>JAIFZK010000045.1:1252500-1565000 GCA_027481765.1 Tenualosa thibaudeaui
TGGAGAGGCAATTTTGAATTTAGTTTTATGACTTAAGTAGTTATGATTGTTGTTTTCCCTTGATAGTTGTTTTGCCTTTGGCATAAGTTGACTATTTTAAGGTTGAGAAAAAAAAAATCTCTCTCCAAAACGTGTCTTTTACTCTCTGCACTCCTGCAAAGAAACATAATTTTGGTGATTATTCTCTCAGGCTTCTTTTGCCTGTCCGTTTATTCATATATTTATGAGGAAGCATATTTTTATTTTCCCTTTCTTTTTTTTTCACTTTTCAATCAGTTACCCTAAAGCAGCTCCACTGCAGTGCTTTGCTTTCTGCCATATGTTTGTGTGGCTTTTCCCTTTATTCTCTGCCTGCTTCATGCCTCCAGGAAGCAGGCTGGAGTGTGAGAGGCTGTGCTCCTGACTCTGCCCCTGCCTCTGTCTGTCTGTGCCTGTGCCTCTTCTGGCCCATTTGGGCCCATTTAAAGACATGTTCCTTCAGCTCCACAGCTGCTTTCAATCCAGTGGCATTTGGCTTCCTGCACTGGAGCCCAAGTCTGTGCCTCTAACATTTTAGTGTTTAACTGGGGCTGGCAAGTTCACACCCCCCACCCCCCCACCACCACCCACCCACTCTGCCAACCCACCCACCAACACACACACACACACACACACACACCCTTACTTTTTTTCTTGTCAAGGCAGCCTTGTTCTTGTGCTGCTCAGTGTCAGGCTACGCATCAGACAACTTCAAACACTTCGACCACAACAGACTTTTTTTTCTGAGTGTGTGTGTGTGTGGGGTGGGGGTGGGGGGTGGGGGGGTGGGGTGGTAGGGTCTGTGTGTGTTTATGAGGAGTTTCTTTGACTTTCTTCTATCAAGAGTGTGGGGCGGGGGAGAGAGAAGCAGAGGGAAAACATCAGGGCTGTCTTTGTTTTTCACCCCTCTCACCTCGCACTTCTGCTCCCCCCTTCCCTCAAAGACAGCCAGGTCAGCCGCGTGTCTACATCATCCATCATTCCTCCCTTGTTGCACCGACTAGGGAAGAGGGGAGAGGCGGGGTGGGGCAGTTGGGGGGCAATAAACCTCACGCAAAGACATGATATCTGGCCCCAGGATGTTGAATTTCATACGTTTGGTCGTATGAAACCAACAAAGGCCCTCCAAAGCGGCCTCCGTGCTCCACTCTACTCTCCACCTGGTGTCGTTCACTGTGTTTCCCTGTACCCCCTCCTTCCCTCTGGTTGAGTCCACAGGCCAAAGCTAATTACTGCTCCCTGCCTGCCGCTCTGTCTGTTTGTCTGCCTGTCTGGCTGAACGTCAGTTTACTGTAAGCTCTAAGTACCTCTGAAAGAGTATTCATCCTTGCAGAGGGCAAGAGGAAGACAGGGGAAGAAATACACTGAAAGAGAGAGAGAGAGAGAGAGAGAGAGAGAGAGAGAGAATTGGGGGTCAAGAAACCTCAGCTCTCACATGTTTATCCTAAGGCCCGAAGGGCCACATGCAGACTGTATTAAGTTTTCTGCTTCTCTTTTTCATCCCTCTCTCTCTCTCTCTCTGACTCTTGCTTACTCTCTCTCTTGCTCTTTCTCCATCTTTCGTTCTTTCTGGAACAGGAAGGCTGTGCAGATGTTTCTGAAACCAGGCCTGTGGTTTTCCGTGTTTTTCTCCTCCGTCCCTCCCTGTGCTGGCTCAGAGGCCTAAATGTGGGGCCCCGCTTGGTCTGCCAGCCGCCCCCTCCATCTCTCCCCCTCCCTCTCTCCCCCTCCCTCTCTCTTTCCCTCCTTCCCTCCCTCCCTCACTCTCTCGCTCACTCCATACCGCCGCCTTTGTTTTTCCAGTGCTCTGAGCTCCAGCAGGAGGGTCATCGGCAGGCCAGTTCCAAATGAGAAATAGTTGGCCGGCTGCCTTGGCGGCTGCTCAAATCCGCCCTTTTGAAAAGATTACTGTGCTTCTGCTGCTGCTGCTGTTGTTGCTGCTGTTGCTGCTGCCGCCGTCGTGCCTCTGGCCAAGCATGGCCTCTAAGAGCGGCCTCCCATGAGGCAGGGAGAGAGGGAGAGAGAGAATAAGGAAAGGGAAAGGTGGAGAGGAATTCACCCGGGGGGTGGGGGGGTGTTCATTTCTGCCATCCTTTACACCAGACAAAAAAATAGAGACAGAAAGAAAAAAAGTTTCTCTCTTTTCTGTCTTTGGCTTTCCTCCCTCTCCTCTTCTTATTCTGTTCTCTCTCCCTCTCCCTTCCTCTCTCTCTCCCTCCCTCCTTCCTTCAAATGGTTTAATTTCTGCTCAAGCTGGGCCAGTGCCCCTACCAAAAGCAGCCAAAAGCAACTCGACAGGCTTTTTCCATCCCTCCGTCGGCTCCAAAAAAGCCCAACGCTTGACACAGTCCAGCTCCTCTGCTCTCCTCTATCCCAGGGCCAGTTTGTTTTGGGTTCCCGGGGCCAGTGATGGATGGAAGCTGCTAAAGTGGTTGCCTGGGTGCTAAAAAGGGGTGGAGGAGGCTATCTCCACAAAGCAGCTTTACCTGATAGCCAGACCCGATCACGACCATGTTGCACCCCCCTCCCCCACCCCCATGAGCGGGGCCAATAAAAGCTGATTTGGTGCATTGCTGTGAAAGCCCCAGCCGCTTCGTGAATGGCGCTCATGTCTGGACCAGGTTTGTTACTACTACTGCTGTGCTAGGTCATTCTGCACACTGTGTTTACCTTCAAAGAATACATCACTTGCCCTTATGCCACCAGGGTGGCCCATTCAACTCCGGAGAATGGAGCCAATCAGCAACATTTACAGGCTCTAGTGTTTGGAGCACAAAGCTATCTTTTCTGTTACTTTCCCTTTTGAAAATCCTGAGCCATTAAAATGCCGCATTTGAAACATGCCTGTTTGTGCAGGCAATGTTGACTCGTTTGTGTTATATTCTTGGCACAAAAGGAAGTACGTTTTACGCGCCAAGTCTTAGTGACAGAAAATGGTGTTGGTGTGATGTGAATGTGTACATTTCTGTCCTCTCTCTCTCTCTCTCTATGTGAGTGCTACACTATAAACAGCACATTTCAAATGTCAACTCATATATCATATAACCATAATGGCAGACGTTTAAAATGGGCCTCAGTTTAAAAATGTACTTTTTTGACCAGAACCCTTTAAATGTGTTTAAAACATAGCTGTTTTAATAGCAGTCCAGACCTTTTATTCAACTAAAAACTGATTTCACTCAATCTGGGTTTTCCTGTTCACTCCCTAATTAGTTTGAGTATTTTCTGTCTCCTGAGAAGCAAATGGAATTCACATTTTAAAGTTCCTCAATCTGCTGTCTGGGATTTCAGGAATCCTGTATCCACAGAATTCCTTGCTTAGTGGTAGAGCAGGGGAGTCGTGTGTGATGTCTCTGTGTGTTATCTGACTATGGGCATTACTCACTCCCCTCACTCAGCCCTGAGTCATTACATCGTCACTCAGCTGCTGTGCAGCCGGCGGTGACCCCCCACCACCACACACACACACACACACACCACCACCACACTCACACACACACACACACATACACACACATACACACACTCCCCCCTCCGCCTGCCAAATCCCACAGAAGGATTCATTTGTGTGTTGAAGGATTTGGGGTGATGAGGGCTGTGTAGGTGGTCTCCGTAGCAACCAGGAAACAGCCACATCCATAACAACACCCCCCACCCCATCCCTTTGACTAGAGGAAGTGGCAGTATATCAAGAGGAACACACCCATAAGTGGAGTGTGGCCTGTTCATGTCAGAGGGAGCAACGGGGGTAGACAGACGGGGAGAATTAGAAGAGTGTTGGGGGAGGGGAGGATAGAGACGACCGTGTCTGTGTATGTGTGTGTGTGTGTGTGTTTACAGAAGGTATCTGCTGCAGACTGATACTTCAGATAATGCAGCCATTAATCTGGCTTGCACTATGTCTCTCTCTCTCTCTCTGTCTCTCTCTCTCTCTCTGTGTGTGTGTGTGTGTGTGTGTGCATGCGTCCTGTCTCTTGCTAAGGCCACTGATTCATGTGTGGAGCTCATGTTATGACTGGCCAGACTGTTGGCTGGGAAATGGCTCTCAGTCCGACACCACTGAAAGCCCCCATAGATTTCCTATGACAGGGAGGGACTGAGAGTCAAGACCATGGGTTAATTCTAGCCTGTAGCTTTCAAGGCTGGAATATAACATGGGATGTGTGAAGTGCATGTGTGCTTTAGTGTGTTTTGTGTGAGTTAGTGTGTGTACAAGTGTGTGTGTGTGCAAATGTGAATGTGTTTGAGAGTGTTAATCTGTGTATTTATTTGTATACATGTGCATGCATGCATGCATGCATGTATGTGTGCACGCGGTGTGTGTGTGTGTATGTGAGTGTGTGTGTGTGTGTCCCTGTTGCCCTGCTCTGTCTGCTTAGTAACACACACTCTGGCAGAGCGGAGCAGCTTCGTCGTGATTGGGGGAGACCGCTACCCTGGGGATACATAGAGCTAATTGCACAGCGTGTTTTTTTTCCTCGGTTCTATTTTTTCCCCAAACAACAGATGCGATATGCCAGCAAGGAGCATAGTTGCATAACAGGATTTTACAAGGCAACATATTCTGTCTTTTTCTCATTAGTATGCTGCTCTCCACTGTCAGTAATGCCATACATGCTTTATCATATGGTAACATTAATGTTTTGATACTTTTTTATACAAATTAATGTTATTATATTTGATGCACTTTTTAAAAGCCTTTATAAATGCACTGTTTTTGTTAACTGTGTTTCAGTGTTATTCACAATGAGTAATTCTGAATCTAAGCCATTCTATATTTCACAGAGCACAACTGTAAGCTCTTCTCTGTCTGCCTTCCCCCCATTCTCTGTCTGTAATGTGTTTTTCTCTCTCATTCTTTCTCTGTCTTCCCAGCACTTTAGATTCAAAAAAATACTCTGAAAGTGAGTGAGACACACTGAGGGAGAGGCAGAGAGAGAGAGAGACAGACATATATAGAGAGAGAGGCAGAAAAAGAGAGGCCTACTTTCACGTCAACAGCATGAATGGAGCTTATAATAAAGAGCTGTGCCAGGTTGCGGAAGACCCACAGACACAGAGACACTGATAGAGTGAAAGAGAGAGAGAATAAAAGAAAAAAAAGAAGTAGAGTGAAAGATAGAGTGGGAATCGGATCATAGAAGAAAAAAGGAGAGACTCCCACGGGAGCTCAGGGTAAAAATAGGTGGGATTGTGGGGAGCTGAGAGCAGAGTTGAAGAGGGAAAGAAAGAGAGAGAGAGAGAGAGAAAGAGAGAGGAGGAGGAGATAAAACGAGGGAGAGAGAGAGAGAAAGAGAATTGGAGAAAAAAAGAGGGAGAGGGAGAGAGAGTGAGGAAGAAATAGAGAGAGAGAGCACTGTGTGTGTAGTGAGAGATTCTTGGCTTGTGGTATCGGGCCAATAGGCCTTGCCTGCCTTGCAGCTCCAACAGCCACTCACAATGTGGTGATTTGGCAAGTGTAACAAAGGGTGCAGTGTAGGCTACTGCCACCCCGCTCAGCTCTAAGGACCCTGCACAATATCGGAACCATATGTAGACTTGTCCTATGACCCCGCTTCCAGGCAAGAAGCGGGGACCAGAGCCAAACACGACGTGGTTATACAACAACTTTTCCATAAATGTACATCCACACAGACACACACACACACACACAGACACACACACACACATGCATACACACACAAGAGACACAAACACAGTGCCCCCCCCCCCACAGATTCACACACATGAACAAAAACAGACACACAGACACACACACACCCCACACACACACACAGATTCTAATTTTCCTAAGACACACTGAACGTCCATGTCATGCACTGTTTTTATTTATGGGGTTGACATGGTGGTGTGCAAAGGGAGGATTTGTTGCACTGGAGACCGATAGTGATCTCTGTCTGGAAGAACATGTGAAGTATTTGGTGTCCCTGGGCCAAATATGTGTGTGTATGTTTGTGTGTGTGTGTGTGTGTGTGTGTGAGTTGGTGTAGGAGGTTTGGGGAGGTGGGATGTAACCACACAGAAGTGCCCCATACATGTTATATGTGTGTGTTTAAACAATATCACAGCTCTTCTAACAAAAACATTGTTTTATGATGAAAATAAATGTGAACAATTCAGTTTTGATGGTTATTTTTGTCCTTTTGTTCTATATTCAGTGATCAGCAAGGGGTGGCTTACGTGCCTTCCAGTGTGTATGAAAAGTGTGTCTGTGTGTGGGTGGGTGTGTATGTGTGCTTGTATTAATGTAAGTTTATTTGTGCATATGTGTGTGTACTTGTGTGTGTGTGTGTGTGTGTGTGTGTGTGCTGTGTTTACATGTCACATATCCTCTGAGGAGTTTGTCAGATGTGTTTGCCGTTGTGGGTTAAGACAAACAGCTGCAGCGGCGCCCAACATTTTTCCTTCCTGAATGGATGTCCGTTTGTCGTCGGGTCCCAGTGAGAGCTAAGGCAAGGACAGAAGAGCCCCAATAGCAGTGTGAGAGGAGAGCATCTCGAGGTCCTCTCCAAAAACGCTCTCAGGGAGCCTCACTGGGAGCAATTCCCTGTGTAGAGTGGACTGGACTGGCCGATGGTTTCATAATCAGCTCCAGGGAGCGTGGCGCCTGTCTCTGTCTCCACCATCAGGCCTGCTCTTCCGCCCTGATTCAATCCTGCCTCGCTAATGCATTTAATCCCACTGCCACAGCCAGGCGTTCCAGCCCTCCATCTCAGAGTCTGTCCATGTTGTTCCCTATGTCCTTTTCTCTCTCTCTCTCACTCGCTCTCCCCCCTGCCTCTCTCTGTTTATGCCTCTCTCCCTCTCTCCTTCTCCTTCTCTGGGTCATTATAAAACAGTTGAGTCACTTTTTTATTGGATGGGCGGAGGTGTGTATGTGTGTGTATGTGTGTGCTGGAGGCCCTGATCACATTTCTGTGATTGAGACATTTATGTAACTCAACTAGTGATTTTCTCCAGAAATGGAGCCTGAGGCTGTTTGGATGCAGGCACATAAGCACACCCTGGTTATGTACATGAGAAACTGTGTATGTGTGTTTGTGTCTGTGTATGTGTATCTGTGTATGCGTGTGAGCATGCATGCATGCATGTTGGTATGTGTTTCATGATGCAACATGGCACAATGACCCAGCCATTGTCTTTGATTCCTAAGTGAAACCATTCCATGCCTGTTGTTATGGACAACGCTTTGATGTGAAGCTGTTTTTCTTTTTTTCTTGGTTGACTGGCTTGCATATGTCACAATGACACATGGTGAGGTCACAGATGGTCACTGATTCGTGTGGTCTGTCCACAGACAGCAGCTATGGGGCCATCCCGTGTCAAGCCTGATTCGACAGAGTAAATGTTACAAAACAAGTTAATCAATTAGATCCTACTCACATGATACAGAGCCACTGGGGATGGCATGAAATCAATCAAATGACCCATTTGCACAGGGACACCAGTAAGCCGCAATGCACCACACGTAACAGTGAAAAAGCCAACACTGACTTTGGATTGCCTGTGACTGTGAACGGAGCAAATTAGGATCAATTATGTGCTGCCTAGCCCTGCATGGCCTAATTAAGCACTGCCCTAGTTTTTGGGTCAGCAGGAATGTATAATTTGGCGTAATTATCAAAACGAGCATCAGGATGACTTTATGGCATTCATCTGCACAGCATTTCATACAAATTAGGAACGAAACAGAATGGCAAGAAAGAGAGAAAAATGTGTCCCATTTTCCCTTCTACATGTGCATGGTTGTCTGCCCCATGCAAAGCAGCAGTGGTACATTTTACGCTTAATTATGGCAACAGCCTGGTGATGAACTCCCATGGGATGTCATTGCTGACCTAACATAATGGGCCCTGTTAGATGTACATATGTTGAATATGTATAGCATCCTATCAGTGCACACGAGAGTGAGAGGTTCAACAAGCCAGCCTTCTGGTGGACATTACTGTGGGAACTGTCACACTGCTGCCGTGGCTCCCTTGATAGTGTCTCACTTGAAAACAAGCTCCCGTTCACAGCGAGCCCACGTACCCCTGTACCTGAGTGTATTTTCACTCACTTTTTAGACACAAAAAAACAAACCCACAGCGCTGGTTTGGGAGTAGCCAATTATATGAAGCTGTGGGCCAGGCAATGATTTGTGAATTGGTTCTCTGCCACCTCTCGCAAGAGGTTGTTCCCTTTCACACAAAGGGGATCCTTGTTATTGGTAGCATTTGCCCCCACCCCCTCCAAACCCCCCAACACACACACACACACACACACACAAACACCTAGTTTTCCTGTTCCAAGCCACCTACAGGGATTGACTGAGCGGATCGATTGGTCTTTGAGTCAATAGGCTTATTAAAGCTGCAGCATGGAACAAAGCTGATTATTCCACCTTGCAAGCCAGTCTCCAGCAGCCTCATGCATCAGTCTGGTGGTACAGAGGGGCAGTGTGTGTGTGTCTGCGTGTGTATTTGTTTGTGTGTGTGTGTGTGTGTGTATGGTAGAGATCAGGAGGTAGAGTCATAGGGTCAGAGGGAGTCATAAGTGTGGCCCTTCCCTGCTGACGAGGGCCCAGTGTCCCTATTGACCCCCACAGAATGTGGTGAACGTAGAATGGAATGGAATGGAACGGAATGGAAAAAATCCAATTAAAACCTCATGCAACTTCAAGGAAAAGGCCTAGACTTGTGTATGTGTGTGTGTGTGTGTGTGTGTGAGAGAGAGAGAGATTGTTAGCTTTTGCTTGAGTCCATATCCCAGCCCATTCTGCCATGGGAACACAGGGAGAATCCCATGTGACTGTTGGATTCCTAGAAATCCAAATTTCTGTCCAGCGCTTGCTCTTGAAGTCTTTGTTTTCACAAGACTGTGTCAGTGTTACCCCTAGCGACCAAATTATCTTTCTGACACTATGAAATCAGTCCGTCAGGATTGTAATACGGTCACTCAACACACACACACACACATGCACACACATACACACCAGGCCCAGATGTGGGGCCCACACCTCAGCTGTAATGGAACAGCAGATGGACGTAAGTCCACCTGACTCATTGTAATTGCCTGCATTTTCCCTCTGCTCAGCTCCAAGCCCGGGAGCCAACAGTACCTCCGCCAGGGCACATTTGACATCATAGCCCAGGAGACAATAAAAAAGAGGTGACCTCATCCACCACGCATGATGGCAGGGCAGAACGATCCAGACAACCGGAGCCAGCGTCATAGCCAGGGCCGGGCCGTGCTGCCAAGGCAGACCAGCAGGAGCCTTACACAAGCAACCAGCCAGTGGCCAGCCATCAGCCAGGAGGGAGTGAAGTCCCTGTCTTCACCTCCATCACCAGAGCAGCTGCCCAGGGCCTGGTATGGTATGGCCTAGTAGGTCTCCTTAGCACTGTTACTATAGCAGCAGGTGGGCACTTTAGAGGTGATAGAGGTTATCGAGAGCCTCCGGTCGATTTGCAGGAATCCAATATGACATTGAACTCCCCATTAAAGTATGCACAGACAGAGAGAAAGAGAAAGAGAGAGAGAGGGAGAGAGAAAAGAGAGAGAGGGGATATTCATTACTGCACCAAAGTGCTTTCTTCTCGTCCTCAAACCCAAGTGTGACCTTGGGAGAAAGTGCTGATGTGAGGAACCCAGGCCTGGGTTTAGTCTTTATTCATTCATGATCTCTTCCCCTCCTCTCTCTCTCTCTCTCTCTCTCTCTCTCTCCTTCTTATAATTGTCTCCATGCATGGTAGCAAGGTGTCCCATACTGCTTGGGGCTAATAGTTAGCTCTTGTAATGATTCCTCTTAATGAGCCACACTAACCTGCAGCAAAGTGCTAAAAGTTCACGCAATGGCCAGGAGGGAACAAAATGAGCAGGAGACAGATTAAATGGAAGTGATCCTATTGGCTTTTTTATTTGGAGTGCACTCATATTCATACAGGGTAATAATTTATTCAGTTTATATACGAAATACAAAATGTGCAATAACACCCACCAAGGGCAGAGCTCTTAAAATCTCAAGTACTGAAGAGCAACTGGAGAACAGATTTTACTTATCCCATATTTTACTTACACTGCTGAACTCATTTTTTTTCCATCTTTGCCCTCCACCCTTACAACACCCCCTCACCCCCCTTCCTGTCCACCTGGATGTCTTGTTGAGGTTGTTGGGATTTAAGGGAAACATATATGCAGGAAATTGAGAGTTTGCTGTGCGACTCCCTGCAACAGTTATGTGCATATTTTTGGACATTGTGACTGATCCTGCTGGACACGCTTAGGCTCTCTGCTCACCTACTACATGAAAGAGTCTTTATTACACTGCCTGGAGTCAGAGGGGGCCATGGAATGTTACAATAAGACATCACAGAACTCTTGTCATCTCACTACCCACTTCCTCATACTACCAAAAGCATGTCAGCCCAGATGAGATGAGCTGTACACTGTAACTTTCTTTGTGCATGACGCTAGCTTGAAGCACAACACGCACACACACACACACACAACAAATACTCCATCTTGTCCATGAATCCATGTTTTTCTTTTCAAAATAAATGATATTAAAAATAGCTCCTTTGTTCCATCTATAATATGACTGTTTGCTTCAGATATTTCTCAGACACATGTACAGGAATGTGGGAGCCATGTCTAGTGTTTTTGAGGGTATCAGTGTTATCTTCTCGTTTTGGTGGAGGGTCCATGGAGTGGATGGCTTGGCTTGGCTCAGCCTGACTTGCCAGGGCAGACTGAACCAGCAAGAAGCCATGTCTGGTGTTTTTGAGGGCAGCAACGTTATCTTCTCGTGTTGGTGGAGGGTCCATGGAGTGGATGGCTTGGCTTGGCTTGGCTTGGTCCGGCCCGGTCTGCCAGGGCAGACTGAACCAGCTGAACCTGCAGGTATTATTTCCCCAGCTGCAGCCCAGAGAAGGACAGTGCAGGACACTGTCTCTGGGAGTGAAAGGACTTCAGTGTCTGGGGCTGAAAAGCCATGTGTGGGTTTCTCTCTCTCTCTCTCTCTCTCACTTTGTGTAAGCGTGTGTGTGTGTGTGTATTTGTGTGTATTTGTGTGTCTGTGTGTATGTATGTGTGTGTGTGTGTGTGTGTTTGTGTTAGGCAGAGAGCGAGAGGGTAAGAGAGAGAAATAGGCCCAGAGAGAAACAGAAGGAGAGCAAGAGTAACAGAGAGAGAGAGGGGGGGGGGGATACTTTGGGGCTTTGGCAGGAGTAGGGGGTTTCCACCTCTCTCTCTCCCTCCACCTGAAGCCAGGTTTGAACAGGAGCCAAAGGACACTGAGAGGCTTGTGAATCATATTCCTACAAGTGATAAAAGGCTACTCACAGCGAGCGCCATGAAAGGGCGGCATTCACAACCTGAAGTCATAATGTTGTGATGGTGACTAAGTCTTCATGAATACCACCAGAGTCCCGCGCCATGTTGTCAGTCACTGGCTGATGTAACTCAATGAGGCGGCATTCCTGCCCACCGCAGGGCTGTAGCGCTTGGCCCCACGGCCAAGGCACTTATAGGGACGCTTTGTACTTTGCTTTCAACACATAATAATTTGTCCTCTAAACATTAAACATGCTGGGGTTTGACTACTGTGGCGCAACACGATCCTCGGGACGTTTCCATGACACCCTGTAAATTCACAGTTTGATATTGAGCAGCCTGGAATGGAATGTCTAAGGACACAGTCAACACACTGTCGACATAAGGCTTGCACTCGCTTTCCAGATTAACAGACACATAGACGTAGGCCCATCTTTGAGGCCAATTGAAAAAAAAGAATGGATATAATTGGGAAAACAAGTGGATATTGACTCACTGGAGGTTACTCAGGTTACCATTTTGTATGTCCAGGCCCATCTATGAAATCTGTGATATCTTTCCTGTTCTTCCATATAAAAAGTAGATATGGCCTCCCTTGCTTTACAGGTCACCAGCCATATGTACATCCAGGCTAATACAGTCTGTGATGTTATACAGTTTATTTCTTATGAGAAAACAAGTGGATATGGCTTCACATGCTTTTCAGGTCCCAGATCCAGGCTCTTGCAATCAGTCTACAATATGGCCCAGTTTCAGCTCCCGTGTTTCTTCAGTGTTTCTCAATCCTTCTTGTTAATGAAATCTTCTCAAAATTGAAGCTCCCTCCTTTTGTCTCTGGAACATATCATTGATCACAGGCTGGTAACATGAACAGGCCTTCAGGGTGATGAGAACCGTAGAGGATGGTGGTGAGTGTGTGTGTGTGTGTGTGTGTGTGTGTGTGGAGGTGTATTAGTGCTAGCATGAACAGCGGCCTTGTCTTTTGATCTCAGCTCTGTCACTCTTGAGATATTGAAACCGGGCACAGGGGGAGATGGGAGGGAGTTCTTCCACAGCGTGAGCGCAAACAAGGGCCTGTTTTGTGGCCACCTCCCCCTCCAACCACCCCCATGCAAAGCTTATGGAGCTCCTGGAGATGCCTGGGATTGAGATTGAGTGTGTGTGTGTGTGTGTGTGTGTGTGTGTGTGTGTGTGTGTATGTATGTGTGTGTGTAGGAGGGAACCTCTGACTAACACCCTCACATGTCCCAACTACATACTGAGGGCTTTGACTAATGATGCCGGTTTCACTTCAGAGAGCTTTTTTTTTAATATTTATTTATTTTCGTCTGGAACAGCAGCACAGGCAATCACTGGGTTCATGTGTCCAGTTGAAGAGAATATTTTCATTCAGGAGTCCGGGAAGTGCTTATTGTTCATTCATTAAGTGTTATTGACTCACTCAGTGCAGACTGGCACACACACACACACACACACACACACACAGTATCTCCCATTTCTCTGCCTAGTGCTGTTATTTTAGACCGCCTGCCGTTACTGGACATGGAGCTCCTGGAGGTGAAGTGCCCGCAGCTGATCCAATTAGACGTCCTGAATAATTGATCACACGGTGCAGCGGAGACACGAGAAAGGACAGGGATGACATCATGGTTTTTAGGAAGAGAGTGCTCAGGCGATGGTGGTGGTATATCACACACACACACACACACACACACATTATGGAGAGTGTACAGAGAGTGGTGGTGTGTGCCTGCTCCAGTTTCGGTTGAGCAGGAGCCAGAGCAGTGGGCCTCGTGATCCACAAAGGAGGTGACGGGATGAGCACCGCCTGGGACAATGGCAGGAAGTGATGTAACGCCACCGCAATGTTGACCTCAGCCAACCAGCCAAAGGAAGCCGGTCTCTCCTGGCTCGCAAAAATGGAGCAAATAGTCATTCTCTCAACTGAAACACACAAAATGAAAACATGACACACACTTCAAAACAGAGTAATGCGATCTGTCCTTGCTAATAAGTCAGCATGAACGTTTTTGCCAAAGAGCGTGTCAGTATAATGAAGGTGTTTCCCCCACTCCTATTGATCTCTTATGACTCCATCACAGGAATCATATGGTCTCCATCGGAGCTAGTCTAATCCTTTCCACACTTCAGCCTTCTGCCATGCCTGCAGTTTGCAGGTTTTTTGTCTGGTCAGCACTTTTTCCAAGTTATACTGGATTAACTGTGTGTGTGTATGTGTGTGTGTGTAAGACAGAGAGAGAGAGAAATTCCAGCAAAGAGAGAGTATGTATTATGTACAGACACACACTCTATGTATTAGAGTGCGTGTCTGTATCTAACATCTGTTACAGCGTGTTTTTTTTGTGTGTGTGTATGTTTGTTAGAGTGAATCTGTGTGGATGAAGTGATTTGAGGGTGGGCTGCATTGCGTGCTAGCAGAGAATCCCTTGATTGCCTGCAACCCTCAGAGCCAAGCGCACGCGGCAGACAAAAAAGATCCCCGGCGTTCACCTCCCCACCCGTGAAATAAGGTGCAAATATGAGCCATCTTTGCCCTTGCCCTTGGAGGAAGCGTCGACAGTGAGGGCTAATTAATTCCCTCCACAGAGATGGGGGCCCTGGCCTCCTCCTGACCACTCCTGCTTGGCCGCTCTTAGGATGGGGGTTGGAGTGAGTAAGCGAAAGCCTTTCCAGGGAGGCCAACAGCTTGTCTGGATTAAGGGCTTGAGCCCCGAAGGCTGGCTGGCGCGAAGGAGGCAGGCTCTCATCTCATCTTGTATCATGTTGTCTCTCACAGAGTCTAGTGTGGATGGATATTGGAGCAGACCACCAGAATGAAGGAGATCTAGAGGTTTCATCCCTTTAATAACACTTAGACTGTACCAGCCCTTGATACCCGGGGTTATATTGAGCATAGGGCCAAATGATGAAATGAAAAAGGTTCTGCATTCTAGAGACCTCACAGCATCATCTCATTGACCTGATTCAGACAGTATTCCCACAGAGACAGTTACTGGGGCAGAATGAATATATTTTATATTAGCCCCATAGAGCTTCCTCTTGGGTCTCTGTACCTTGACTGACCAGCAAACAGAGAGAACTGGCTAACAAGCTAAGTAGCCCTCCTCCTGACTTATTACTTCTTACTAGGGTTATACCAATACTGAGCCAGTCTTTGATGACCACTAAGCTACACAATCACCTACAAGGCAATATACTTCAACCTCTCTTGCAGTTGAAGTATATATCGCAATATTGCTAATCTGTCACCCAGAAACACATACTCTTACAGGGACTGAACACCATGACTACTGTTGATTACCTCAGACTATCTGTGATTACCCATGATTGTCGTGGCTGCACCACTGTATCACAATTGGGGTAAATAATTGTGAGGGCTATTCCTAGCTTTGCCAAAGAAGCACATTTCAACATGATGTCATCTGCACTGATTGAGTCTTCCATCCATCCTGACAGGTAGGATTTGGAGGGGTGTATCTGCATGAGAAGCATATGTGAATGGCGGCTCAGAAGAGAAGCTGAGTTAGTTACTCAGAGAGTGGTGGAGGGCTGAGGGACTTGGCTTTCACATTTCTCCTGTCTGTGGTTATTAATATCAGTAAGAATAACCATCCTGTTTTTCACTCAAACAAGTCTAGGTCCAAACTAGTGGGTGGGGGCCTGGGGGGGGGGGGATCTGGGGGGGCACAGGCTTGGCTGCACTGGCATTGACTAGCAGGAGCCCAGTTGGCAGTCCTGCTCTTGGACGACCATCAACTGAAAAAAGGTCCCGATTCTGGCACTTCACTGGCAGCCATCTTTGTTTTTGTTTTGCTTTGGGGGGTTTTCTGTTGGGATGCTGACCTTGGCAAGGAGAGAGGAGAGTAGAGATGGGAGCAGGGAGAGAGGACAGAGAGGGGGAGACACATTAGGAAAAGGAGGAGTCTGTTTGGAAATAGGTCCTGGGATTCAGCATTCACCTCACACTGCTCCAACTCTTTGTCCCCTTCCATGCTGTTCAGCTGATGTACCCAAGCAGATAATGGGTATAATGGCACCTCTGAAGTCTGGAGGCCCTTTAGAGGACAAGTACGACATAGGTTCACTTTATTTCCTCTGTGCCATCCACATACAAATGCAGATAAACACAAATAATTGCATTTGCTATTTACAGGCTCTTGCTTGTTTGTATAAGACAGCTGCAGCACACACAAAAAAATGACACCTACTTGTTTATTTGATCATCTTTTTCACACTTGTTCCATTTCATGAATTTCTTTTTCAGCAAAGCCAAGAGAGAAAAAGAGAGAGGGAGAGAGAGAGAGAGAGGAAACACCACACTCAGACTGTGAGTGTTTCATTTATTTCTGCCAGCAAGCCTTAGCCTTATCACAGATACAGTACCTGGGCGCACTTGGATTTGTTCCATTTGCAAAACAGCACTACCAGGATGATCTGATAAGAAAAAAATGGTGGCTGTTTGCCAGCCATTTAGAACGGAGGCATGACTCATAGCACAGAGAGCTTTCATTAGGGCCCTCGTCATAAAATAAATGGATGCATGTGAGAGCCTTGCCAAGAGGCAGTTACTGTAAATTAATCCGAGCACCAAGCCTCCAATGGCTGCAGCGAGGACAAGTAGAGGCTGGGCTGGTGCCTTTCCATGAATCAAATTCACTGGACTCTTGTTGTAGGAGTCTGCAGGAGGAGGAGGCGTTTCAGTTAATTATGAAAGGGTGCTGATGGGCTGATCCATCACCTTTCCTTCTTTTCTTCTTTCTTTACTTTTTCTCACCCCACTCGAAGGGCAGGGACTGAGTGGCAGGAGCACTGAATTCTTTCTTTCTTTCTAACCATACCATTGGCCAAAAGTAACAGAGTGCTTGTGAGAGGGAGGGCGTAGGAGAACATTCGGAGGTTCACCACCCGTCGCTGAGCCGAGAGGCCAACCAGCAGAGTGCGCCTTGACCTCCCGTGAGATGCAATCTGTTACCATGACGACATCTCACACATGCCAGACCGTGTGTTCACTGTGTTTCGCACCCTTCTGCATCAGATTAGGCGGTGAGACACAACGTGTCATATCAGACACTATTTACCAATATCGGAGCCTGCCAGGAGATGGGTTGAGAAGAGCTGAGAAGGAGCCAAGTCCAGCCATAATGACTGCAACTCCTCCAGTGTTGAGCGACCATTAACATCTGTTAAAGCTTAACCATCTGCATGAAACATTAGCTCTGTCAAACGGGAAGGTATTTTTGGAAAGGTACTCATTAACGCAAGGAGCCCATTTCTCATCACAGGGACAAGGAGGTTAGCAGGATGAAGACACTGACCTGGTGAGCAGGAGGAGGAGGGGCCTTCAGTAGGACTGGGGCCCCACCATCTAATGGTCTCAGTGTCTTTTAAAGAGAGACGCTAGAGAAATGGTGAATATTTGCCAAAGAAGTTAACATTTACTTGTATGCTGATAACCTTCTCTCAACAGGCCCATTCCTCACTGGCCAAGGCAGCTGGGGCTGGGTTCACCAGCAGCTGTCGGATGAGGAGGCAACATAAATATCACCCACAGCCTTTTGCTATTGATTGTTTGACCCCGAAGTATCATCCATAATTATTTATGATCCATGAAAAGCAGCCATTTCACCTCTGTGACTGCCGAATGTGCAGATGGATGAACATGGACTTGAAATGGAGGAAATGAGAGGTTTATGGTGAAACATTTGTCAGTGCACATTTGCATGGTGCACATTTTTTGTGTGTGCAAGCAGTTAGCAATAGCAGTTGAAGTATATTGCCTTGTAGGTGATTGTGTAGCTCAGTGGTCATCAAAGAGGTGCAAGACCTCATGGCACAGAAGCCCAACAGGAAGGAAGTAGAAACTTTGACATACTTCCTGTTGTTGTCAGACAAGGGACAATTTCAGAGAAAAATGCAGCTATTGAATCTGAAATATATACCCGACAAGGACACAATCAGTCAAAACACCCTTAGTTATGCATTCAAAAAAAATCAAAACAGAGAGAACGACAATTTGTCATTATTTACATATATGTCTATTGCAATTTCTGATAGGGCTCAAATTTTGGCTTAATTTTTACTCTGAAACAACATTGCCCCCTAGTGGTTCAATGTATATGTGGGGTCAGTGCAGTAAGTCATGATTCAGATCAAGAGCATGGAGGCAGCAGTCATGGAGGAGTAAAATTCTATACAAGCATAGGCTGTCAGTTTAAGGAGGCTCTGACAGCTGCCAAATTAGGGAGTATATCATTTTTTTACCACAGCTGTGATGAAGAGACAAGAACATACACCTCAAAATGGCTTTGGCGATTTCAAGACTGACAAGCGTGGTGACCTCAGGGTGCTGGCGCACGGCAGAAGAGGGGTTCGGTCTGACTGAACAGTGAAACAGAGCCTGTCTGTGTCCCGCAGTTCAGGTTGCTGCTATTGTTCACTGAAACTCCATGCTTCCTCTATTCAGGACACCTGGCTGGCAGGAACACACCTGTCTGTCTCTATCCGTCTGCCTCACCAGCAAGTTCATCTGAAGCCCATCTGCTGTCTACAGTTAATCAGAATACCCAAATGCTCAATTTCTCACTATGTTTCTTTCCCCTATGGCTTATACTTCAACAGAATAAATCAGCTAAATGCAACCTTGCCGCCACCTGCTCTTTCCAAAAGAATTTTTTTTTTTGTTGATTGACTCTGGCTGGCATGCAGTTGATATAACATCTCCACTTAATGCAACTGTAAATGCAAATACATAAGTGTCAGCCATCAGTGTACCAGTTTCGTATTAGCTTGGTGTAAGAGGACTGTAGTACAAATGCCGTTTATCTACTGAATCAATTCTTTCCTATAGTACAAAAAACACATTGGAATGATTCAAGTCGTCAGTTTCAGTTTGGATGCATTACCTGGATTTGCATGGATTTATGTTTGAGCATTTATGTATGTACTTTGTGTGTATGAATGCATGTTTTGAAAGAGAGGACACGCTTGTGTATGTGTTAGTGGAGATTTATTCTGTAAGCTCGGGTGTATGCGTGGGTCTGTTGCTAGGATTCAGTGTGCTCTAAGAACCACTCTGAATACATAATGTATCACTGCTATTTTTCTGAGAAATCGAACCGAAATTGCACACACAGAAAGAAAGAGAGAGAGAGAGAAAGAGAGATGGAAAGGATAGTAGTCTCTGGACAGCAGCCAAGGAAGGCAATAGAAGACATTCTGGTGTTGGCATTGATAAGTTACCTTAAACAACAGCGGGGAAAAGACAGCATTGTCGGGTAGCTTTCGTTGCCTCTACTGTGAGAAGAATATAACTCCTGCATGTACCCTTGTCTTGCATCTATATCTCCTGAAGCTGTGATTTTTATACATGAACAAGTAAAACAAGTGTGTATTTTTAAATCTCAATTCCCTGAAATGTGTATATTGTTGACATATATGCAATATATTGGTATGTTAAACACAGGAAACACTTTTCACTGCACAATCCTCTCTAAATGCAGGACTGAGAAAGACTGATGTTGAACATGTACCTTGTGGGATTGATTGGACTGTTCTACTCTCCCCCTTCAATGGTGGCTGAGCAAACCAGGCTGAGGAGCCTCCTTTAGCACTGCAGGAATAGCCGACACAAATTAGCTGGTATTATATAAATTATATATGGGGATTTATACGGTCTTATTCTATTAGGACAGATAAGAATCATGTGTTTTTACAGGACTGTTCCATATGGGGATGAATTATGGTGTCATGTGAGTGAGAACCAATCAGGAAGAACTACCAGTGCAGAACTATCAGTGAGGTGTTCACTGATTTAGGGCACAGCTAACAGCCTTGAATGTGAGTTGGTCGTCATGGTTATGTAGGTGGCTTTGGTGTCTACCTTGGAAGTCTCTAGGTACAAATATTTAACCAAAAGAAAACCAAGAGAAAATGTGTTGGCTGTCCCCTAGCACACTCTTTGTAGTTTCTTTTGGCTTTGGTTACAAAAATCACACAAACATTTGACAACAGCTATATCCAGGCTATAATTTTCCAGCTGTTTGCTCTGAATGGAGCCTCACTGAAAATAGCCAAACAAAAAATGGTCAAAATAGGAGGAAAACAAAAGCAAAAACAAAGCGACCGGCAGCGAACCAAAATGTGCCTTCTGGGTGCTGTGGCCCACTTGGCTCCCCCAAAACCATGGCGAGCTCGGAGTGTTTCATCCACGGCGCAGCTTGCGGAGTGGGGCCGAGGATGGGAGCGTTGGTCAACCACATGAGACGGAGGCCAAGTTGGCCTGTGGTTGGGCTGGCGGAGTCACGGCTCCTGTTTAGGATGCCACTGATTGTGCTGTCAGGCAGCTGACAGATGGGCGCGGGGCGCACGCCAGTGCCAGGTGCAGTGGAGGAAGGGTAAGAGGCACACTGATGATCTGTCTCAGCGCCTCCCTCATGCCGCCCTTGAACAACGGAGAAAAAAAAAAAACACCCAAAAAGTGACTAGCCTCCAGAACAAGCAGGAAGCTGCATTCAGTGGCCGCCTGCCTGGCTTTGGCAGAATTTTTGTGAAGTCTCAGTTTGCCGTCCCGTTTTTGTCTGAACAGCAAATGTGCTGTAGTCTCTTGCTGGGTCCTTGTGCCCGCCATGCTCCTTGGTGTCCTTAAATCTAATATCATACCTGCAGTGCAGCATTGCTTCCTGGAGATGATGCATCTCTTCGGAGTGAGTCGCATCCTTGGTGGAACTCTATCTGATGAGCTTCATCGCTAATTCGCTCAGTATCTGCTCCCCAAACAGCAACTTTGAGAAACAATCACATTATTCCCTGCCATAATCCATTTGCCCATGGCATTATATCCTGTTTCTCAGTGTGTGTGTGTGTGTGTGTGTGTGTGTGTGAGAGAGAGAGAGCGAGAGAGAGAGATGTTGAGAAGAAAAGAGGGAGGCAGACACTAAAGGACAGATTTTTGATATATATATATATATATATATATATATAGAGAGAGAGAGAGAGAGAGAGAGAGATGGAGGCAGGAGAGATTCAAAAGAGAGAAAAAGACGATTTCTCACCTCTGTCCTCTGTGAGGCTGGAGGAAGTCTTCTGGAGTTGCAGCATCCCTCATGCTCTTGATTGCACATGACAGCATCCCTGGAGAAGGCAGCCGTAATGCCATTAAAGAGCAAATAAACCTTCTCCCCCTGTAGCAGAGGAGGGGATGGCGCTTGTCTCAGTTTGGCCTCATTCAACAAAGGCCAATCACACATTCGGCAGTCAGAGCCAAACACGTTATTCGGCACGGCATAATAGTCAACAGTTGCTCCATCTGAGAATCAATCATTGTTCACAATCCATTATCCCAATGGAGTGGAGCACAAAGGAAAGGAGAGGAGGGGAGTGGTGTCCCTGGATCCAAGTCATTTCCATTTTTGTCTGGCGGCCTATTTGCCAGTGTGGGTCTGGCTCTCATTTCTGTCTGCTCCCCCATTTGTGCTCAATTCAAAATATCCATTCTGGTGCAGGTCTTCTGTTCATATCTTTTTTCCTCATGTGAGAGAGACTGAAGTACCGTAATTTCCTGATTATTAACCAAGGTTAATACATTGATTTAGCACATTTTCTTCACCTACACGGTGGGTGAGAGCTATATGCAGGATTGCATGTCTTTTCATCAGTCTACTTCACTGATTGTGATTCAATAGGTAATGTTCAGTAAACTGAGGTTAACACAAGGGTGAGGTAAATACATTGTTTTGTTTTTTTCAGTTTGCATAAAACACTGACCTCAGGTTTATACATGGTGCAGCTTATATTTGGGAAATTACTGTAATTGAGAGAGAGAGAGAGAGAAAGAGACTGAGTCAGAATTCAGACCATTATCAATAAGCGCTGAAACAAAGTCACTCCCTCATGCTACCACCGACGATGACACAGACCGATGAGCAGCCAGGTCCAGATGTTTCCAGCTGTTTATTTGTAAGAGATAAGAGTGGCGGCCAGGTGGCTGAGTAAGGCTTGATCCAAAGCAGCTGCGTGATGGGAGAGGTGCCTGTGTGGTCCTGAGGAAATGGAGACAAATCAGATGGGGCTTCTGATGTCCCTGTGCTGGCCTATTTATCTATCGAACAACAATATGAAGGTCAAAACCGAAAGGAACACTTCTTGAATTTCATTGAAGAGGGGCATTGAATCTAATGCAGAAAAACACATAAATATATCCACCACTGTTTTGTCAGATAAGACCCTGTCATTTTCAATAAATAAACCAGACCTGCATCAAGATTTAGAAGGATGGAGTTCTAAACAGAGTTGACAGTCACCAAGGGCGTATAGGGTTGGTTTCCACACTGACAATCACCAACAAATCACTCCCAGTGGTTGACGGTGCTCAAATGGTTTCTGCTATTGATTCTTTTCTGTTGGGGTAGACTTGGTCTGGGTCCTTCAGGCATAATAGACAGCACACTTCCCTTTGTCTCTCTCATCTAATGCTGCCGATCAATAACGGCGTCTGAGGCAGCACTCCGACCATAAGAAGTCCAATCAATCTTTTATCACAGACAGGCCAGCAGGACAAGTTCAGCAAATTCCCTCCCTTTCGCACTGCTAGAAAAAAACACTCTATACACACTTAAAAAAAACACAATGTCGGTTGCCATTTTTATTATAGTGTGATTTGTTTTGCAGCTTTTGTTTGCCTTATTGTGTGTGTGTGTGCGTGTGTTAGAGAGGAAAAACACCATTCATTCTGGCTTGAGAGGCTTATGTAAGGACAGGAGCCATATGAAAGCTATTGACAAGCCCTACTTCTAAAATGAAAGGAGAAAGGAAAAAATGCTGGAACCTAATCATCAAACAGCCAGATAACATGGCGAGGCTAAGGCAGTGCTCCTCTAACACGTCTCCAAATCCTGACTGGCATTCAGTTGATTTGCAGGCAAAAAAAAAACAGCCCTGGTCTCTCTATTCCTCTACTCTCTTTTTCTTTCTTCTTCTCTTCCTCCTCTCGTCTTGTCTCACTTGTTTTTAGCTGTGTTACTTTGCATGAAGCCAAACTGGACACATATCATCTGTCTAGGTGTCAACCAAAGGCAACGGGTAGATAAAATGCTGCCTAAAAAGCTTTTGACAGCAGCAAAACAAACATACATACACACATGTACGTGCAAACACACACACACACACACACACACACACACACACCAAAGACCATGCCAGTTTCTTGCTTTCTTTTTTCCTCCATCTCTGTTTGTTTGTGTCCTGATTTTACCCAGCTTTTATCTTATTCCGTCTGTCTCTGAGGTGTCAGGAAAATTACAAACACCACATCGACAAACCCAAATAGAGAAGTAGACCAAAAAAAAAATCTCTGCAACGGCTGTGGACTTTAGATCGGTTTCATGCCTAAGATATGATTGTTTAAGTGTTATTTATGAAAAATTTCTTGCTCGATGGGGAGACACAAAGATACGTGCTGCTAAATTCAATTCTCTTTTCATATGAAAAATTGTGCCTCATCGCATCCCACCAGAGTTTAGTGTGAGAAATACAAAGGCATTTATCTTCTTTGGTTATTAACTATTCTCTTTTAGAGCGTGACAAAGCCGCATGGGGCCCAGAGTTGAGTACAGGTCAGAGCTAGACCGAGCCTAATTTAGTTTGATACATCTGTGGAAGTGAGAACTCTCCATTACCTCAATGCAATGCAAACTCTTCAAAATAAACGAAAATGTGATATTCTAGGTTCCCACAAGTTCCTCTTGCAGGTTGTTGACCCTGGGAACATTTTAGGGAAGTTTGTAAACAAGCACCTCTTTAACAGCAATAGCCTACATATTCTCTCTCTCCCTCTCTCTTTCTTTCTCACACACACACAAACTCTCTCTTTCTCTGTACAAAACATCTCCAAATAACTAGAGCATTCAAAAGTAAACATATAGTTTACTCAGGAACCACTGCTTGTTAAGATATAAACAGTACCATGGCTGAGTGGTGCATGAATCCTGCTCCACAAACCACACAGCCTGGGCTCCCCATTGCGGACACACCTCCTTGCCCTCTGAGACAGAGCCAAGACAAATAAACCTTTCAGGCAACGTCACTCTGGAAAATAAAGACATAAAATGGTGGTGGCTTGAAACAGACAAAAATGCTGCTTCAGTTAGACGTGGCCCATGCAATATAAATGCAGTCATCTCAGTCATGTTGAAAATAGCACCTAGAGTCGGATTAGAAAAAGTTGTTAGCGTCGACATAATGATATGCAGTCACATCTATGCACAAGGCAAGGTGCTGAACATGCATAAAGTAATGCTGATTATGATGCTTATTAAATGAACTAATTTCATCATACCATGCAACTCGAGGCCACATGCAAACACCACAGGATCTAAGTTCGTTCTACACAAATTCCCAGAATTTGCAAAAGTGACTTCCTTTCCATGAACCATAGATTCTGTATGTTTCTTTAGATTATAGATGTTGACTAAATCTATGCAGATTCCTATGTCAGTTTGTTTTTGATTGTGATGTGTCTATAGCAAATACTGGTAGAACCAGCTGTTTTCACACACAAGCTGTGCCAACTGCATGCAGTGAAAATATATTTGTGCCCCTGTTGTTTATTGCTTATCTCCTCTCTCAGGATAAGATTCTAATTTCCTTCTTGATTCAACATTATTATAGGTGTTGGCAAATAGATCTAACAATGCACTCTCTGCATCTTATTAATTTTCTACCAGTGAGTTTAAATTTTATTCTTGATTGAATTTGAGTAGCCTAAAAACGTAATTCTTGAGTCTCTTCCCTGTTTGAGGATAGAGCGAGTCAGAGGTTCCTGGCCAGTTCCTATTCATAATGTCTAAAACATCAAAAGATGCAAAGAAACCTACATGGAAACTTGTTAGATTGTACATGAACAGAATTAAACATACACTTTACAGGCATCAAGTGGAACAGACCTTTTCGCATATTGGAGTGATGTCTGTATTATGAGATGCTACATCAGTAATGAAACCACATAACAACTTATGCATATGCTTCAAAAAAATTGCATTAAATATTTCAAGAGCATATTCATATTCACTGTTCTGTAGCGAATGTCTTATTACTGGCAAAATCACAAAACTACGTTAATAAGAAATAAGAAATATTTGTCAAAACATGACAGAAGACATTCATTGACTCTGTAATCACTTAGAAATATGAGACAAGATACACAGCAAGAGAAAATCAAGCTAGGGTGGAAATTAAAGACTGTCTTTAAAGCATGCGGATCACTGCTGACATGCATTCATCCAGGGTGCTAATAGCTAAGAAAAGAAATGGCTTTTCCTGCTGCTTCAGGTACACCATTTTCTCATAATCTTTCTACACGCCTACACCAGTGCCCTCCTTGCGAAGCCGAATGTCTCTCTTTAGTATGCCGGCAGTGATGTTGCTGAATAGATTTGTTTTGCAGCTGAGAGCAATCCTATTGATTGCTGCATTACACCAAGGTAATAAAGGGGAATGAATGGGAGAGTTGGAATTGGCCTTCCTTCTTTGGGTTTGTTAACCCACGGGAGATTGCTTGAGTCAGACCACTTAAGGCTTAAGGCTTCTAAGGCGAGGAAGAGGAGCTCCCGTGAGAAGCGTCTTATTACTACATTCAATCAGCTGACAGTGTGGGCCTGGCCAAGGTCACCCTTCGGTTCAGGGATCCTGATGAATGAACTCACATGCTGAAACACTCTGTGTTTTGATGCTTTAGCTGCAAGCAATTAGACGTGGTGTGAACAGTGGCTTTGATGTGTCACAATAAAAAAACAAACAGAAAAATGACAGACAGTTGGTGTAATAGTCTTTTTCAAATAGCGCTACACATTTAGGTTATACATGCGTTACACATGCGTTATAGATGGATTATACAGCTGTTGTATATACATGTCCCTTATTCTCCTGTTTCTATGACTCACCTTAAAATATCAAGACCATAGACTGGAAGTTGTAGCAGTGGCTTTGTACTGAGATAGGACAGTAAAGATAGACAGCAGGTGAGAGGGAGAGAAATATTGAGAGTGGGATCAGCAAATGGGTCAGATTCAAACCCAGATCCCCATGGGCACTTCAACCTGCATGCTTCAAATAGTATTAGAGTAACACACCTTAACAATAGAGCATCTCAGTTTTCATGCACCTCTAATGCACATTTATAGGTAACCTGTGCAAATCTGGGAGTCTAGGAGAACTATGGAGCTCCCCATACAGTCCCATTTTTTTGTAACTTCAACTAATATCCTAAATTCTTGCCAATAAATGTGGATTTGTTTACAAACTAAAAGAGTTTTTCAAATTCTAATTCTTGCACAGTGTGTCTTTAAATGCACATTTGTCCATCTACAAATCAAAGCTAAATGGAGTATGAACTGGGAGATGTATCGATGACCTCTTCAGTCTTGAAGTGATAGTTCGGAGTAATTCCAATCAAAGCTTGCTGAGTGCTGTCGGTAAGAAAGAGAACAAGAGAATTTTGTACAACATAGACCGAATAACAAACACACAACTAAATGGCAACATAATCTCACTTTCACTTTCATTGACTACAGTACCATTCAGTTTGTATTAGCTGCTGCTTTGCTATTTGGTCTATGTTGTTCCAAATTCTCCCGTTCTCCTCTGTTCCTGACCACATTCAGCAGGCTTGTTCAATAGGGCTAGGGTTGGAATTACTCCAAACTATTGCTTTAAGCTAACAGGACAGCAGAGATTCTCTAGCTATCACTCCGGGTAAAGTTTTATGAAGAGACGGTCCGTCATTCATGTCAAATACACAAGTTATTCTAGGTGAATGGGGTTTCAATCTAACCAACAGCCACACTTACAAGACATCAAAGGGAGGCAGCCAGGCTGAGACTGAGATCAAGGCGAGGTTCGTTGCTGTTTCGGGGGGGAGGCAGAGACTATTTTGGCAATGTGAGAATGAACAGATGTGTTGAGAGTCTGTGCTCTTCATGTGGAGTGATCTTGATAGGTTGAAGTATGCTGGGGATTGTGGGCTCTGGGGAGACGGCGGTGCATCTGAGGTTGAAATGATTACAGAGGCTGATGTCTTTTGGGGATGGGGATGGTGCACAGTAGGAGCTAGAGAGAACTCAACTGGGCAGCTCAGCTGGTAACATCAAATCAAGACTGCTTTTCGAACTCAATGTAGGTCAGCAGTCTGACACCAATCAGCGCAGAGTTCCCTCTCCTTCCTCCTGGCTGCTTCGTGATTCCCTTTGCCGTGTGGACCAGCTGAGGCCACGGTGCTCCTCTGTCTCTGTGAGTTTGGGTAATAGGCTCAAAAGGAGGAGAGCCGACTAGGAGAGCTTAGGTGAGAAATGAGAGAGGAGGGATGAATGACTAAGACAAGAGAGACTGAAAGGTGAGAAAGTATTTGAGATGAGTCCATCTGAGTCCCAATGGGAGGGAATCTATTTGTGCCCTTGGATATTTCAGGGTCACTTCTATAAACTTACTATAAATCTCATCATACCTCCTTCAAGCATTCTTTCATCCAACAGTTCCATCATTTTACTGAGAATTCAAACTAATTTACTTAGATGGGGTAATTACAATAATGTCTAATCCAAAAAAAAAACATTTGTCACTTAGCCATTATTATATCTGTGTGTCCCCACTGACCAATGAATCCTATTCATCAAGATGGATTTTAAACACAATTCACAGTGTTGTTTTCCTCTTTTTTCCCATCTTAACAATATTTGGTTCATCCCATTGTCTGTATAAAAAGATTCATACTTGCAGTTACTGTGTGAGGTGAAGGCTGAGAAAGGTTAACGGCAAGGATAAGGCACTCCTTCTGATGAGGCCCAAAAGTCATTTGGTAATGCAAACAAAGCCCTCCACGTGTATCAACAGAGGGGATTATAAATGAGATGCAATATCCTGATTGGAACACTGTGTGGGTTGTGTGCCGTTCCTCCTGATTGCATCGGTCGCTGCCAGTGGATTTTTTTTCTCATCTTCTCCTGGCTCTGTCTGCTGCCCACGGCACTCACAAATGGATCCGAGGACGTGGCAGAGGCCACCACGTACCAGCCGCCTGTCGCATTATCTGATGCAATCAGAGCAGTTTGACACAGGCTTCTCAGAGCCCCTCAGAGTCTTTGGAGAGCATTCAAGGCAGTCAGTTTGAACTGAAGTGATCAAGCTTGATGAAGCGCATCTGAACCGGCATTTTTTTTTTTAAAGCCTGGTGTTTTTGTTCTGTTGAGTCTAAACAGTTGGATGTACTCACAACCTGCTGGCTCTCTAAGGGAGGACGTCATTCCAAATTTATTCTGTGCAGATCTAGAATTTCCAATGACCGCCAATTAAAACAGTCACTTGGGTTCATTAGTACATCATTAAATGAAACTTTCAGTTCATGACACTCTGATCATTGAATTGTGGCCATTGCCCTCAAAGGGTTGCAGATCAGAAAAGACTCAAAGCTGTTGATTGGACAAGTATGTGTGAGGCAACATGTTTTTACAGGCAGGTTTGCAGAAAGTCTCTGAAGACAGACTCAGTTTCAATGTGCGCACTCATGGACTCAGACTTCCAGACTCAGCCACCACACATTCATTGCTCATCACAAATAATTCTGAGCAGCTGCGGCAGTGACAGACCCAGAGGAGTCTATGAAATGACGGGGACAAAAGCGATCAGCTTTCCTTGGCAACAGTGCACCTACCGCTGGCTCATGTGATTGAGTGAGACACTGCGTTCAGCTGGCGTTACTGTTCTCGGAGAAGATGATAATCATTTGCTGTGCTCTGACTGGTTGATTAAATGTCACACAGCTCCCTGGGTTAAGGTCGTCTTGCTGTGCATAACCTCTTCCATCTTGAATGCTTTGCCAAGAAGAGACCATTGTTGCCAAGTGCATCACACTCAATCCTGTAGCTCAACATCTCCCCCTGTCAGTCAGAATGAGAACTATTTACAGAGTTTCTGCAGGTTTCCACAACTTTAGATTTAAGACTTTTTAAGACCTTTTTATAAAAATGTGCACAGGTTTACGGTATTTGAAGTGGAATTTTTGGATTCTACATCCATAGAATATACTTTTAAATCATGCTATCGACCAACTACCAACTACCAACTAACTACTAACTACCAACAAAAAAATGTCCACTTTATTCCCTCAAATAGAAGACACCCTTCAAGCAAGTGTCTGTACTGTAGTGGTGCATCTGCAGTAATAATTCACAACAGACCAATTTAAGACCCAAATAAATGTATTTTAGACATACTGCACAATATTTCATTACATTTCAGACATTTTAAGGCCTTCAACTAATAGTTTTAAATTTTAGACTTTTTAAGAGCCAGCGGAAACCCTGAATTTATTAGATTAGATTAGATTAAACTTTATTGTCATTGTATAAATACAGGTAACAAAATGCGGTTTGGCATCTAATCAGAAGTGCAAAGAGCAGCAAGTGCAGTATATTCAGTAAATGCAATATGTACAGTTAAAGAGCAAATTATATTCAGATAAGAGTAGAATAATAAATAGGCAGAATAATAATTAGGCAGAAGAGCAATATACATGTAAGGTGAAGAGATAATGAGGGTAACATACAGATGTGCTATAGAGATTGTTATGTACAGATCTATTAAGTGTTAAGAATATACAGATGTACAGAAGTATATACAGATGTGCAATACAGATATGCAATATACAGATGTGCTATAGAGATAGTTATGTACAGATGTATTAAGTATATACAGATGTACAGATGTGCAGTCCAAGGGCTACAGCAGCAGAGTGCAGTGTGAGGTTCAGTGGGGGACAGAGTTCAGTAGTGTGACGGCTGTGGGGAAGAAGCTGTTCCTGAACCTGGTGGTTTTAGTCTGGAGGCTCCTGTAGCACCTTCTGGAGGGGAGGTGCTGTGTGCCCGTCACAGACATCTTTTCTTGTGGACATCCTCAATGGCAGGAAGTGGAGTCCCTGTGATTCTCTGAGCAGTTTTCACCACTCACTGCAGAGCCTTGCGACCAGCGACAGAGCAATTTCCATACCAAACTGTCACACAGTTAGTCAGGATGCTCTCGATCGCACAGTGGTAGATATTGATCAGGATGCCAGTGGACAGGTGGTTTTTCTTTAGTGTCCTTAGAAAGAAGAGGCGCTGGTGGGCCTTCTTGACCAGGCTTGAGGTGTTGGTCGACCAGGACAGGTCCTCGGAGATGTGGGTCCCCAGGAATTTGAAGCTGGTAAAACGTTCCACAGCCATACCATTGATGTGGATGGGGTCATGGGTGTTTCCCTTCTGTTTCCTGAAGTCCATGATGAGTTCCTTGGTCTTTCTGGTGTTCAAGAGCAGGTTGTTGTCAGCACACCATGCAGCCAGGTGCTTCATCTCTTCCCTGTAGTCAGACTCATCGTTGTCACTGATGAGTCCAATCACCGTGGTGTCATCTGCAAACTTGATGATGGAGTTGGATCCATACGCAGGCCTGCAGTCATGGGTGAAAAGGGAGTAGAGGAATGGGGATAGCACACAGCCTTGTGGTGCACCGGTGCTCAGTGACAGGGTGGTAGACCGGTTTTGGCCTGACCTAACAAACTGCGGCCTGTTGGTCAGGAAGTCCATGATCCAGTTGCAGATGGGGTTGCTGATGCCAAGGTCGCGAACTTTGACGATTAACTTGGAGGGGATGACTGTTGAATGCTGAGCTGAAGTCAACAAACAGCGTTCTTGCATATGCATTCTTGTTGTCCAAATGTGAGAGCACACAATGAATGCCACTTATATTTAAACAAGAGATGGATAGGTTATGTTGTTTAAACTGTCTAACTTGTCTAGACAATGTGTACATTGCACATAATTAGCCTATAACAAAAACTGAAATGTCAATTTATTATTTTTACAATTTCCCTACATCTATTTTGTAATTTAATGCTCAATCAGGTGTAATGGAGCAACATTGCCCCTAGCTGTTTCACATGCAAAACTGCAGTGTAACTATGGATTGCTAACCTGTGGCATTGGTTTCAGTTTTATTGGGCCAGTAAGAAAAATGGAACAAAAAACAGATATTTCAGAGTTCTTAAGAATACAATTTTATTAACTGTTTTCTTTAAAGTACATTTGTACATTCCAGAGTTCATGATTTCTAAAGTTAAACATAGGATAAACAGCAGGCACTCCTGGCAAAACACACACAAAAAAGAGATTTTGCAAATCCAAACATCATGTTCAGTAAAGGCCAACATTGTTACATGATCTGTTTCTTGTGAAAACATTTAATCAGTATTACATGATCTCTGGATGTATGTTTTACCACAGCCAGATACTGACATACCACTGCTAAGTGAATTGAATTTAGACAAGTCCATCATAAATCAACCCACAATTCACAATTCAATTCAATACTGTTTTACAATTCAATCTGTACTCACTGTACTAAATTCTCATTCTTTACCCAAACACAAGCATATAGAGTACAGGTCACATGATGGACACTGACATTTTGAGAGAACTACTAAAAATACATAAATTCATTCTATGCATCTACTAAAGACAAGATCAAATGTTTACACTGTACTGACTTTTAACCAGCAGGTCTGTTATAAAGACACAGTAGCTTCCCTGCTGTGAGTGTGATGATCAGCAGCACTAGCTAACTTTATTCAGACAAAGTCACCAGAAGAAGTTACCCCTTCCTATTAGTAGTCAGCAGTGCCTCTCCTCTAAAGCCTCCTGAATGACTGATAGATCTTGACACTAATCTTATCCGCATACAGCAGAGCCCAGTGAAACTTTCTTCTATCTAGTTTTTGGGTGTAAAATTTTCTCACTAACCAAGAATGTTTTTATAAAATTGGCAATTTCTGTAGCTGCTGGTCTGTCCTCTGGTGATTTGGAGAGCATTCTGCAGATTAATTTATGCTGAAATGTGTGAGGAAAAATAAGGGAAACAAAATTAAGTATACAAGGGACTGTTGAGAATGTAAAATTCTTGAGTAGAACTATTACACTGTTAAGAGTGTTACCAACAGACGTTAAAAGTGATTTGTAAACACGCAACACATTTTCTGACATTCAGATAATATCTCTTCATTATTAGCTAGCTCTGAATTATCCAAGTAACTGTGAAAAAAACTTCCTGTGCTGGGAAGTGGGAATGAAGCTGGGCCAGCCTGTCCCCAAAAACATGTGGAGTTACCATAAACATAAAAAAAATTCTGACTGCACTTTTACAAGAACAGAAACTCACCTCAGAGGCGTAAGCTTCACAGAACCCACTTGGAAATACTTGATTCCTTAAGTTGGGCCATATCTAGAAAATTGTTAATGAAATTAACAAAACATCAAGTAAGCAATTTGACATTTCTGACTTCTCAAACTCAATTTACCAATACAGTTATGGACTTACCTGTCCCCTTTCAAAGCATGTTGGCATTTTCCACAGAAGCTCAAAACAGATCAAGCCCAAAGGGAATATATCTGTTTTTTCATCATATTCCCTCTGATTCTCCTTTAAAACAAAAGTCAGTCGGTCAGTCACCCAACTATCCATCTCTTGAGGCTAAATGCAAATTAGTTTTCCTGTGACTGCACATGCCTCACTGGTAATAAAAGTACTTTAGATATTGTGTGTGGTCATTTATTTAATGTAACATAAAAGTAGCCACACACTGGAAGTAGTTCACAGAGGTTGGGAAGCAAGGCTGAAGAAAAGCAAACAAGCAAAACTGATTTAATAAAGGCAGATGATATTTGCATTTGGGTCTATATAGCCAACCATGCTGTTTGCACCTGATCAGAACCTGATTTTTATATCTGATATATTTAAGTCGAGAGTATTTCCGACCTTAGCCCTGTTGTTTGACCTCACTGAGTGCTGTCGGTAGGAATGAAGAATGAGAGAATTTGGTACAACACAGAACGAATAGTAAACTGGAAGCTGAATGGCACCGTAAGCTCACTTTCAGTTTCATTTCCTACAGAACCATTCAGTTAGCGTTAGCAGTCAATTTGCTGTTTGGTTTAGGTTGTACCAAATTCTTTGTTTCTTCTTTCTACCGAGAGTCCTCGGTGAGCTCGAACAACAGGGCTATAGTTAGAAATACACCAGACAATTGCTTTAAGTAATCATCTCTTTGACAGATTTCCAAGAGGTGAATGGCGAAATGCAAGTTAATCTAATTTTGCTCGTAGTCTAATGGCTTACCTGTTCAGGGCTCATATAGGTGCGTGTCCCTTTGCCCACTGTCCTTTTCATGATGGCACTGTTCTGATTGGTTATTGAAGTAACCAGTCCAAAGTCTCCAATCTTAACAGTGTAGTCATTTGCAAACAATATATTTTCAGGCTGAAACACCAAAAAAACTGAATTGAGTGCAATTTAAAGTACACTATGCAAGCTTCACTATATTTGACCAGATTCAATACATTAATGTCTGAAACACAAATAAATATTAAAAACAATTCATTGAAAAAACACGAGTTTTGGGCCCATGTGTAGTCAATTAAAGTATAAGATCAATTTCTCCAGGCTCACAGAAAGCTCTTTTCTCAACTTCTGTTTGTATTTTGTGAAATTAATAATTTAATGCCAATTGCATGGAATGATTTTGAATCTGTGCATTTACACCAAGAGCTATTAAAGCAACAAGAGTGATGGAAGTAATTCATTTTCCATTAGACAAAGTGACAAGAGATATAAGAACGATAAGCATCACAGGCTGAGCAACTAGATGGACAAAAAGTTGAAAACTGCACAGTTTTATGCAACTTAGCTCTGATGTGGCTGCAAATGATAGACAATGGTCATGTCATCAGTGATTTGAGTGACATAAGCAAATGCAAATATTTTGACAGCAATGGTGCTTGGGTCTTTTTAGTGATTTTACATTATTAGCTCTTGGTATGAACATAAAGTTAAATTGTTCATGTTGTTCTATGTTGCATTTTTGCTTGGTATATAGAAGATGATATGTTTTCACCTTTAAATCTCTGTGAATGAGATCTTTTGAGTGGATATACTCCACTCCACAGATAACTTGCTGAAACACCACAAGTGCATCCTCTCTGGTTTTCTGTGACTTCCCAAAGTTTCTGTCCTCTATCCAGCTGTGAAGTGTTCCATTCTCACAGAACTCCATCTGAATGAAAAGCGATGGCAACTTTTCTTGTCTGTCAAGGAGATCAACACCACAATAAAGTGACTACATACAAACTCAGTAGACAAACATCAGATTAGCAAAAACACATTAAAAATTCAAAAAACATTCAAAGTATATGCATATGTTTAGGCCTACTGATAAGCATCAGCAACTGTGAGTGCATTCACCTGAAGTTTATGTCAGCACTCTTTGACTGAAGTGATGAATCTGCATTAGGTCTACTTATAACTTCACTGTCTTCATCTTCACTATTAGTTGAAAAGCTGAAATAAATACATTCCATTACATTTCCATTTATGCATTTAGCAGATGCAAAGAAACACGATAATATTCAAGGTACACTGCAGAAGAAATCCTAGTAAGAATACCACTAGATAGACCAACAAATACTTCAAAAGTTGATCATACTTACGTATAATCAGATGTTTGCTCAGATGTGCTGCCCAAGCCAAAAGCTTTCCAGTCAAACTTCCCAGACCACGCTGTGAAGTAACGCACTATATTTCGGTGATCACACCCGGCAAGTGCCCTCACCTCTCGCTTTGCATCCCTGAAAGCCCATCATATATTCAGGTTTTTGCCCAGGTTAGGCCTTAACTTAGGTTAGGTTAACTTATTTCAAGCATTTTTACCTGTCATATTCAACAATCTTTATTGCGTAGAATCTGCCATCCATTTTGTGTTTCACTTGACAAACACATCCAAAACCTCCCTCACCGAGTTTTTTGACAAGGCAAAAATCCCTCAAGATACTGATAAAAAGGGAGAAACTTTTAAAAGTTGATAAACCTCTTCACATTACATTTATTAGCAGGCGACATTTGATCCTGGATCTGATAGGTGTACATACCTTAAGCCTGATTCTGGTTTATCATGAGAATCCTCTGCAAAGTCACTGGAAAAAAACACCAAATCCAATACACAATCACGGGGTACCCACAGCATCACCATTTGATATTATAATGACAGAACGAGTAATGAATAGTGTCTTAGTTTCCACCTACCTATCTCCTGAGTCCTCTTTGCCACTGACAGTGAGTTTCCATAATTTTCCAGTCAACCTCTCAACTTTGTCCTTACTCTTAAGTTCATAGAGAGCTCTTTTAACAGACTTGCGTTCCTGGCCACAGTTTTGAGCTATCTGTCCTGCTGTCATTCCTTTTCCGTTGGCACTGCTCTTCAAAATTTCCATTAAATTTTGTCCCTCTGGCAGCAGTCTTTCAGGTGTAGGCATATCTATCCTTTTTTCTGTCTGTAAGGACCACAGAGGAGGGCAATCACCAGACATGAGAAGTTTACCTGCGTCCCTGAGACGATACAGAACTCCGTTGACATCTTTGGCTTTTTCCAGTCCTACTGCTTTGGCTATCTGCAAAGCAGTGAAGGTAGCAGACACTGGACGACTCTCTAAGTAATAAAGTATTTTCTCGTTCAAAGACATTGTTGTCGAGTGAGCTGTTTTACATCGAGCTGTTTAAAAGACTATTCCTTTACACTGACGTTATGGCACCTTTAAGCTATGTATTGAAAAAATACCCTACACCTCTACCAGCGAACAGGTCTAAACACAACAGAACGTCTAGTTCTGACACCCTAATGTAAAATAGCCTACCTCGCGCTATATCAGTTTCGGTTTCGATTCGTCAACAATGCTCAGAATCAGGGACGAATCGTAGCAGTGACGAAACGTGTTGGTCGGTGGCACTGATCCAGAGACACTTTGACTGATCTCGTGATTAATACAATATATAGCACGTAAGTATTCTTTGGACGTCAGTGGTTGATAGCTGTATGGTTGGTTGGTAGGCTACCCAAGTGCGAGTAGAGTGCAACTGTCCAGCAACTATTCAGCAGCATACCAAAAGGTAGCAGACCGTTTGCCTGTAGATTATTTTCAGAAAAAGTAGTAGCCTACGCAGTAGTTTGATTTTGGACAGACTAGGCTCTCCGATATTAATCTGTGTGAGACTGGTTCAAACCAGGCCAAACACCCAGCGTAGAATGCTCTAGAAACAGCATGACTCACGGTGGCTTCCACATTCAAGAAGAGACTCGCGTTAGTTACTTAAGTTTCTCAGCTATTCTAGTCATGGACTGTTTCAGCTGCTACCATCTGGGAAGCGATTTGGTAGTCTTAAGGCTTGGACCACCGCACTCCAGAATAGTTAATAGTTTTTTCCACCAAGTGACAACGCTTATTAACACTGAAACAATGACAGCTTAAGGCTATGCCTGTCAGTGTTTTCACTTGTAACCGGCAGCTCTCGCTGTATATTAGCCTTGCCCACTTGCCACCGAAGCTCGGTCCCTGGCCAACACGCCCCTCAGGTAGCACTTCAGTGGCTATCCATTCATTGTTTTTAGCACAACCCCCTTTAAAACTGTCCTCACAGGCTGGTCACACAAGAGCTCCGATTTACAGCATTCTGCTTTGGTCCTCGCTGTATTCACAGGGAAGGTATGTGCTATTAGATTATTTCTTCTCTTCACGCCGGTGTTGTGGAATTCCTTCCTCCCTGACGAGACATCCTACCAAGGCTCAGAGCGCACGCGCACAACGCAGTTACGGGATTTCTTCGGTCTTTAATGCACATGTTTGGAAAAAAATGCCCTACCGATCAGCTGCGCGGTGGACAATCGGTAAGTATTTAGTGTTTTCTACTTAAATAAAGCCAATGCCTGTTTCTAGTCTTAGTTTGATTCTTGTTTGAGAATTTCACCGACTCAATTAACTGTTATTGACTTGTTTTGAATAATAACATTGTATTAGCACTGTCTAAGCATGGTGTTATTTTGTTTCTGAAGTGACAATATCTTCAATATTTGTCACCATAAAATGGATGAATGATGAATAATTACCTTGCAGATTCATTCATCCCCCTTTTCGGGACATTGTTAAATATTTCTGATGCCTAAAAAAAGCTGCATTTCAACATATTTCATTATCTGGGCTGGGTATTATAATTTTAACAAAAGACTGGAAAGAAGTCCAGTACATATAAAGAGTGCATCAAAAGTGACTGACATTTGTCATTACATTTTGTCAATTACATCGGGGACAGCCTTCCCTGGAGGGTGAAGTGCCTTGCTCAAGGGCACAACAGTGGCAGCCGGGATTCAAACTCACAATTCTCCAGGCTACTAGAATGCTAGCCAGGTTCCTTAACTGCCACACTACCACCACCTAGAATAAGGTAGGAGACAATTTAGCCTTACTCAAGGCTATGTTGTATCAATGCTGGCAACTGGGGTTGTGCTAGTCGGCAGTGTTGGGAAAGCATAAAAATATAACGAGCTGAACTACTAGTTACTCTACAGGAAATGGAGCGTCATTACATAAATACTGTCTGAGGAGAAAATCTAGCAAATTAAGCCACACAAAGATAGCAAAAGTAGCTCATTGCATTAGAAAAACTTTTGTAATTGTTCTAGTTCTATCTTCTGACTATCATGATTCAGAACAAGAGACACAATTAACCTATATTTACACAGGACAAATTGCACAATCTATAAAATATATTTTAAAAAAGGCAAATGTTGATGTATAGGTTATATGGTAAGTTTGCTTGTATTGAAGCTGATGGCAAACCCTGCTAATTTACTGTATACGATACATAAAACTGAATTTAACTGTTTCAACTTACTGATGAGCATGAATGATGGCGTTCAATGCCAGGCCATCTCGCCAGCTATCAGAAAAGTCTTGAACATTGACACTGGAGTATCCTGCTGCGCAGTCATCAGATAAGTAAGGACCCTGAGAGCTTGACAGGCCTCACTGACAGTGGCTAGACCTGCTTTATCAGCAGCAGCAACTCTGGTGCTATTATTTGCAGGATGACAGTGAACCTATAGTCAGCACACAGACACAAAAAGCATTTAAAGGGTGAGAGCAATCTTTTTAAGGACAGGTTAGGTAAAACTCTTAAGATCAAAATCCATAGCATCACTACGAACATGCCTGCATACCGAAATACCCTCAACCAAGTAGCATACCTCAAGGTTAAACAACTAAATGGAGGGCTCCTCTCAGCATCACATGTAACATTCAGCTTAACACTGGAGTGAATTCAGATATATCCAAATTTAAAATCTGCTGATTCCCATTTAATTCTTGTCTCCATATCTCCACTAAATTCTTGTGGTATCGGAATCTGCAGATGACGCGTCATAGAAGTTGAAGAATGCACCAGATCCACCAGATTCTCAGCACTTATGAAATCTAACTTTGACCCTAAACCCTGGCAAAAAACAATTATATTAGATATGCTTTAATGACTTCTTGTAGAGCATTTCTATAGTAATGCAATTTTCTGCTAGTGTTCTTTCACTTTGGTTCTTTAAGGACAGTGTAGCAGGCAGAACATGTCTGCTTGCTCTCTGTCTTCCTGCGCCCAGTTGTTCAAAAGTTATCTGGCAAGATTGGATAATGGATTGAATCAAATCTTGAAAATGGGTTGTTCAAAGGAAAAGATAGGATTCTGAAATGTCATATCATGTAATCCAATCCTGGTTTTGATCTAGATCAAATTTCCAAAATGCGTAATCAGTAAATCAGATTTTGTAATCCTGGACTGGTCCTGGACTGGACTTGGACCAGGGTGATTAAGTTCAACTACTAACATAAAAGTAAGACGGATTACCTGATCCTGGACAGTAAAATTAGGGATTTCTAAATCTGGATCACTTGATCCAGATTAAACGGTTTGAACTGGGCCCTGGTCTTCCCCCTCACTTTCCTCGGCCAATTAGTGGGTGGGGCATAGTTGAATTATTCAATCAGGTAACTAGTGCAGCAATAATAATTTATGGACACTTTTATCCGTGACTTACATTTTTTGTCAACTATCAATTGTTCAGGGTCAGTCTCCCCTAGAGCAACTTAGGGTTAAGTGCCTTGCTCAGGGGCACAACAGTGGCAGCTGGGATTCAAACCCACAACTTCTCAGGCTACTTGCATGCTAGCCAGTTTCCTTAACCACTACACTGCCAGTAATGTGTATATGTATATGTTTAAATGTAATATAAATTTTATATGTGTATATGTTTACAAGTAAGATAACTTTTATTTTTTATTTTTGTGTATGCCATACTTTTTATCAGGTTTTATCAAGTTTTGAGTTTACCTTTGAGTTTACCTTTGTAATGGTAGAGGTAAAGAATGGTGAAGGAGTTTTACTGCAGGCATCATAATACTTCCTCTGACTCTTCATAGGGGCCAGTGGTCACCTGTAGGGCATTATGACATAGTCTGCCTCAAGGCTCAGGTTCATAAGGGAAGTTGTCTCCTATTTAAGCACTCTCCACTACCATTTAAGCACAGCATATTAGTATAGGATATTAGTGCCACATACAAATAATTGTGGGTGTGGATGTGAAATATGGACACGTGCACATTATTTTACACTGGTTTTATTCCTTTTTGTTATTATGGAGAGTTCCCACTTTGTACTTCCTTGCTTGATAACTGATGAAAAAACTCCCTAGACATATGGAATTGTATGTGGACATATAGATTTACAGCACGTGGACCCTAAACAACTAAAGACCTAATAAGAGCAACAGAAATGGCAACAGCAAAATCCCTCAATCACAATTAAATTCCTTAACCACAGCAAAATCCCTCATTTACTGCTGTGAACTAAAAAAACAGATATCTTCTTCTGACAGATATCTTCTTAGGTGATATTTGGTTAATACTTAGCGAAGTTTGCCCTGGTTATGTAAGTTGATGTTGTTGTTGCTTATAAATATCTTAATTATAGCAGGGTTTATGAACAATGGGGATTGTAAAGAAGTTGTGCTCTTTCCTTTCAATTTTCTCATTCTCTAAGTCAGGTGGTCACGCTTTGGACTTTCCAGCACCACAGGAGAGAGGTGACTTGATGAAGCTGCAGGAGGTGCCAACATCCTCCCCCTCGAATCTCTTGGCCTTACGTTGATCCAAGTATAGAGCTGGAGAAGTCCTTTTCAGCAGGGGATGAGTCCAGCTCTACTGGAGGAACAGCCTTCTCAGCCAGAGGAAGAGCGTAATTTTCAGTAGGGTGGGATTGTGCTCTTCAGTTGAACACTCCAGGCATGATTGAGCTAAAATGCTTAGTAGCAACATTGTGGGACAACACAATACAGCTCACTCAGCCAATACCGCCTGTTACTTACACTTACAATGTATTGTTTATAGTTGTATGAAGAAAAATAAAATAGAAAATAATTCAGCCTGCTCACCACTCCACACAATCACACATCCAGATAACCATAATGTGACCCTCCACTGTGAAAAAACGTCACAACGGGTCATCCTGAACTATTTCGAAATATAAAATTTGTGCACTAAAATGGTTGAATTATTTATTTCAACATAGTTCGACAGTTTGCCGTCACTTTTACATTATGAATGAACTGTGTCGAAATGAATACCTTATAACGTTTAAAAATGCTTTTGTTTAGAAGGTGTATTCATGTCAGTGTAAGACAGTGTAAGCTGTGGTTTCATATTTGCTGCTACTAAGGGGTTTATGTTGCATATAACCCTAGCACAGGTAGAAGTTTGTTGTACCTTAAACAGGTATGAACTCCATGTCGAGGATATATTGTCGTTATGGTAAACACAATGAATGTGACAACCATGTATCAAATGGATATAGATGTATCATTAGCTTGGACCTTTACAATGTGATGTGGCTGACTGTATTACCGTTAAACACTAATTAGTATGCTTTAGCAGTGCCACAAGGTTCTGGGAAGAGCTGGAATGTTTTGTATGCCTTTTAGGTAGCTAGTCCAGTGTTACACTGAAAATCCTTATTGTTGCTTTAAGGTGAGTGACTATACGGCACTCACTCTGGCAAGAAAATGCATCACATCCTCTCATTTAATAGAAAATGTCACTTAATAAATGTGGTGCTAAAGAAACTCACTCACTCTGGTATGGTGTTCTAACTGTTTTAATTTAGACAGCACTTGCAAAGTAGTCTGTATAAGATAATCATTCTTAACTAGCCTATAAGCCTGGCAAAGGCAATAATTTTATGCCTGTATCTAGTGTTGGGTAATTCATATTACATTAACACACCATAAATAGAGTAGAATTTTTTTATTGTCTATGCAAGTTATCACAACATATGGCTTCATATGTCATTTAACTAACGGACAAATTAATTTAACCCTGATAACCATAAGTCAATTGCAATCCAATCGTCATCAGACTAATTGATAATGATTCCAATAAAACTGACTGTCAAAATGTGGCATTATCTGTTTAAGAATTTAAAACAATAGCTAATGTCTTCCAAAGGTGAGGCAACCTCATTACAATCGGACACAGGAAAAAATAACGTATTACATAATTCTAATTTCATAAAAGATGGAAAGCACCCAAGTGGGTGACATATACAAAGAGACAGCACCCCTGTACAGTCATACTGTAACATTAGACTACTTCTGAATTACCACTCAATGTAACATTTGCTTTCACTGCCAGTTAACATACAGTGCTGTTCAAAATGTGACCACTAGTTACCCAATTTTCTGCATTACTTGATCATGCTTTACTTGAACACAGATCTTCATATTGTGTCACTGATGTAGACAAACACAATGTGCTGAAGCTATAATAGCACAATAAAAATGATTCAATTTCATGTATTCATTGAAAATATGTAAAACATCCATAAAGTTGGGTGCAAAAGTATGTGAACTTTAGGTTTAATCATTGGGTTGAACCACTTTCAGTAGTAAACTCAATCTCTTGATTCGCCTTTATCACTTTTGAATGTTAATAACCATAAGGATTAATTTTACTCAGTTCATGGGAAGTTGTCCATCTGAGATATCAAAGCAGCCATAAATCGTGATGCTTCCCCAACTACACTTCAGAATAGAGATGCTTTAATTGTATCCTTTGGATTCCATACAGTGTTGTGTGTTATATCCACACAATTCATTCTATATTTCACCAGTCCGAAAACCATTTTCCCATGATCATCACTGGTAACGCACGAAAATGATCATCACTGGTTCCTATTCTTTGATTTGCAAATAAATTCACTTTTTTTTTTTAATAGCAGGAGCTCCAGAGATTAAAAAATCACAGTTTTGGTTCATTAACTTTTGCATCTAGCATTATGACTAAATTAATCTACAGTCAATGCATAATTTATGGTATTACCAGTAATAATTCCAACAACAATACAATGAAAAAGTCTGTAGAGTATGGCAATGTACACCGTCAAAATAATCAGCAAAGAAAAGACTAATTTTCTTTCAAGTGGTGCTGTGAGATGTGTCCTTATTGCAGCTCATGCAGGTTGTGTGTTTCTTTGATTATCATACTGATCTTGTGAAAACCTGAAATTCTCCAGTTCTGGAATCAGGTCCTTGGCATCAGGTCTTTCCACTGGATCATGACGCACCATTCGCTCAATTAGCTTGTGCTACAGCAGACACAGAGGATGATGCATAATGAAACAATTTTCTGAGAACTAACAGCTTATTATATGACATATATATACAGGGTATAAAATGTGTGTTCAGACAAACATATGTGTGTGATGTGATCATGACCATGACAACAGTATCTCCCCAGCTGTGGCCTCTGAATCTTTTGGCTCAATCAACATTAACTAGTAAGTATCTTAAGGTCAGATGTACAGAGAAATTAGCGGCAATTTAAGATGCTAAATGTGCCTGAAAACTTGGCTGTTGTATGCATGTATATACAGATTATCTCAGTGGACTGCAGAACTGACCTGAGTATTTTCTACTTAGGCATATGCATTTATGGGAAGGTCAGGGGAAAAGGTGGGATGGAAAATTGCATTTGATTAAGTATTCCGCTGTATGTATGAAAATAGTGCTTGTTCTGTGGTGAAATATTTCCACCTTTTAAGAGCAGGTGTAATCCAAGTTGTGTTTAGTGCTTAAATACGACAAACATCCATAGACAACGTTCAGAGCACCTGTTTGCTTATTTGAACGAAGTCATAAGCAACTTAACATAGTATTTTCTAAAAAGTGGAGTGGGACTACTACTTTGTATCATCTCTGTATGTTCACATCTCATGTATTATAGTATTTCACCATCAATATGTTTAACTCCTGTAAAGATTGGCATCATTCATCTCCGCTCAACTGCCCTATTAACTGAACAATTACCTTAGTTCGAAGCAGCGCAAATTAGGTGAGATAGGCAGAGTTGAGTTCTGATTACCTAATGAAGGGAAACATGTCTCCAAGAACAGTGCTCGCTTTCTGCGAAAAGGTCAAGTCAGTATTTGCGGTCTTTGTACATCTGGCCCTGAGTGTCTATATAATGACATCCAATGACATCGAAAACACACTGCATTAAGTTTTATGGCAGTTGAATGTTGTTTTTCTTTGCAATATTTATTTATTTTTAAAACTCAGTTTACGTGTAAACGAGAGGCCCAAACAGATCAAAAAAATATGCGTTTATAAAAATATCTAAATAGGAGTAAACAGGACCTAAGTCTCCAGGCATATTTTATGTCACAATGCCAGAAACTGGGGGCAATCCATAAGATAAAATCTGCAGAACTGCAGACTTGTGGGAAGTGCTCATTTATTAATAAAAAGGCTGACATAGAAATTAGTTAGGTTGACGCCTAGGTTGATGTATCAGTTATACTAATAAAGTCACTTACTTCAGCACTACACTCATCACAGAAGTTCTGTGGAAATACATTTTTCCTGATACCATCAAAAATCTGTGAAAAAATGCATACACAGAGGTAAATAATAGCAGCAAACAGATATTTCATGAAAACAGTGATACAATAATTTATAGCAACCAAAACACTCACTTTATACTTTTCCTTCTTTGTACACATTTTCCAAAGAAGTTCAAAATAAATCAGCCCCAAAGCGAAAATGTCCACTTTTTCATTATATTGGGTCTCTTTCATCTATAAACGAAGAATCCCAGAATGTAAAACAAGATTTTACATTTCAGATAAAGCATAGTTATTTTCAGATGTTCAGGGGAATGTTTTATTTTCAGTAGGGACAAAATAATCAGACATGCTATGGCTAGGCAAATACAATGCAATCCTAACAGGGCATGGCTCTATCAGCAGACTACTTTTCTGCCTCAAGTGTCATAGAAAGATACACACTGGCATCTTTTCAGTTCATATCAAGGCCTAGGTTGAAAAATGTCCCCTTTAAACAGATGAACGGTGTAATAACAAATACTGTGCAACACTTACTTGTTCAGGACTCATGTAAACTTCGGTGCCAGTCCGCTTTGTCCTCTCCAATGGATTGTCATCATCATCAGTGTCTGCGATAGTCACCAGACCAAAGTCGCCTATCTTCACCTCATTTTTTCCACCAAGCAAAATGTTTTTAGGCTAATAAAAGTAACAAAACAATGTAAATATCAGATAATTACGCTACAAATCATTCTTAGTGTAACATAACTGATATATGTTAAAATATGTAAGTTTTACAAATTAACATCACACCTGAGCGAGATAGAGTTAATAATGGCTTACTTTTAGGTCACGGTGGATGAGGTCTTGAGAGTGAATATACGTCACTGCTTGTACAAGCTGCTTAGTGATCACAAGTGCATCCTGTCGTCTCTGTGGTATTGTGTTTTTGTTTTGTTCCTTGATCCACTCTGAAAGTGTGTTACCCTCACACAGTTCCATCTGGATATAGAGGAACTTCATGGTGGAATTGTCTCCTGAGCTGAAGATTTAATGACAACCATAAACTAAGCAGTTCACAGAGTTCACACTCTGTGGTTTGAAGGATTGGAATTACAGACAGTGACTATGGTTACATGCACAGCGGATTTGGAAGAATTCCAAATTCTGGTTAAAACTGTGGATCCTGAATAATTTGAATAATACAAGTATGGAAGAGTATGCCACAGGAATATTCCCATATACTACATATCAGACGCTATATTCCACCAACATAGACAACAAAGATACCAACTGAACATGCGCACATGTGAAAAAATGCTCCGATAAGGAGTAAGGAGTAAGTGATTGCTCACTTACTTTGAGGTGCTGGAAGTATCAGAGCCATCATATCCGTATGCAGTGTTCTCAATCCAAGAGTTATGGTAACGCACTATGTGTTGGTGCTGCAGGATTGCTAAAGCTTTAGGCTCTCTTCTGGATTTTCTAAATCAGATTAAAAAGCAATTAAAAAGCTGTTTGACCGACTGAAACAAAGAAATGCAATCTATGTAATTAAAACCATGGAAGAAATCACTTACTCTTTAACCTTTACAATCTTCACAGCATAAAATTTCTCATCGCAAATATTTCTTGCCTTAAAGACACGTCCAAATGCTCCTTTGCCTATGCGCTCTATTGAGTCAAATTCATCTCTGAATCTGTAAAAAAAAAAAAAAAAACATTTGAATTATTCAGCATTTCATATTATAGTTTGTAAGAATATATTCAACTCTACATAATACTTAGTGAGTGACACTCACCGAGATTGGACAGGAACTTGAGCAGTCAAACTGGTTGAGATTTTGGGTCCAGCCTTCAAGGCAGATATGTGAATGTTATACTATGTACCTACTTTTATAGTAAGTCACATTGAGATGAGAACGTTATTATCATTATTGTTCTTCATTACTTAATTTGTGTTGTTTTGCTCTAACATTGTGTTTCAACATTTTTTTTATTTTATGAACAGCTACACCAAACCTTGTTTGGTTGGTTTCTTGAAGTGAAACTTAAAGATTAAAACCCCTTTTCATTAATGTGTAGAGAAATAAAGCAATAGCAAATTTTTCTAAACAATTTTCAATTATACACACACTTTGTTGGTATTTTCAGTCTTTTTTTATAACTGTCTTTATCAGTGTTCTAAAACAGAATTTGCGTCATATGAGGAAGTCCTGTCAAGTTGGTCAATAATACCCATAAAGAATAATGCATTATAATAGCATGCCTAAGACTGGAATGGTTGAAAATAAAAATTTGCAGGCAAATGCATTTTAAGCCTAATAATTATAAGCCTCTCTGGCATCAAACAGACGGTGGTTAGGGGAACTAATGCCCACAACCAGCAAATTAATTTGGTTGAGGATGGTGAGTGAGATAACAAACTTTAATGCTAATAGATACATACATGCAACTACGTTAATGTAAACATGTGGCAACTACCATGTGTTAACTAGCAGAAGGATAACAAACAAGTAAAAGAAAGCAACTGAATACCATTGTACCACCTGCTACCTATTTCACTCTCTAAGCTAGAGACGTCTAAACTTAAAACCTAACGTAGCCGGACAGTATGCCAGGTGTGTTGTTAAATTGTCTAATTGACATGTGATGTCCAGCAACTACTTCCCCCTGCCACAAACCACAGCACCAGACTGTCAGTTTGTAGTTTTGCCTCTGACATATCATTCATAGCCTACAGTTCATCCGTGTTTTGTGAAGGAGCAGTGTTCCATTTCAGGGACTAAGCTAGTAAATTTGACTGTTAATCATAGCCAGCAAAGTTATCTTTGCATCAAACACCCATGTGGTTAGGTAGGCTATGTGACTTGACTGTATGGTGTATTTCTGTCCGTTTCTTTGAAAGTCAGCTGTAGTTTTTGTAGACCTGTTGCCTGTATGTCCCTCACTGTGATGGAAATATCAGTGAATATATTTGAGGATGTAACTTCATCACTGGGTTGTCAGAGACTATTTGAATAGCAGGTTACTGTATGATTTCGTTTAGTAGGGAAAACTGATAATGTTAGCAATGATTTATGCATTTTAAATATGACAGGACGAAACTGGAGATGAGACAGATGTGCCTGATGCTCCATGCTCTTGCAAGGGATAGCTAATGGAAGACAGAGATGACTCCCTCTTATGACGCATGCCCCACAAATGCCATGTATAGAATGTTCAAGAGGATTGCTTAAAAACTGCTTAAAAAGTATAACTTTTCCAAAAGATTTTTTATATTCTATATTCATTATATATTCAACATTATGTGTAAATTTCAGCTTCCAAATTGCTCTTTAAGTAGGGTGACCAGACGATCCCAACGTCATAAAATAGAAACCTTATCTCTAAGTACCATATTGTATACATATTATATATCAGGACTTAAATACCTTTTTACTTTCTTGAGGAGCATTGTTGAAATTAGGTGCTAATCTAAGGAAAAGAAGACAAGAAAAAGACATTAGACAGACTACAGACTGAAGAATGTTAAGCAAATCTACTAACTAGCATGCTGCTTCGCCTAGCCTTCGCCTTCACACTTGCCTTCGCACTTGCCTAGCCTTGTTTTGTACAGGAGCTGCCTTTTGTACCTGAAATAAACAAGAACAATAAAAAAGTCTAAGTAAACCAAATTTTACAAAACAAATACTGCATTTTGAAATAATATGAAAATACATTACTAACTTCAGGGGAGTTTTTTGATGAATCTTCAAAGACAATTGAGTCACTTGTTGCTGTGCTTATTGAGTTCCTCATATCTTGTGATTCACTGGGTCAGAATAATACAGATATTCAATGGGTCATACTGATCAATCAAATTCCAAATGATTTAATGAGTTTGTACTCACTTTGTACTCACTCTATATTAGATGACAATTTATGTTCAGAAAAACTTGATTCGCTTGAAACCTGAGGTAAACATTTAAAGAGATGGACTGTAACTCATACTGTAGGATATATTAAGGGATTACCTGTTCTCATTGCTCTCCAAAACTTACACCATGTGATGACTGAGGCTGGTCTTCAATCTTCTTCAATGCCAGTTGAGCAGCCTTCTGTTTTGCTTCTTTGGTTGTTTTACCACAGCCTTCTGGATATTGATTTTTGCCTATTATTACTTTGTAAACAAACCTGTAGATAGACCCCATATAACTTGTCAGTTCAAATACTGTAATAGCTGAATTTTCACAACTTTTGATTGTGTCACTTTCACTGTGTAAACTTACTCAAGGTTGTGAGGTGGCCCTCTTTTCTCCACCAGTTTAAAATCACATGTTAGTTTCCGCAGCTGACAATAATTGTTCAATATTCCTATGTGATTATTCTGGAGAAGATCACTGCTGAGATCTTTTGTAGGTGTCGCCCTCATATTTGCACTGTTGCTGCTATACACAAGGAGAGTATATAAAGAAGAGTACATAAAGAAATGTAGGTCACTCCAACAACATGGCTAGACTAGACTAGAACTACCCTCCTGATTGTTTTTCTGTTGAGTGATTCAGCCAAAGTAAGTTACAGGTTGGAAATGATAACCTTCAAAATTAACATCACACAATACCTTAGATCAGAAACACTATAGTATGATGCCTCTTGTCTGGAATTATGCCCATTGTCCTCGATGACCTAAAAACAATGAACACACATGAGAAGAAGTGATATGTGTAACGACCACAAGAACATTCCTCCTACACATTCTAAAAACAAAATGATATTTGTTTCCATGTAATAATAGTATTATTGTATTTTTAATACCCCTTGCTCTTTTAAGACCTCTAGGCAAACAAGCTTTGCAGCCTCCTCTTTGGCCTCCTTCTTTGTTTTCCCATAGGCCACAGGATATGATTTCCCATCACCTGAAACATAATTGCAGCACCTACAACACAAGGAGACCATTCATACCGACTTTGACAAGGAAATGGATTACATGCTATAGCTCAAATTAAATAGTAGAAGTGTCAATCTTACTGTGGTGCACTGAATGAGCCCACCCTGGTTGTTTCAACAGGTGTATAAGTCACTCTGGTCTTATGGCTGTGCTCATTCAACCAGCACTGGTAATTGGGTTGGGTTATACAAGCTGGGATTTCTAATGGTGGTGATGTTGGCAAAGCCGACTGCACAGAGGTTGAGGAAGAAAATTAATCTAATCTTTATTTCCTACTATACACACAACATAATAATGACATTCTTGATCTGTTATTTGCAAATTAGTGCAACTGATCTTACAAAATCACTGCTTTCTCTGTGTTGCAGGGTTTCAAGGGCCTTCTGGGCAGCATTTTCTTTGGCCTCTCTCTTATTGTTCCCAACTCCTTCTGGATATGGAGTGCCATTCACTATAGCCCGCATTGTAAATCTACAAAATCATAGTAGGCCTACAGGTCGTCAAATGTCATCTTGTTAAAGGAGATATCCGTTGTGAATCAGTCAATAGCCCTGTTCTTTGAGGTCACTGAGTGCTGTCAGTAGGAAAAAGAATGAGAACATTTCATACAACATAGTGAACTGGCAACTAATACCAAGTAACTGGGGCACAGTAACTTACTTTCAGTTTCATTTTGCTATACCCCATTCAGTTAACATTAGTTATCCATTATTTTGTTTATGTTACATCAAATTTTGTGGTTCTTTTTCTTAGAGGCAGCATTCAGTGATCTTGAATAATAAGGCTATTAACTGATTTCTCCAACCTATGCTTTACAAGCAATAACAACCAATTTAGACAAGCGTTAGACAAGCAATTGACAACCTACGTTTTAATGTGGTCCGGACCAGTGACATCCACCTCTTCATATTGCACTTGGACTCGCGTCTTCTGCCCGTATTCATTTAGTTTGGCTATGTAATTCATCAGATCCTTTTCCAAAGTCTACCGTGGGTCAATAAGATTGCTAGGCGTCAGCTTTAGATCATACGAGTAGGCTAATCATTACTATGCAATCTGGGATGCTTAGTAACGACATGCGTCTTAGTGTAGGCCTAATTAATTAATTAAATAAGTGTATTGAAAATGTCTGTGCAGAATAGGCTGAAACTTTGTAGTCTAAACAGCTGTCATCTTGGCCGAACAAATTGACACACTGTAGCAGCAACTCTTAAATCTTCAGAAACACACGTGTAACTTGCAAGGTAAGTAATGCGTTAAAAACTTACTGTGGGCTACTTAAAGGTAGGATATGCAACGCCAAACGCCTAGGTGTGGTGTATTCTTGTGGCGACCCACCAATATCACATTCGTTGCGTTTCGTATTGTAACTCTTTTAACTTTCGATTTCCGGACCAATGTGTCTGTGTGCACACGCTGAGGAGGCGTTACCGAAAGCTATTGGTTCTGTCAGTCCTCCAATAATGTCTGGCTGCAGTCTGACGGGGAGGGGACATCCACATCCTTGTGCGACGTCAGAATGGGTGCAGTCTGCGGCACTTGGCGGGGACCCGAGCCGTATTGAGAGGTTGCTATATCTATGGCTCTGGCGGGGACCATAGATATAGAAATCTAGCTACCTCATTGTCCGTCGAGTTCTATTAGGTGGAATACGTCAACGCGGCCGCCACATTGGTGGGACATTTCCTAAAAATGAATGGCAGTGAATTAGGAGCTATTTTAGTCTAGAAAAGCCCTAAAACAAATACAATTCCCAACAAATGACTATGAATGATCTTTTACATTTAAAGAGAGACAACGACGTGTAAAGAAAAAACATATTGAGTGCTATTTATGGAAATGAAACAGAATCTCAGCACCAGCACTCCTGGTCATTTGAAATAGGAAATGCATCGCTTTGGCCACAACGAACGTACCTAGCAAAGTTTAAAATTTTCTGAAGCCCTTAAAAATCGTCTAAATCACACTATATGGTCGTTTTTGGGTATTTTGGGTTGTAATAAAGGCTGTCAACAGTCAATTTGACTGACCAAATTTATTTATTCATTCATTTTTAGGGTATAGGAGGAAATTTATCATTTGCGGTTTGGAGTTGGCAGCGCCATTCACTTACGTTCCGGATCCCATGGGGTATCTAGATTACTACCACATCCATGTGCGATGTCATGATTGAACGCTGGTTGGTGCTGAGTAGGTGCGCGTGAGAAGCGTTTAAGTAGCGTTTAAGTTCAACAAAATTGTTGACATGTTGTTGGATGAGTAAATGAAATGTCATGTAAATTCAAAGTTGATTCTCTTGTCGTCTAGAACAGAGACTAATGACTAGCACCACTGGAAAGCTTAAGAAGTGAAGTTTTATGTAATCTGCCTTAAAGGAGCTATATGTAGGAAATTATTGAAATAACTTAACAAATAATTTTTTAAAATGCCCTTGATGTATCATCAGGGATTGAGGAATCACATTAGATTGAAATATTATCTTCACTGACAACAACAATACAGCCTTTTTGTTTTGGGTCGTTGCACCACCTACCACCTGCCAATAACACTGCTAGAAAGCGGGTTGCTGGAATAGGAGGTTGGCTTTTATTTACAGAACTGTTAGCTAAGGTAGGCTACGTAGTTAACACTGTTAGATCTGCAGAAAATAATCTGAGCAGTGCTAATTTGCTGGGGAAAAATACTATTGTCTAAACAAGTTGCAGACGATTTAAACTGAAGGGGAAGTTCTATACTCATGAACTAATTTGCTGTCTATTCACTTACATGCACAGCATAGGCTATTCGGAATAAGGTCAATGTTTTGTTTAAAGCAAGATCACAAAAAGGGGGGTTGTTATGAGGATACTTTTTTTTGTTTAGCCTGCATGCTTATTAAACTGAAAAAATCATGATCTGAGGTGCAACAGAGTCTACCCGTTTAATCCAGGCACTTTGCCATGAATGTTCAGGCTTTTAGAAACCAGAAATTCAGAATAGGCCCCATGCCAATTGGAATGAGTTAGCATGCAACTAATATGCTTACAATGTTTCAGCCAAGAATATTTGGTTATCTTGTCTAGCCTTGGTTATCTTGTGCATGTAGAGTGGTTGATTTCTACTGCACAAGCACATGCTTTCATTGGTTAATAGAGCAGAGACCAATTTCCATCCACCAGCTCTGTGATGTCATCATGAAAGAGTGGGATAGGATTCCAGTAGAAACCTGTTTAGCTCTGGTGAATTTCAAGCCCATAGAGGTTAAGGCAGTGCATGATAATGGTGATCACACAAAATATTGACAGTTTGGGCACAATTTGGTCATGTTCGCTTTGAGGTGTACTTATTTTTGTTGCCAGCTGTTTAGACATTAATGGCTGTATGTTGAGTTAATAAATCTGTACTGTTATACAAGCTTTATACTGACTACTTTAGTGTCATTTGTGTCATTTCTATAGTGTCCCATAAAAAAACTATTCTCAATTCTGTGAGATACTGCATATATTTTCTAAAAGCCTATACCCTGTCGATATGATTTAATGTGCAATGAAGTCCCACCTTCATCCACACCATGGACAATGCATAGTCCTCTATAGTATTTGCACTGTATTGAAATGCACTACCTATTTCAGCCCCATGGATGTACACTGAAAATCAATGCATCCCAAAACTGTCAGTGTTAATATTCAATTCATTATTCAGACTTTTCACAAAAATTCTGGTTGGTAGAGGTGCACTGTAAGCCCCCTAGCCCATGGCCTAAAATGTATGCAAATTATGTATGCAAATATTTTAGTAGATAAAGGCTCATTTTTATGAATGTAAATAGTATTTCAGAAACATGCAATACAAATAACGTTTGCATAAGGAATTTAGTGAGTCTACAACATTCTCACTCAGTTAGCAATGGTTTCCCTGGGTAAGGAAAACTATCCTGAACTTAGCAAGTCTCTGACAACTTTTATGCCCATATCAAGCAGCCATGAAACACACTGCTCTGAACAGTTACATCAGTCAGTCAAATGTGACCGTCACTGAATCTGTGGTTAAGCTTAGCACTTCACTTTCAATTAAAACGGGCTCTGGATGCCTGCTAATACTAGATGATTTCCCTATGCCCTTGCTAATTTAGGTGATGAGTGTATTTAGAGTAGATCTACAAATCATGCAAATCATGTAGAGGAACAATTTAGAGAGAAGGAAACTGATAGGAAAAACATCTCCAGGTGGAATTATAGCTGAAACCAATTTATTAATTGTGAATAATTTATCACTGATGGCTGATGTAAATGAGGTCTAAAACTACTTGGCATGTCTCAAAACCCAAAAGAGTGTTTTTTGAGCAGAACAGCGCCCTCTCTCACATTAGCCTGGTACTGCTGAAAGCAGCTCACTGAGCTGAACATCTAAGGTTGTGGGCTGCCAGTGTTGCAGCCACTTCCAAATGGGCGTGTCTCTCTCGCTCTCCCTCTCTCTTTGACAGACAAACAGTTGTTTCTCTCCTCTCCCTCTCTCTGCTGGCTGGCTAGGTCGAGCTGCTTGCATAAGTGCCGAGCAGCAGCTATCAGACTAAATCACTTCCCCTCTGCTTACTCATCTGAGCTCCTGTGAGCTCAGCTTACATAAAACAGCATAGGGAGGGGAGAGGTGGAGAGGAGAGAAACGGGGTGGAGACAAGAGAGGAGAGGAGAGGAGAGCAGAAAAGAGGAGAGGAAAGAGGAAGGGAGACGAGAGGAGAGGATGAGAGGAGAAGAAAGGAGAGAAAAGGAAGGGATGAGGGAAGAGAGGAGAACAGAGAAAGGGGGGATCTGTCGTGTTCGTGATCAGAGATGTCCTGATGGCAACACAGCTGGAGGACCTGATGGAGCCATACACTCTTCATACAGAGCAGTCTATATATTATTATTCTTCAGATGCACTGATACACTGTAGGAGGGGGATGGTACTGTACTCCAACACTGGCCCATTAAATAACCTCTCATGACTCTGTGTTGTTCTCTCACTCGCTATGGCTAATAATAGTAAGGAATACCAAGAGACCCACAGGTCACATGATTGAAGAATGCCCATGACACACTCAAAACAAGTGCAATAAAAGGTTTCAAAAGGCTTTTTAAGGTTTTAAAAGTGGGCATTCTCGCAGAGGTGGATGATATGGCTGAGGCAGTCAGCAGTGAATACCCGAGTCACCCACGGAGGGCTTGGACTTGTCATCGTCCTGGGTGCTGAACATGGTGTCTTCCATCTTGTCCTTCTTCTCTGAGTCCTCCTCCTTTCCCGTGTCAAAGCCCACAATGCCCCCTACATCTGTGGGGAGAGGACCAAAACATGTAGCCTCAGACAACACCGGCCAGGACGCAATGTCCCTTGTTGGCCAGCTCTATTCCTTCTTTAACATGATTTGTGTAATCAAGCAGAAGGGGGTGAAGAAATCCACAGAGACAGGCCTAGTAGGGCTACATGCCCACCAGGTTTCATTGGCTCCTCATGTCGGTGTCTCTGAAACCATAGATGGAAACTTGCTTTCAAGAAAAAAAAAAAAGGCACGAGCGCTTAGGAAAAAAAACCCTGAAAATATTTTATTTGTTTCTTTCAGGGGGTGGGGGCGCTCGGAGGCGGTCTTGCCTGGGGAGTAATCAACTGTTGAAGCGTCACTGGGTGTCCCAATAATCACTGATGGTAATTGCTCCAAAATCTCCCTATTTTTGTGTGTCAATAGGTGACACTACACCATGCAGTTCATTGAGACCTATCGTCAACTAAAATTTGTTTGCCAGGGTGCTATGGCTCTGGTGTTATTCCATGACAAATGTGTCTGACCCTACATGTTAACCAATTAATTACAGTGTTTCAATGATATGGGAATCGCTGATTGCGCACAAAAATAACGATCAATTTTGTCATTCTTTTATCTGACAATCAGTGGCGCTACAGCACAGATGGGTGCATGAGGTTTTGATGCATGTGAGGTTTGATGCGGTTGTCAAGTTATTCCATGAAAACTGTTTCAACCTTTGATCTGGGGGACTAGCTCCGGCGTGGATGTGTGACCTCTGTGTGAATTTATTAGTAAAATTTCAATAGCCAAATCTATATGTGCTCCATTTCATAACACTGTGAAATTGCCTATTGTATTTTTGCATTCAAACAATGTGTGAAAGACAGATTGGTCAGACATTGTTTTCACATAATTACCACAGTAGTGGCCAATTTCATGAAATTTTAGTAGCAAGCCTGGAGGTACATATGAGTCGCATCAAACAAGCCCTAAACTACCCATTTGTGCTACCCCCTAAAGATGGGTTAGACAGTTTTTGTTAAATAACTCAAGAACCCTGGTTCCTCAACCCACAAAGGTCTCAAGGAACTGCATCCAATGAGCCCTCAACCACCCATGTGTGGTGCAGCGCCACCTGTTGAGAGAGAGAAAAAATGTCAAAATCATGAAATTTGCATCAGTGAGTGTGGTTACATGTACACACACACACAAACAATTGTTATTAGATATAGCAGTTCCCTGATTATTCAAGTGCTGGAGAAGTGAAGTACATGCAAACTGCAGAAACATTTCACATGTAGAGTCAGTATGACAATGTTAAGGTGTGTGTGCCAAATAGTGTGAAAATCTGTTCAAGGGGACCTCTGTAATTTAGCAAATTTCACTATTCAAAGTCAAAACCAGTTGGCTCTACATCACCATCTGCAGGCCAGTGGATGTGAAATTCTATTTGTGGGATTAATGTGCATATGTTTTTATCTTTGCCATTTTCATCTATAAAGCAGGCATGAATTCAGTCAGAACAACATAATCACAGAGAACAAGCTCTTTATTTCATAGATTCCCTGAATACACCATTTAGGCCTGCACAGTATCATAGTTATTGAATAAGCAGCGACTCAAAGGAAGAACAGACACTAATCAAAACACAAGAACACAGACTTTATTTCTGTCAATTGCACAGTGCTAATTAAAAAATGTTTGATATTTCTGAAAGATAATTTCTGAGACTCCAAAATACAAAGCATTATTTTGTATTTCTCCCTGTTTATTAAAAGCAACATTTACATATTTAAATATCCCAGTGTAGGTAGTGAAATCAATAAAATATGTGTAAAATACAGCAAGCATCCACAAGTATCAATACCCTTTGAACCCAATGCCCACACCGTGCTGCTGAATTCACACCCATTCTTCACACTCTTTGTCACTTTGTCACACAGATAGCATACGTACATCACATGAAACAGCATGACCTGAGCTTTCCAACAGTGAATTTACATAAAAATATCAATACAGCTCTCCCAACACCATCTAAAACCCATACATCTCACACATATTCTTGAGTAATCTAGTCTTAAAATCACATCAAATTTATGCATTGTCTCAAGGCGCTTGACTCTTGGCGCTTTTTCAATAGGTTGCACATACCATTGTCTACTTGGACTGTTTTCAGCCTAACTGAAGTTACATACCAGATACCAGACCTCGGAGAACAATTTGAAATACCATACAGATGTATGGCAGGGATCCTTTAAGTGCCTTGCTCAAAGGCACAACAGTGGCAACGGTGACCAGGTTCTTTAACCACTACGCTGCCACGAATGGCCCTTATAATGACTGAGATAAGAGCTTAAAAGTAGGTTGAAAAATTCCCCTGAAAATAGACCTTTAGCCCATAGAGTTAATTCATTTAGAATCAAAAAGAATTTCTGAATTTGCTACTCTCTACGTTGTTGTGCCAAATCATTTTTCAAGATCTTTCACAAGGTAGGGATCGGTTTCCTTTAAAATCTCGTAGAACCTCTCCTGAGCCTGTTCTCCCTTCCTGCTGAGCAGGACAATCAGAGCATGGTTCTGACTGGTGCTAATTGTTTTATTCTCCACTGTCTCCCTCTCCACAGGATTCAGTATGCCACAGCTCTCCAGTTTGCTGAGAACAAGAGTAATGCAGGACAGCCTTAACTCCAGCTCAGCTTTATGCTTGTTGAAGAAGTTCAACTCTACAGAGACAGTAAAGAAATATCATAAATATATATGCAAGATGTTGGTGTCATGAGCAGAAGTGGCATTAAGATACTGATGTTGAGAATGCGGGTAATTTACTCTCAAAACTACGTTTCAGGTTTTTACAGAATAAAATAACTTGCAATCTAAGGAATGTCAACTGTACAGTATTGCAAAACTGGAGATAAAATAAAAATTGCATTTAAAATGGTTAAATTGTGCAAGACCATCATAAACAGTAAAGTGGTGTGTTTAAGGAATGTGCCTGTGTGTGTGTGAGAGAGAGAGAGAGAGAAAGAGAGAGAAGATAGCTTGTATAAAAAAATGTTTCTGAACCTGCTGGTACGGGCTTAGATGCACTTATACCGCCAGCTAGATGGGAGGAGTGTGAGAAGACTAGGGCTGGGAAGGCTGGGGTTAGAGAGGATCCACTGTCTCTCCCTCCTGCAGGGTTGGCTATAGATGTCCTGGATGGATGGCAGCTCAGGCCCAGTGATGTGCTATGCCGATCTGAGCCACAGCATTGGAGCGTTACTGCTTTTTGATGTATATTTCTCCAGGTAAATGCTTAACATATCACCCGCATAAAAATCATGTAAAGGATCCATAAACACATTTGTTGTTCCAATAACCTATTCACCATATACCTTTGTGCACCAAAAATATGAATTTTACCATGATTTTGTCAGAATGATTATAGTTTCATGCAAGATATTTTCCCTAGAATTCTTTCTCAGAAACTGAGAAACTACATTTGGGCTATTAGATGTGTAACATTAATTTTGCATTGCTATTTGGCCCATGTTAGCTCTTATGCTTGTGCCCTGTGAATCTGGCTGAAATATAGGAGGCACATTCAGCTGCTAGGTCCTCTGACTGTGTGCCCCTAGTGCGGCTACACTGTTTGCGGGTACACTGGTTTAGCTACTATCTGTAGCTGTCAGCACAGGCTGAATCCTAGTGACCTCTCGAACTCTAAGCCCTGAACTTTCAAAGACTTGTGATTGGTTATGCCAAGTATGTCTTTCAAGAATCAGGGCATGGGGTTAGGGAGGACTTCAGGCACAATGAATTCAGCCACAATCTCAAAATAAATGTCATTAGTCTGTTGCTAATTGTGTATTATGATGGGACTACCCAAGGCAACTGACGTCATTCATTTTGAGTGATCGTGAATCATGTTCTTACAGCATTCTAAAGATGATGTCTGCCTTTGGCCCTGATTGAGGTTTGGACCACTGAAACAGAGAGAAAATACACCATATTCAAGCTACAAGGGACACAAGCAAGTCCAACAAAATTACACAATGCTCTTTAATTTGTGAGAACACATTTGAAAACTGATAGATCATGCCAGTTAAGTCACTCTAATGCATACTAATTTATACAAAAATGATCATTCCTGCTTGGTTAGTCAGGCCTATTGTTCTTTCCATTCACAAAATAAGCCTGACAGTTTGATCATATTAAGTAATGACTGAATTACATGGTTGTTGCAATGCCTGTGATCAGTTACCTTGTACAATAGATCTTCTCCATCTTCAGTACCTATGAAAAATAATGGAGCATATGAATGTCACGGGTGGAAACCACAATCACATTCATTGTAATTATACATATATAATATATAATTGCCATAAATACAATATTTTTGGTGTTCTTTTATACCTCACAAGCAAGCTTTGCAGCTTTCTCTTTGGCTTCCTGTTTTGATTTCCCATATGCCACAGGGTATGATTTACCATCATCAGAGATGTAATTGCAGCAACTAAGGCAACGTGATTACCATATAAGTAACACCCACTTAATATAAATACATGCAAAAAACAAAAAATAAATAGTAAAAAATATGAAAACTTTTCTAACACTTACAATTGAGCATTGACTGTGCCCTCTCTTGTTGACTCAACAGGCTTATAGGTCACTCTGTTCTTTTGCCCGTGTTCATTGAGCCAGGACTGATAATTGATTTGAGAGATTTTGGTTGGGAGAGTACTCTGCTCAGGAGATAACAATTCATAGGTTTGACAGGGTAACTAAAATGTTAGCAATTTACATGAAAAAGTAAAACCATGTAATTTGAGATGTCTGTTGGCAGGTACTAGAAGACTAGGCCTATAGTCCCACTTATACATTTGAAATAAGATTTTGGGCTGATTTAAACTTCTAAGTTGTCAATAGTTCAGGCCTACTGTGACAAAAAAAATAAATGAATAAATTAATGTATCCAGTGATCATACAAAACCACTGCTATCTGTTTGCGGCAAGGGCCAGGGCCTTTAGGGCAGCATTTTCCTTGGCTTCTTTCTTGGTCTTCCCAACTCCATTTGGATACCGCTTGCCGTTCACTACAGCCTGTGCAGTAAACCTACGAGCCCATAACCCATAACATGCTTTATTGGTGAAATAAAGTTTTCACATGCTGTATTGTACTACTATCCAATTTACAATCGTGATGCTTCCAAGGAACATTGAACGACCTACATTTTTTGGTGGTCCGGACCACTGGATTTTTCTTCATATTGCACTTTGACGTTATTCTTTTGTCCATATTCGTTTAGCTTTCCACTGTAATTCATCAGGTCCAACGGCAGGCTTACTGTGTCTGGAAGCGCGATACAAAACAGTAGAAGTGGCCAACACAAAATTTACGATATGTATTTCTTTCGCTTATAAGGCAAAGTTTCGATTTCCAGCCTACCGGATGCAGTGCTCTGGTAGCCTATTAGCGTCGGAATAGGCTACCTGAGCAAAACCCAGCCACTCTCGCGACACTTTGCCGCTGTCTCAGGACCCCTAACAACTTTCTCGCCACACTCTGCCACTGTAGCGTGGCACTCTGCCAATGTGCCGCGGCAGTCAGCCACTGTACCGTGGCTCAATCGTTGTCCTAGTGTAGCAGCGAATTCAGCTCCATTCATGAAGTCACACAAGCCTATACAACCACATGTACGCAAAACAAAACATTAAGACGTTATTTTGGCTAATTTACATAAAGTATTTCTTTAATTTTGTAAGAATAGTTTTTCAGTGTCTTTTGTGGTCTTTGTAAGTTTCTAAATAGCCTATTTTATATCTGAATGGCTACCATGTGTTTTTTTTTTTCTCTGAAAATTCAGACTTCATAAAGTCAGAAATACACGTTTTTCTCAGACAGCAATATTCACCATATATGCCACATTTTCGTACATTTATTGTATTTATACATGTGTAATGACAATGAACTTGAATCTAATGTAATCCCTATATCTTTAACAATATGATTGACAATGGATCTACAGAAAGGAAAAAGAGGGAAGTATCCTAAAAACGAGTCGTATGCGATTTTTAGTTTTAATAAAAACTACCTTTTCTGACTTTAATTAGGCCAACAAAATGGTTGAGTTCATTTCTTGCGAACGTACACGTTTGTTACACATAAATGCTGGATACAATATGGACTAAGATAAACAATTAATTATTGGCTACCACTAGCACAGCGTTGGCTATTAATGTGAAGAAAAAAACTCAATTATAGGCTACCAAATGAAGCAAAACTGGCGAGTGTGGAGTTTTTTCCTAGTTGTAAAGGCTAAAAAGTATTTGACTCCTCAGGCTATTTCAAAAAAACAAAAAAACAAACAAACAGAATTTGTGAAATAAGTCAGTGTTTGCAAATTATTTTTGTTTTCGTTTTTTAATTTGTTGCCTGAGTTGTGGGTTCAAATCCCAGCTGCTACCGTTGTGCCCTTGAGCAAGGCACTTAACCCTAAGTAGCTCTAGGGGAGACTGGCCCTGATCAATTGAAAGTTGACAAGTTGTAAGTCGCTTTGGAAAGCGTCTGCTAAATGCAAAAATGCATAAACATAAGTTCTGAAGGTGGGAAAATACACCACTGGAACCCTTTTGCGCACTCAGCCATGAAATTAATGTTCCTTGACATCTAGGCCTAAGGAAAGGTGTGACAGATATCTTCAGTTCAAATTCATTGTGAATTTTCATATGGATATTTATTCAGGCTCATAGATAGATAGATAGATAAAAACTGTTGAGACGTCATGCCTATCCCCTCATTATATCGACAAATGTGGTATTATAATAGAATTGTTTGATAAATACTTTATTTATCCTGAAGGAAATGAAGGGTAGAGTAGAGTAGATACTTTATTGATCCCGAAGGAAATTAAGGTGTCCAGCAGCCTACACATAATACACATAATACACAATGCAAAAACAGATCAAACATATTGCACACATCTGAACAGGAAGGAAAAAAAAACCACGAGGTAGATAAGTATCATGATAAGGTGCCTTGCGGTAATCCTAGTAGATACATTACAATGACCCAATTAAGATTGTCCAATGTTGTAAAAGAGTCATTTAGTGCAGTAGTTATCAAGGTAGTGCAGGATATTGTTGTCCATAGTAGTATAATAACCACCAGGGACTGCATAAGAGTGTGAGTGTGGGCTCAAGCTGTCCAGTCCATTATGCTCAGCACCTTCTGTATGCTGTTGTACAGCTGTATGGCCCTAGGGACGAAGGACCTCCGCAGCCTGTCTGTCCTGCAGGAGAGGGACTGGAGTCTGTTGCTGATCAAACTCCTCTGATTGATGAAGATGGTGTGTAGGGGGTGGCGGTCATTGTCCAATATAGAGTGTAGCCTGCTCAGGGTCCTCCTCTGGGCTATTGCAGTTAGAGACTCCAGCTCCAAGCCCATCACAGACCCTGCTTTCCTCACCAGTCTGTCAAGAAGTCAAATGTCTCTCTTCCTAGTGCTACCACCCCAACATACCACAGCATAGAAGAGCACACTGGCCATAACAGACTGGTAGAACATCAGCAGGAGTCTGTTGCAGACCCTGAAAGACTTCAGTTTCCTAAGAAAGTAGAGCATGCTCTGACCTTTCTTGTAGAGTGCGTCTGAGTTAGTGGACCAGTCCAGTTTATTGTCAAGGTGGACCCCAGTGAGACTCCAAAATACAAAGCATTATTTTGTATTTCTCCCTGTTTATTAAAAGCAACATTTACATATTTAAATATCCCAGTGTAGGTAGTGAAATCAATAAAATATGTGTAAAATACAGCAAGCATCCACAAGTATCAATACCCTTTGAACCCAATGCCCACACCGTGCTGCTGAATTCACACCCATTCTTCACACTCTTTGTCACTTTGTCACACAGATAGCATACGTACATCACATGAAACAGCATGACCTGAGCTTTCCAACAGTGAATTTACATAAAAATATCAATACAGCTCTCCCAACACCATCTAAAACCCATACATCTCACACATATTCTTGAGTAATCTAGTCTTAAAATCACATCAAATTTATGCATTGTCTCAAGGCGCTTGACTCTTGGCGCTTTTTCAATAGGTTGCACATACCATTGTCTACTTGGACTGTTTTCAGCCTAACTGAAGTTACATACCAGATACCAGACCTCGGAGAACAATTTGAAATACCATACAGATGTATGGCAGGGATCCTTTAAGTGCCTTGCTCAAAGGCACAACAGTGGCAACGGTGACCAGGTTCTTTAACCACTACGCTGCCACGAATGGCCCTTATAATGACTGAGATAAGAGCTTAAAAGTAGGTTGAAAAATTCCCCTGAAAATAGACCTTTAGCCCATAGAGTTAATTCATTTAGAATCAAAAAGAATTTCTGAATTTGCTACTCTCTACGTTGTTGTGCCAAATCATTTTTCAAGATCTTTCACAAGGTAGGGATCGGTTTCCTTTAAAATCTCGTAGAACCTCTCCTGAGCCTGTTCTCCTTCCTGCTGAGCAGGACAATCAGAGCATGGTTCTGACTGGTGCTAATTGTTTTATTCTCCACTGTCTCCCTCTCCACAGGATTCAGTATGCCACAGCTCTCCAGTTTGCTGAGAACAAGAGTAATGCAGGACAGCCTTAACTCCAGCTCAGCTTTATGCTTGTTGAAGAAGTTCAACTCTACAGAGACAGTAAAGAAATATCATAAATATATATGCAAGATGTTGGTGTCATGAGCAGAAGTGGCATTAAGATACTGATGTTGAGAATGCGGGTAATTTACTCTCAAAACTACGTTTCAGGTTTTTACAGAATAAAATAACTTGCAATCTAAGGAATGTCAACTGTACAGTATTGCAAAACTGGAGATAAAATAAAAATTGCATTTAAAATGGTTAAATTGTGCAAGACCATCATAAACAGTAAAGTGGTGTGTTTAAGGAATGTGCCTGTGTGTGTGTGAGAGAGAGAGAGAGAGAAAGAGAGAGAAGATAGCTTGTATAAAAAAATGTTTCTGAACCTGCTGGTACGGGCTTAGATGCACTTATACCGCCAGCTAGATGGGAGGAGTGTGAGAAGACTAGGGCTGGGAAGGCTGGGGTTAGAGAGGATCCACTGTCTCTCCCTCCTGCAGGGTTGGCTATAGATGTCCTGGATGGATGGCAGCTCAGGCCCAGTGATGTGCTATGCCGATCTGAGCCACAGCATTGGAGCGTTACTGCTTTTTGATGTATATTTCTCCAGGTAAATGCTTAACATATCACCCGCATAAAAATCATGTAAAGGATCCATAAACACATTTGTTGTTCCAATAACCTATTCACCATATACCTTTGTGCACCAAAAATATGAATTTTACCATGATTTTGTCAGAATGATTATAGTTTCATGCAAGATATTTTCCCTAGAATTCTTTCTCAGAAACTGAGAAACTACATTTGGGCTATTAGATGTGTAACATTAATTTTGCATTGCTATTTGGCCCATGTTAGCTCTTATGCTTGTGCCCTGTGAATCTGGCTGAAATATAGGAGGCACATTCAGCTGCTAGGTCCTCTGACTGTGTGCCCCTAGTGCGGCTACACTGTTTGCGGGTACACTGGTTTAGCTACTATCTGTAGCTGTCAGCACAGGCTGAATCCTAGTGACCTCTCGAACTCTAAGCCCTGAACTTTCAAAGACTTGTGATTGGTTATGCCAAGTATGTCTTTCAAGAATCAGGGCATGGGGTTAGGGAGGACTTCAGGCACAATGAATTCAGCCACAATCTCAAAATAAATGTCATTAGTCTGTTGCTAATTGTGTATTATGATGGGACTACCCAAGGCAACTGACGTCATTCATTTTGAGTGATCGTGAATCATGTTCTTACAGCATTCTAAAGATGATGTCTGCCTTTGGCCCTGATTGAGGTTTGGACCACTGAAACAGAGAGAAAATACACCATATTCAAGCTACAAGGGACACAAGCAAGTCCAACAAAATTACACAATGCTCTTTAATTTGTGAGAACACATTTGAAAACTGATAGATCATGCCAGTTAAGTCACTCTAATGCATACTAATTTATACAAAAATGATCATTCCTGCTTGGTTAGTCAGGCCTATTGTTCTTTCCATTCACAAAATAAGCCTGACAGTTTGATCATATTCGTAATGACTGAATTACATGGTTGTTGCAATGCCTGTGATCAGTTACCTTGTACAATAGATCTTCTCCATCTTCAGTACCTATGAAAAATAATGGAGCATATGAATGTCACGGGTGGAAACCACAATCACATTCATTGTAATTATACATATATAATATATAATTGCCATAAATACAATATTTTTGGTGTTCTTTTATACCTCACAAGCAAGCTTTGCAGCTTTCTCTTTGGCTTCCTGTTTTGATTTCCCATATGCCACAGGGTATGATTTACCATCATCAGAGATGTAATTGCAGCAACTAAGGCAACGTGATTACCATATAAGTAACACCCACTTAATATAAATACATGCAAAAAACAAAAAATAAATAGTAAAAAATATGAAAACTTTTCTAACACTTACAATTGAGCATTGACTGTGCCCTCTCTTGTTGACTCAACAGGCTTATAGGTCACTCTGTTCTTTTGCCCGTGTTCATTGAGCCAGGACTGATAATTGATTTGAGAGATTTTGGTTGGGAGAGTACTCTGCTCAGGAGATAACAATTCATAGGTTTGACAGGGTAACTAAAATGTTAGCAATTTACATGAAAAAGTAAAACCATGTAATTTGAGATGTCTGTTGGCAGGTACTAGAAGACTAGGCCTATAGTCCCACTTATACATTTGAAATAAGATTTTGGGCTGATTTAAACTTCTAAGTTGTCAATAGTTCAGGCCTACTGTGACAAAAAAAATTTCCTTGAAAGATGATGAAAATAAATGAATAAATTAATGTATCCAGTGATCATACAAAACCACTGCTATCTGTTTGCGGCAACATTCCCAGGGCCTTTAGGGCAGCATTTTCCTTGGCTTCTTTCTTGGTCTTCCCAACTCCATTTGGATACCGCTTGCCGTTCACTACAGCCTGTGCAGTAAACCTACGAGCCCATAACCCATAACATGCTTTATTGGTGAAATAAAGTTTTCACATGCTGTATTGTACTACTATCCAATTTACAATCGTGATGCTTCCAAGGAACATTGAACGACCTACATTTTTTGGTGGTCCGGACCACTGGATTTTTCTTCATATTGCACTTTGACGTTATTCTTTTGTCCATATTCGTTTAGCTTTCCACTGTAATTCATCAGGTCCAACGGCAGGCTTACTGTGTCTGGAAGCGCGATACAAAACAGTAGAAGTGGCCAACACAAAATTTACGATATGTATTTCTTTCGCTTATAAGGCAAAGTTTCGATTTCCAGCCTACCGGATGCAGTGCTCTGGTAGCCTATTAGCGTCGGAATAGGCTACCTGAGCAAAACCCAGCCACTCTCGCGACACTTTGCCGCTGTCTCAGGACCCCTAACAACTTTCTCGCCACACTCTGCCACTGTAGCGTGGCACTCTGCCAATGTGCCGCGGCAGTCAGCCACTGTACCGTGGCTCAATCGTTGTCCTAGTGTAGCAGCGAATTCAGCTCCATTCATGAAGTCACACAAGCCTATACAACCACATGTACGCAAAACAAAACATTAAGACGTTATTTTGGCTAATTTACATAAAGTATTTCTTTAATTTTGTAAGAATAGTTTTTCAGTGTCTTTTGTGGTCTTTGTAAGTTTCTAAATAGCCTATTTTATATCTGAATGGCTACCATGTGTTTTTTTTTCTCTGAAAATTCAGACTTCATAAAGTCAGAAATACACGTTTTTCTCAGACAGCAATATTCACCATATATGCCACATTTTCGTACATTTATTGTATTTATACATGTGTAATGACAATGAACTTGAATCTAATGTAATCCCTATATCTTTAACAATATGATTGACAATGGATCTACAGAAAGGAAAAAGAGGGAAGTATCCTAAAAACGAGTCGTATGCGATTTTTAGTTTTAATAAAAACTACCTTTTCTGACTTTAATTAGGCCAACAAAATGGTTGAGTTCATTTCTTGCGAACGTACACGTTTGTTACACATAAATGCTGGATACAATATGGACTAAGATAAACAATTAATTATTGGCTACCACTAGCACAGCGTTGGCTATTAATGTGAAGAAAAAAACTCAATTATAGGCTACCAAATGAAGCAAAACTGGCGAGTGTGGAGTTTTTTCCTAGTTGTAAAGGCTAAAAAGTATTTGACTCCTCAGGCTATTTCAAAAAAACAAAAAAACAAACAAACAGAATTTGTGAAATAAGTCAGTGTTTGCAAATTATTTTTGTTTTCGTTTTTTAATTTGTTGCCTGAGTTGTGGGTTCAAATCCCAGCTGCTACCGTTGTGCCCTTGAGCAAGGCACTTAACCCTAAGTAGCTCTAGGGGAGACTGGCCCTGATCAATTGAAAGTTGACAAGTTGTAAGTCGCTTTGGAAAGCGTCTGCTAAATGCAAAAATGCATAAACATAAGTTCTGAAGGTGGGAAAATACACCACTGGAACCCTTTTGCGCACTCAGCCATGAAATTAATGTTCCTTGACATCTAGGCCTAAGGAAAGGTGTGACAGATATCTTCAGTTCAAATTCATTGTGAATTTTCATATGGATATTTATTCAGGCTCATAGATAGATAGATAGATAAAAACTGTTGAGACGTCATGCCTATCCCCTCATTATATCGACAAATGTGGTATTATAATAGAATTGTTTGATAAATACTTTATTTATCCTGAAGGAAATGAAGGTGTCCAGCAGCCTACACATAATACACATAATACACAATGCAAAAACAGATCAAACATATTGCACACATCTGAACAGGAAGGAAAAAAAAAAGGTAATGATAATGAGAGAAACCACGAGGTAGATAAGTATCATGATAAGGTGCCTTGCGGTAATCCTAGTAGATACATTACAATGACCCAATTAAGATTGTCCAATGTTGTAAAAGAGTCATTTAGTGCAGTAGTTATCAAGGTAGTGCAGGATATTGTTGTCCATAGTAGTATAATAACCACCAGGGACTGCATAAGAGTGTGAGTGTGGGCTCAAGCTGTCCAGTCCATTATGCTCAGCACCTTCTGTATGCTGTTGTACAGCTGTATGGCCCTAGGGACGAAGGACCTCCGCAGCCTGTCTGTCCTGCAGGAGAGGGACTGGAGTCTGTTGCTGATCAAACTCCTCTGATTGATGAAGATGGTGTGTAGGGGGTGGCGGTCATTGTCCAATATAGAGTGTAGCCTGCTCAGGGTCCTCCTCTGGGCTATTGCAGTTAGAGACTCCAGCTCCAAGCCCATCACAGACCCTGCTTTCCTCACCAGTCTGTCAAGAAGTCAAATGTCTCTCTTCCTAGTGCTACCACCCCAACATACCACAGCATAGAAGAGCACACTGGCCATAACAGACTGGTAGAACATCAGCAGGAGTCTGTTGCAGACCCTGAAAGACTTCAGTTTCCTAAGAAAGTAGAGCATGCTCTGACCTTTCTTGTAGAGTGCGTCTGAGTTAGTGGACCAGTCCAGTTTATTGTCAAGGTGGACCCCTAAGTACTTGTAAGTGCAGACTGTCTCGACAATCTCCCCATCAATCTTGACAGGCACCAGCGGCGGGGCAGTTCTCCTGAAGTCCACCACCATTTCCTTGGTTTTGGTGGTGTTCAGCTGCAGCTGATTAGCCCGGCACCACCCAACGAATTCCTCCACAAGGCACCTGTACTCCCCCTCCTGTCCACCCCTGATACACCCCATGATTGCAGTATCGTCAGAGAACTTCTGCATGTGACAAGTCTCTGAGTTGTAGCTGAAATCGGTGGTGTACAGGGTAAATAGTACAGGGGAGAGCACAGTACCCTGCAGCGCACCTGTGCTGCTGACCACAACCTCTGATGTAAGGTCCCCAAGTCTGACAAACTGGGACCGTTCTGTGAAGTAGTCACCAGGCCAGGCTCCACTCCCATCCTCAGCAGTTTGTCCCTCAACAGGAGTGGCTGGATGGTATTAAAAGCACTGGAGAAATCAAAAAACATGATTCTCACAGCACTGCCTCCCTTGTCCAGGTGAGAGTGCACCCTGTGTAGAAGATACAGGGTAGCATCTTCTACTCCCACATTCTCTTGGTAGGCAAACTGCAGGGGGTCCAGTGCATGGCGAACCTGGGGTTTGATGTACAGCTTATACACAATATCATACATACACACAGCCATAGATCACTTACAGAAGAATGAGACAACTGTAAGAGATACCTGTAACTGTAACAGATACCTGTGTGCATAGTGGAGGTGAAGCCAAAAAGCTATGGGAAAGTAAAAGTATCCAAGGTGATCAAAAGTGAACAGAGCAAGGAAACTACAGTGCAAAAAAGAAGTGTCTGACAGTACAAAATAGGCATGAAGACAATACAACACTGTAACAAAGTGTGTCTGACAGACAAGTACAAAACAGTACAGCAAAGTAATAGCAATAAAGTGTACAAGACATACTCTATACTCAAAAAACAAACTTGTTTTGTGAATGAGGGTTAGGCAAAGTTGTACAGTTGTAATGGTGCGGCACAGACGACCCAAGCGCAACACTTTTTTATTTTTTAGTTTATTGAGTTCAAGGGTAAGGGAGAGGGAGTGGATGACCCAGGCAGACGTCAGCGAGAGGCAGGCTGCGTCTTCGTGGGTCGCGCCGGGGACTGGATTGTCCGCTCGTTGGTAGCGTGGCGCTGACGGGCACGGGCAGGGGCACCCTCGTGGAGGTGGCAGGGCCAGGAACACACAGGCTAGACTCAGGAAGAGGGACAGATGGCAGGTCAGGTTCTCCGTGTCAGAAGAGCAGGGATAGCCAGGACTCAGGAAGAGAGACAGGCGGCAGGTCAGGTTCTCCGGGGCAGAAGAGCAGGGATGGCCAGGTCGGTCCGGGTCGATATCGGGAAGTCAGTAGCCAGGATTCAGGTAGGGAGACAGGCAGCAGGTCAGGTTTTTCCAGGGCAGAAGAGCAGGGATAGCCAGATTGGTCCGGGTCGGTATTGGGGAAAACAGATAGCAGAGAAACAGCTCAGCAACACCATGACACAAAGACGGTCTGACAGGGACTGACTGGAAACTGTGGGTTTAAATATTGAAGGTGAAACAAGGTGCAGGTGGAGGCAATGATTGAAATGTTAATGAGGGGAGCAGAGGAGACAGAGTGAGCAGAGTGGGCGCAGTGTGGAGGAAGGTTGCCCATGCAGAGTGAGACCATGACAACAGTGGGGCTAATATAGCCAGCAGAAAGCAGGATGTCCCATCTACTTCAGCGTACCATTGCCAAGTTGAATGTCACAACAGGAAACCAAAAGGTTGGCAAAAGACACAACGGCACTGCTAAGTAATTAAATTTACTGCTAAATAATAAAATGGTAAATATATTAAATTATGGCATGAAAAGGCTGATGGCGGATCACTCTCCAGCTCATCATCATCCAACAGCTACCTGTCCAGGAAGTCCTCCTCCTTTGCATCCATGCCTCCAAGTTGTCTTCCACGATGACCTAGAGCCCATCCTCTGCCTCCTTTCTGTAAGACCCCAGCAAATGAGAGAACTGGCTCTTCTCTCCATGCATCTAAGAAATTGAAACAAAACACACAACTTTGAATAACTTATTCAAAGTCTTATTTCTCTGCTCATCACATCACACGATGTACTGTATCACAGTAGCTGCACCACGGGTCCCACCCTGGCTTTGAACAGTTTGACCTGTTGCCCTCAGCGAGTAACTACAGGTCCATTAAAACAAGGACTAACAGACTTAGGAACAGTTTCTTCCCAAAAGTCATAACCACTCCGAACTGAAAAATGCACTGACAACACAGTCAATACCCTTAAACTATTATACAATAATTAATTTAATGGTATTGAATACTGTGCAATATCTGCACTCTGTGACATACCACCTTCAATGTGCAACATCCACTACACACAGCACAAGACAATCATTGCTGTGCAATATTAATCAATGTGCAATAATTGGTATATTAATGTGAAATATCACTTTATCTCCAAACCTATAAATTTCCTCTTGCCCGTATCCCATTAACCTACCCCACCTTTTTACTCTGCCCTACACTTGTCAGTCAAACACAACAATAACTCAAAAATGAGTCCTGCCAAAGAAATGCAATTTGCTACTTGTTAATTGACATAACTAGCTGACAACTCGCGGTCATGTAAACTATTGAAGATTAGTAAAGACATTTCTCAACTAACAACATATCAACAACATATCCTAACATTAACAAATCAGTAGACCATTTTACCTCAGTTTATCCGATGTCTTTTCCTTTGAACGATGTAAAGTTGAAGAGAGATGACATGTCACTGCCATTCCTGATGCAGAAAGCAGAGTGGAATTTCATATCAGTCTTCTATCTTGACGTATCAAAAGAAAATCGCGCCACAAACTCTGAAAACAATGGTATCAACGTATATCTTAAGATGTGACCTCAAGGTATCAAGTTGGTGGTTGGACTGCCGAAATATGACGTTTAAGGACATCGATGCCGATTTTAGAATGGGCCGTCTGCTAAGGGCTAAGTAAACAAGACAACGCGACCATTAGGGAACTTCCGCAAGACAGTGCGGCATGACAATACCTAACTGGCACAAGACAGTACGTAACTGGCACAAGACAGTACGCAACTTCCGCAAGACAGTGGCCCGAGACAGTTGAAACTGGCTTGTTCAGTGGCACGAGACAATTGCAACAGTACGCAACTTCCGCAGGACAGTGGCCCGAGACAGTGTAACTGGCTTGTTCAGTGGCACGAGACAGTTGCAACAGTACAGTACAGTTTTTGCTGTAACACCCTCTCCTGTGATGGTCAACTGTTGCCTGTGCAACAGTTGCTTTTCTTGCCCAGCTGCAGTGTTTCACCTGCACAAGTATGCAAATGGGATCTCAACATTATACCTGACACGCAGTGCAGTAAAATATATATTTAACAAGCTAGCCTACTATATTATGTGGTAGATCATTTTGATCCAGTGATTAAAAAAAGTTTCTCGCGAGCCAAAGTGTGGGCAGTGGGTATTCCTTGACCAAGCAAAGAAGGTGAAAGTAAATATAGCAAAGGAATTTTGCCATCGTAGGATATTTTATGTACATTACGGATAGGTGCCTACAACAAGAAGTCATGATGAGACAAAATCACCGCCTTTAAATGAATAGGCCAACGTGCTATTGCCCTACTCACTTTAAATTCCCAAGAACTCTCTTTATAATTGGCTAAATTGATGATGAAATAATTAGATTGTGGAGTCACTCTCAAAATACTGTGTTAGGACAAAATCTCTAATATGCTGGTTCTGTAAATCCCTTCGTTTTGGCTGTCAGAGATACAGTATTGAGCAATGTAATTATCCAATTAACTGTCTTCAAATAAACTTACTAGGTACATCAGCTAAACACGTTTTGCCCCACAAAGTCATGTGAGCTAAACTACAGGCTGTGAGTATAATACATTTATTGTCCACATACACACACACACTCTTAATGAAAATGACAAGAACATGTATGAAAATGACAATATTTTAATTAGCTCAATAAAACATGTTAGGACAATGACAAATAAAAAGCAACCCTTTCCTAAACAGTCCAGTTACAAACTGGTATTTACATGTAATGTGATCACTATACCATTTATTAAAGACCAAACAGAGAGCAGAAAATATATTGTGATGCTCCCCACATCAGTCATGGTCTGCTGATGTGTCTCCAGGACAGTTTGAATCCAGATCATCCTCATCTATTAGAATGGCACACACGAACGCACACACAAACACACACACACACACACACACACAAACACATTATGTAGTTCCATAACAGTACACACCAACAATGAATGCAACAACCAACAAATGCAAGTGTGTAAATGCAGAGTGATATTGCTTGCTTGCACCAGCACTCACCATTGTATGTTGTTCCACACCATATGCAGTAAAAATGCACACCCCTCAGGTAGGATGTGAGAAAATGCAGCTTATCTAATGCCTGTAGAGTAAATGGCAAGTACAAGGTTGGGAGGACATATAACATTTTCTTAAAGATGTTATTTTTAATAAAATTCATTCATTTCCAAAACCTTTTCAGAAAATGCTACTGAGACTTGCACTCACAGTTAATTCTTCCTCCTCCTCCCCCCCCTTCTCCTCCTCCTCCTCCTCCTCTTCTTTCTTGCATTCAGCCTCATCTGCATCCTCTTGATCCTCCTTTTCTATTTCTGGCCAATACCAACATTCCCGGGGAGTGGTGATTCCCTAAGAATGCAGAAAATCAGAGTTAGTAAAAAGTTCTCAGCAGCTACAGTAGGTGTTCGGAAAAAAAGTGAAAAATTAAGAGTTTTCCAAAACCTTCTGGGTATCGAGCTGTTCACAGGCCCGCTGGCTCCTCCTCAGGTCGCCCTCTGTCTGACGTTCATCTCTTTCCGTTCTCTTCCTTACCCTTGGGTTATGATAAGAAAACAATTTGAAAGAAGAAGAGTTGTGGAAAACTGCATTAGTCCAGACAATCCAGTCAAGAAAGTGTCATATTAGCACCTAAAGTCCTCCAGTGACTGTTGTTCCATTTGCTGTTTCGCTCGAACTTTCTGTCTGTAATTTTGGAGCTCCTCTTCTGCCTTCCTTTTCTTTACTTCCTCCATTCCAACACCTCCTCTGTCTGATAAAAGCACAACATATGACCAATTCCAATATAGTTGTTTTTAGATGTAAGAGGAAAGGCAACTTACAGCAGAGACGGATTTGCTGATAGTAACTAACCTGTTTTAATGTTCAGAGGAATTGGCTCAACTCTCCCGCTTCCTGTTGAATGTAGAGAGGGAAACCATATACAGTTTAAAATCTTTTGACAGGCCTACCAAAATAGATATGTACTACCGTCTTTCATTTGCTAACCTTCTTTTCCGAGTCCTTGGCCTGCTTTGTACCCCATTTTTTGCAGCAATGCGAATCCTTTATTTTCATTGCTGATAGAAGTCTGTAAAACTGTGTCACGACTCTCCCGCTCCTGCTCCTTGTAGGTTTTTTGACGGTTCTGTTGATTCTTTACTTTAATAGTGGCCTCTTTTTTCATTGCATCTCTAACCCGTTTCACCATTGGTACACCTGGCCTTACATCAGGTCTGTCAAAAGGCAAGCATGTGTTTCATGTCATGTTTTCGTAACTCACAGGTTTGTCAGTTGTTAATAGTCAGTTAGCAAACACTACCCAAAGCTACCCACAAATCCACACGTGAAACAGCCCGAGTTTGCAACTAGGTATCACATACTTTACAACAAATACACAACTTTACAACAAATTTCCAAAAGGCTAACAACTTGTAAATACATAGCAGAGAATTTATTTACAAGGACTCAACACTGATTATGATTGATAATGATGTAAAGGAAGGAAACTAAAATCCATCAACTCACATTTGACTGAGAAACGCGTCAGACATGTAATCATCCTCATCATCAGCCATCATGCGCTTCAATAAACACCTTTATTCAACAACTAAAATATGTGTGATGAGCAGTGAATCCGATCGACGTTGTTAGACGCAATGTTGACAATCTTGCAGTCTTAGTTCGTCTGTTTAAATGTTCCGGGAGGAACTACCCATAAATCTAGTTCCTAGTATTTTTCCTCCAAAGATGTACAAAAGACCACAAACAATTTACAAACAGGCATGTGTCTAACAAATGGTTCTGACTGCATAGAGAAGAACTGAAACAGTGTAACAGATGTGCTGTATAGTGAAATTTGATGTAAAATGCATTTCATTCAGATAAATCTAGTCGGAAGGATTTGATCGCCATTTGTGTTGACCTAGTGAAACGTCATCAACCAAACAAGAAGAGTCGACAGGTATGAGAAAGTATTTTTTTTGTATGTAATTGCAGTTGTGATAGGATGTAACGCTTTCCACGTTGAGCGACATCCGTCATACATTGATGTTTTGCAAACGCCCTGCCATTTATTTCTCGTACTACACGAAAGATGAGACCTGCTCCCTCTTGATTCATTTTCTTGGGCTTGCTAACAACGACAGGCTAACAACGAGCTAACTTAAACCAGTCTGTTTTGACTTGCCTGACAGCCTCTCGACCATCACTATTGAAATCTGTTCGAATACTGTTTATTGTTTGTTCTAGCTATGTAAAGAGCGACTGTAAAAATACTGCTGCTACTTTATTGCATTGTTCCTTATTTTCGACGCTGACAGCTAACCTACTAGCCGCCCAGTAATACATAGTGGTAACTAACGTTAACATAACCTAGTGACGCTCGAATAATATTTGTGTGGCATTTACATTATAGAATGGTCATCGTAACAAAATCAGAACTGGAAAATGTGTTTCGCTTCGGATATGCGCTTAGTCAACGCAAAGATAATTGTCAGTGTGGTTGATCAGGAACTGGGCAAATGTGTTTGTTGTTTCACAGTGTTAAATCTCAGCAAGTACTGTGTGAAGAAGCTCTGAAGACTCAAAGCTGAAGGGTGCTTGCTGTGTCCTCAGATGGAGCTGGCACACAGCTTGCTGCTCAATGAAGATGCCCTGGCCCAGATCACTGAGGCCAAGAGGCCCGTCTTCATCTTTGAGTGGCTTCGCTTTCTAGACAAAGTCCTTGTGGCAGCAAATAAGGTAAAGCTGTGTGAAATTAGACACATTTCCTTATATAATTTCTACAGGTGGAATCAATTGAATTTTATGTCTTTCATGCAATGTATTCGTTACATCTTTGAAACTTCTTCAGTAGGGACCAGTTGAGCTTGATGCCTCTTATAGAACATATTGACTTTTCTATTTGGCCATATGATAGAAGCTATGGATTGCTGTGCGTAAAATGCTTGTTTTCCTATAGGTTGATGTGAAGGAGAAACAGAAGAAGTTGGTGGAGCAACTGACGGGTCTGATCAGCAGTGCTCCTGGTCCACCCACCCGCAAGCTGCTGGCCAAGAACCTTGCCACCCTCTACAGTATTGGAGACACGTTCACTGTCTTTCAAACTCTGGACAAGTGTAATGACATCATCAAGAGCAAAGATGACACACCAGCCTACCTACCCACTAAACTGTGAGTCTTATATAGTTACATCACATTGTCTTGTGCTTTTAAGTTTTTAAGTAATTTAGGCCTTGGTCAAGAATTTCTGTGTATATCTAAAGCTGTACTATCTTTCCATTAATTTTTCACACATGGAGTCACCAATATCCTCTCAACATCTCTAAACGTTGTTTGCAGGTGAATTGAATACTCACAGCGGTTGCATGTTGTAAAATGTTAATCCTCCAGGCAGCAGCACTAAAATATGTGGTAGAATAGTGGGATTATAAGGTTCTGTTGGGGTGGATTATGCACATTTGTTGATGGTAGTCACAGGCTGTGCCCGTGCTTCATTGAGCACACACAGCTTGGCTTGTGATATCTGCATCTGAAAGGCAGATGAAAAAATATTTAACTCAATAAACCAAAAGGAAGAAAAGTGTGCATTTATATGGAATTTAAAATGAACTAGTTTGTTGCTCCAATTCATTAATTTTCATACAGTGAGATAGTGTTTGTGTAATTTTTTTACCCATGATTCTTTGCAGGGCTGCAGTGTCTTGTGTGGGGGCCTTTTATGAGAAGATGGGGAGGATGCTGGGTAGCTCTTTCCCAGAAACCATTAACAACCTTCTGAAAGCATTAAAGAGTGCAGAGGTACTTAGATAGGTCTTAATCTTTTATTTTACTCCCACTCTGTTACATATTTGATTCCTCCTTGCCACGGTAACATCTCTTGCACTTGAAATTATGTATTGAGTTACAAGAGTGGCATGGAGGTTGTGTCATGATTGGGGTAGGGATGTGAATGGAATGTTGTACTTATAAAGTTTTTGTTACGGGCAGTATAATAGTTTAAAGTGATAAGCCTATGACAAGGGGTTAAATCTCTCACACATTTTTCTTCCTCCCCCTCCCCTCCAGTCCCAGGGCCGTGGGGAGATCCTGCTCAGCCTGCAGAAAGTCCTCCATGGATTGGGTGGGGCAGCAGCTTCCTGTCACAGAGACATCTATAAGAATGCACGCTCTCTGCTCACTGACCGCTCCATGGCTGTCCGCTGTGCTGTGGCCAAGGTCCGTCTACATGTCATGTTTGCAGTTTTGTGCAGTGCACCACATTTAATTTTCCAAATGTTTTGTCTTGTTCAAATCCTCATCTGTTGCGTAATTATACAGGCACCATTAGTGACGTCTATTCACTCATAGTACTCTTTCTCAAACACCTATCTTGGTGTTTTGCGTTCAACAATATTAATAGTGGTTAGTAATGGTAGATATAGTGTATTTGGCAGAAGAACCAAGAAGCACAGTGCTATATCTGTTAATGTTCGCAGTACAATGAGGTATTGTACTTTTGGGACAATTGTATCCAAAATGACTTACAAAACAGTATGCTTTTGTGCCCTTGATATCTTTGGGAGCATCACTGACACTGATTTTGTGTGTGTGTGTGTGTGTGTGTGTGTGTGTAGTGTCTGTTGGAGCTGCAGAATGAGGCTGTGTTCATGTGGACCACAGAGCTTGAGAACGTAGCCACTCTGTGCTTTAAGGCACTGGAAGGCTCCAACTATGGTGTGCGGGTTGCTGTGTCCAAGCTTCTAGGCACTGTCATGGCAACAGCTCTCATGCCCAAACAGGCGGCAGGTAAAAGCCTCTCATGGAACATTCTGAATAAGTGGCCCTAACTCTAGTTCCCACTATATGATGATGTGATGATTCAACGCTAATTATTTGAACAGTAGCTGATGGTAAAAACATTATTGGCTCCTAAATGCTGGCATAGCGGTAGTCAGTACAACACTGTAAGTGTGATGTCTGTCTGTCAATGGTGATTTTGTGTTTGTGTTTGTGTTTGTTTGTGCACTGCTTCCCCTGCGTGCCTGGGTAGTGATGCGTCAGAACGTGAAGCGGGCCACGCTGGAGGAGGTTCTGGAGCTCATGGCCACGGGCTTCCTGCGTGGTGGCTCTGGCTTTCTAAAGAGCGGCGGCGAGATGCTGAAGGGAGGAGGCTCCGTCAGCAGGGAGGTGCGGGTTGGGGTCACACAGGTGAGTCTCACACAAAGTCACACATACACACACACACACACACACACACACACACACACACACACACACACACACACAGTATCTCTTCCTTTTCTCTTTTTCTGCCATTCTGTCTCTCTTCCTCGCTGTCCCTTTTGCATATCTTTTTTTCCTCTCTTCACTTTGCTCTCTGTCCTTCTCTTTCACTCCATCCACCTTACGATCTACCTCTGCTCTCTCCCTCCCTCTCCCTCTCCCTATGTCTGTCTCTCTCTCTCTCTTTCTTTCTTTCTTTCTGGTGTGCAGCCTTGGCATTTTACCCTCCATCTCCTTCTCTCACTCTCGCCTGCACTGATCCATCACTTTGCCCTGTGATGCACATTAAGAGCTTTTATTCAATGAGTCTTTCTGGCCTTGAACAAAAATAGCCTCCTTTTTGTTGTTTGAATTGTGTTGCATTGTGGGATTAAGCTCAAAGAACTCCTTTGCATGGCTCTTTAAAGGGTAGGGTTTTTTTACACTTGCCTTGTTTTCTGATCATTTATGATGAAATCTAATGGTAAAGATGAAAGACAATGGAGAAATTTTGACGACTTGAGAATGTTTGGTCGTGGCTGGTTTCCAACAGGTTTTTGACCATTCATTTATCCATCACACCTATATTTTATAATTACTGATGGAAGTTACACTTTGCGATTATTTTTGTGTCAGCGTATCGGTGAACACCACTTGAGTTTCACGTCGGTACAAACAAAAGTTGAATGCGTTTTAGGAAAGCTCACAGGGAAGATATGCTGCCATGCTGTAGGGGGGTGCTACCACAAAACTGAAAGTTCTCAGAACAGAAGTATTCATCAAAATTTTAATCTTTACCATTGTATTTCATCATAAAAAAAAACTTTAAGTGTAAAAAAATCCATCCTGTCCTCAAAGTGTCTTTAAGTTAGGGTGGGGCGATACGGCCTAAAAGTCATATTGCGGTATAATTTCAAGCATAGATGGTAAGTGGTATATATTGTGATATATTCTTCATATTAACTTTAAAAACAGTTTTTCAATGTGTAGTATTGATCAGGTGCGACAGAGACACAAGTTGTATTTTCTCTAAAAATAATGAGTTATTTGATTTAAGAATGTTTTGAGCTCAAAATAGTATTAAGATGAACCTTCAAACATTAAACTCTAAGATGAGTCAAACTTTGTTAAATCATTACTAATTGACAGCAGAATACAAAAATAAAAAGAATACAAAAACAAAAATAAAATGTTACGTGTTAAATGTGTAAAAACATTCAGGATATATTTAAATGAAAAATACAAAATACAGAATTAATTAATCTATAGGAAATCTGTCCTAAATTTCAAAGCAGTTTAGAATGAAAAGCCCCAAGATGTTACCACATTCATTCCCCTTGATAAAGGGAGCAACTGAATGTGGCTAGAGAATATTTAAGCCTGTGGAACGTGTGGGCACTTCTTGAACAGATAGGCGTTTCACTCGGGCACCACATAGGGACGCTCCATAGAACTCTCAGTCACTCAGCATACCTGTACATTTCATTTAGAAGATTTCGCGATTATTGTTGAATTTGGAGCACTTGTGTTTAGCATTCTAAGGTAGATGGCTATTTTGTGTTCTGTTACTTCAGATGTGCTTTTGATAAACTCCACAACTGTTTTAACAAGTGCTTCCCCATTATGTATAGTTTCAAAGCCATGTGTCAAAATTCTCAATTGCTTTGGGGTCACCCTCCCTCTGTGTAGTCTCTAACTTTGCCCTCTCTAGATAATCTTATTCACATTAACCACAGTGCTACTTTCCTTTAAATTATCATATGACCTTGTATGCTTTGTTCTAGTCACTGTAATCTATCTATTTAAAGCACACTGAATTACCTCTGTAAATAAAATATAAATCTACTTGCCTTGCCGTCTCCTCTCCGTCTGCAGGCATATGTGGTGTTTGTGACCACGCTGGGTGGGCAGTGGCTGGAGCGTAACTTCGCCACGTTCCTGTCACACGTGCTGGAGCTGGTGGCCCACCCGCGGGCCACACAGACGCATGTGGAGGCCGTGTACTCTCGCCGCTGTGTCTCCTTCGCCCTGCGCGCCACCCTGGGCGGCCTGCTGGGCGAGAAGGCCCAGATCGCTGCCGCCAAGGAGATCTGCCAGGCCATTAGCAAGCAGATGCGGGCAGTGGGTAAGGAGGGAGATGGTGGTGGTGGTGGTGGGGGGGAGGTGTCCAGGCTCAGAGCACTGCAGAGTAAGTATCCCATGTTTGTTTGTTTGTTTGTTTGTTTGTGTTATGCTTAATTAATTTTCCACCTTTTTTGTGTTGGTCTTTTCTGGGTTTGGAGTGGGTTGCATTGCATGGCCGTGTTCAGTTTTTTTGCTTCCATGTCTTTATCTTAATTGATACTCCATACAGTGATAACTTTGGAGTATCAATTATTTGCACTTTCACTCTCCCGCAATCATCCTCTTATATCAGCATGTCCACTGAGTTTGGTACCTTCATCAGATTTCCATTTTCAGTGTAACATGGTGCCCAGCCTGCTGCTTGTCAAATCCCATGGACCAATCCAACCATAAATATTAACTGACTAATTGAACAATTAACTCACTTTATGAATCAGTCAAGTGTTCATTTCCTTTTATCATTTGGTTAGATGACCTTTTGACCTTTTCACCATCACGGTCTTGCTAATCCATACTGTTGCACAATGTTTTACTTTTGATTCATTTTTATGCTATTCTCTTGTTTCCAAAACTCTTACTCTGATGTGCTGTGAAGCCTTGGGCCACTGATTCCTTTATCTGTGGAGAAATGTATCATCACTAGATCAAAATATTTTAAATGTCCTCTTCTGATCCATCCTGCTTCACACCAAGGCCATGAGGGTTAAAAAATACACCATATGTGGAGATGATGAACTGTTACTGAAAGTGGAAAAAAAAATCACTAAATTACATCCATGCATCAAATCCTCAACTTTACAATAGCCTCCATTCTCCTGCATTTGTCTGTCACTCTGTTATGAAAAACATGACAAATTACTGTAATTGTAATTACCCAATCTTTTGTAGTATTCATGTTATGCTGGTAATCTTATCTGGTATAAGATAGTCCTCACCTTTCTGGTGAAGCTGTGCATGTTGACCTAAAACAGATGGCCCCATAAAATGACACAATGCCCAGAAATGTTGTTTCTCCCAAATGGTCCCCTCAGAGTCTTGGCTGTAGGTCAGAGCTTGATAGTGAGCTGTGTGTGGGGATTGCTCTTGCAGACTGATTAATAGTTCCCACTGCCCTGACCCTGCTGTGTGTGTGACACTGTCTGTGAGCTATCATGGCAGGGAGAGAGGTCCTTCTGTTGTGAAAAGCCACAGTGCAGCGAAAGGCTCCAGTAGACACATTGATGTGTTTGACAGGTGTTGGTGATTCAGAGTTAAACAACAACACAGCACCTGAGATGGAGACACCTGTTGCTCCTCACAGCAGAAACGCTTGACTCTTTTTAAGGGACCATTCTCATCACTCAGTTGTGCTAGCTAACAAAAGGCATTTGTTCTCATAAAGTTTCTAGTCTTTTGAGGTGTCTTGTGATTGTACTGATGATGTCTTTGTTTAAGGTGTCCTGATCTGTTACTCGTTGTAGGTTTGATATTGTGCTAAATTCTGAGAAGTGCCATATGTTTACTGTTAGAATCAGTCTTGTGTCTTTTGGTCTTGTGTGAAATACTGTACCTAGCAATCTAATGTACTGTGTCTTCAATAGGAGAAGGGATCAGTGAACAGAGGACACTCAAAGTCTTGCTCTTGCTCTCTGTCTTTTCTTTCTCTTTCTTTCTTTGTTTCTTTCTGTTTCTCATTCTCTCTCTCTCTTTCTTCCACTCTCTCTCTTTCTGTTGCTCTCTCTCTCTCTCTCCCTCCCTCCCTGTTGTGTTGTAAACAGAAGCGGTGGTGAATGACTCCAGTGGGGAGAACAAGGCGGGTGCAGCAGATGTGTCTGCCAGTCAGCATGTAATGGTGTGCGCTCTGAAGGAGCTGGGCAGTCTGGTGCAGAGCCTCAGTGCCACCTCCTCACCCCTCATACAGGAGCCCTCCATCGGTATGCAGTCACTGCAACACACACCACACACACCACACACACACACACACACACTACACACACAGACACACATACACAGACACACACACACACACACACACACACACACACACACACACACACACACACACACACACACACACACACACACACACACACACACACACACACACACACACACACACACACACACACAGACACACACACACACACACACACACACACACACACACACACACACACACACACACACACACACATACACAGACACACACACCACACACACACACACACACACACACACACACAGACATCACCCTCATACATCACCCTTAGACATCACCCTCAGATCTTCTGTTTCATGTAGAACTGAATGCATCTTGGACTCTTTCCCCTCACTTCTCATCTCTTCCCCTCTTCTCACCCCAACCTCCCTCTCTTTTTTTCCTCTCCTCTTTCTCCTCCCCTCTTCTCCTCCCTGTCTCGCCTCCCTCAGGTCTCTTGGAGACCGTCTCCTCAGTGTTGCTCCACCCCAGCATGGCTGCCCGTCTGGCGGCCGCCTGGTGCCTGCGCTGCGTCGCCGTGGCGCTGCCCTATCAGCTGACGCCGCTGCTGGACCGCTGCGCAGAGCGCATCAACAACCTCAAGAGCTCGCCCGAGGCCGTCAGTGGATACAGCTTCGCCATGGCCGCCCTGCTTGGGGGCGTGCACCAGTGCCCACTGGGCATCCCCCATGCCAAGGGCAAGGTGTGTGGTTAGGGATGGGGCGGGTGTATGGGGGTTGTACTGCCGTTAGTGACCCACCTGCACCTCCACGGTGATTTGGGTTGATAATTACTCAGTGTGATTGCATTAACAACTCCAGGCTGATATTCACTGTAGTTTGAAGAAACAGATTTGCCTAAATTGTGTTAATAATCTCTAATGTGCTGTGTCAGAGTTTTCCAATCTAAACTGATGAGTCGTGTAATTTTCTTCTGAATAGCAAGTGTCAACTCTCCACCCCCTTCCCCTCTCTCTCTCTCTCTCTCTCCCCTGTAGATGGTGGTGAGTATAGCGGAGGACCTGCTGCGTAGTGCATCCCAGAACAGCCGTCTCTCTCTGCAGCGCACACAGGCTGGCTGGCTACTGCTGGGGGCTCTCATGACTTTAGGTAAGGAGCTCCCTCACTGCTCGACCAACTGTGCCTTTAGAGAGGCTATTCTTTACTATTAGATTAATCTTTAGTTTGGATGGGTTTAATGGGATAGGGAGTGAAAAAATATATTTTTTTGTAAATTGGATTTGAGAGTAATATGCCTTTTTCACTTTCTTATGTGCTTGTCCTCCACATTGCATCTAGGCCTATGTTGTGTTGCTGGCTGTAGGGGATTAAATATACATACACATAGGAATTCAACAAAGACATCAATGGATGTCAACAAATCAATGACATACCGTACATCTCTGGACTATATAATAGATTTGAAAGCAGTCTTCTCTGTGGCTGCATATCTGACCTCTTGACCTTTGTCTGTGTGCAGGCCCCTCAGTGGTGAGGTACCATCTGCCTAAGATGCTGCTGCTGTGGAGGAACGTGTTCCCTCGCTCTCAGAAGGAGCTGGAGGCAGAGAAGGCCCGTGGAGACTCCTTCACCTGGCAGGTCACCCTGGAAGGCCGTGCTGGTGCACTCTGTGGTAAGCAAGAATGTTGCACACACACACGCATACACACTCACAGATGTACCCAGATGCTCTCATGTTTGGATACACACCTCATACACTCTTGTGCAGTCCAGCTGCATTTCACTTAAATTTAGGCAGAGCTACTTGCAGTACACACTTGTAGTACACACACAAGCAAACACACACACACACACACACACACACACACACACACACACATAGATCTTTGCAGTAACTGTTGTACTATTTGTGTTTCAGCCATGCGGAGCTTTGTGGCCCATTGCCCTGAGCTGCTCACGGAGGACGTGATCCGGAGGCTCATGACTCCAATTGAGTGTGCCATGACCATGATGTCACAGTGAGTACTGACCAATGATCACGCATGATGCTTGTGATGAAGTGATGCCTTTAACAGCTTATTGATGCTCATTACCAATATCTGTGCTGATCATGGTCCAATCTTTTAATTACACAATTAATGTTGTGTTTTTAAAGACCTGCAGCATTTGTAAGTTGCTCTTATAGGGAATACTGTTATGAGGCATACAGAATATTGAGAAAAAAACTATTTCAGTTAGCAACTATGAGAAATAATTATAATGGCTGAAGATTAACCCTATAAATAAAGAATGCAAACGTTTATATTATCTTGTTGAGTATAGTAATTCTGCACTACAAGTTGTGGTAATGGTTTGTGTTGCCAGTGTGCCCGCGGTCATCAAAGTGCACGGTGCCCACCTGAAAGCCAGTGCTGCCATGGTGAGATTACGGCTGTATGACATCCTCGCTCTGCTGCCACCCAAGACCTATGAAGGTAATGCCTGCATCCCAGCATACATGTTTACCATCGCGGCGGTGCTGTGTCTTCGAATGCTGAAGTTGTAGTTTAGAAGTTATGAACAAATCTTGTAAGGAAGATAAACTTACTTTTAGTCTTACTGCGATATGCCAACCTCTTCAAAGGCGAGGGATTGTTTTTTTATTTAATATCTTTGTTATCTGTGTTTAATTTTTTTTTGTAAATATTTTCATTTTCTTTTTAACAATTTCTGACTTTTGCTTTTAATCTCAAAACCAAATAGCTAGATCCTCCAGCCAGTCTGTCAGTCATCAGTCTGTCAGTTTGTGTGTCTTCCTCTCACTTCTCCAGAGACAGCTATACAAAAGCCCTCACTCATTTCCACTCTTCTCCTTCTACAGGCAGCTTCAATGCTCTACTGAGGGAGCTGGTTGCCGAGTTCACCCTGACAGACAACTCCGCCAACACCACCACCTCCCTGCTGCGCTCCCTCTGTCACTATGACGACAGCGTGCTCATGGGCTCCTGGCTGCAAGAGACCGACCACAAGTCCATCGAGGATCAGGTTCTTCTCAGTTATTTTCAAAGCTAAACATGATATTAGCTGAATTCACATTTTTCCTAATTAGGTTTGACTCTTAAGTCAGATAGTACTACTTTATGCATAGTTATCAAGAAATTAGTGTGTATGTTCCGTTACATTGTGGAGCACATTATTGTGGTCATCTCTGTCAATGGGCTCATTTGAGATGGCTGACTGGCTAAAAGCAATTCATGCTGGGGATCAATGAAGCTTTTTCATTGGGCAAAAGTCTACTTACAACCCGGGATTTGGCTAGTGAAAAAAGTCCAAATGAGATAGCCAGCCAGGCAGCCAGCCATGTTGAACAGGCCCAGTCACTCATCATGTTCTCTTTTTGGCCCCCTCCCAGCTCCAGCCCAATAGTGCCTCAGGCAGCGGTGCCCTGGAGCACGACCCGTCCTCCATCTACCTGCGCGTACCTGTTGGCGAGGTCATACCTGGCCCCCTCCCCCTGGGCGTGTCTGTAATCGACGCCTCAGTGGCATTGTTCGGTGTGGTCTTCCCTCATGTCTCCTTCAAACACAGGTGAGACATGCTTGGAATTGCATGCTTTACGCACTTTATCATCATTTTGATTAGTTTGTGTGTTTCTAAGCACATCTGTGACTCTGCACTAATTTCATTCTGCTGTGCGGTAACAGGGAAGCCATTTTATTCTAGTTCTATTCCAGCTGTTTCTCAACTTTTAGAATTTTTATGTTGTCTGCTTTTTTGTCTGTATTTGCAAGACTGTTGGGATTCTTAATGGGTTCTGTGCCTTTTGCCAGGCTTCAAATGCTTGATCACTTTGCTGAGTGCATCAAACAGGCCAAGGGGGTTCGCCAGCAGGCCGTACAACTCAATATATTTACAGCAGTCCTGAGCGCGCTCAAGGTGTGTACCAGGCATCCTCAGTCTCCAGTTTAGCTGTTGCTGACAATGCTTACATAATGCATCCTGCCTGTTTCTGGGACTTGGACTGAGGCTGTCTTCCTCACTCTCTCCACCTTTTTTTTCTCACTCTGTGTTCGCTTTCTTTTTCTCACTGTCTTTCTTTTTCTCTCTCTAGGGTCTGGCTGAGAATAAGAGCACTCTGGGCCCTGAGGAGGTGCGTAAGTCTGCTCTGGCGCTGGTGATGGGGGCACTGGACAACCCCAACCCCATCCTGCGCTGTGCTGCTGGGGAGGCCCTGGGGAGGATGGCCCAGGTGGTGGGAGAGGCCACCTTCATCGCCAGGATGGCACAGGACAGCTTTGATAAGTATGAGATAACTTACACTTAACTTTTTGCTTTTTTGTCTCAATAATTTGTTTACAACTATGCAGCTACCAGTCAATATAGCACATGTATAAGTGCAGTTTACCCATATCTTCCAAAATTGGTTGTGTGTGTGTGTTTGTGTGTGTGTGTGTAGGCTGAAGTCTGCACGAGACGTTGTGTCAAGGACAGGTCACTCTCTGGCCCTGGGTTGTCTGCATCGGTACGTGGGCGGCATTGGATCGGGTCAGCACCTGAAGACTAGTGTCAGTATTCTCCTGGCCTTGGCACAGGATGGCTCCTCACACGAAGTACAGGTACAGATGTCAGTACCAGGGATGCTCATCTCTGACGTCTCAGTTACCTCTATGTGACCTCTGTTTGGTCATTGACCGAACTGGTGTTCACACAATCTTACGAGAGTAGAATATTACTAATGCAAACCAAGGTTTATAGTAATGGGCTTAAAGTTGGGCATAAAAAAAAAAAATTAGTTTGGTTCTGGTTTCCGACTGACCCTGTTAACTTATGTGTGACCCAGATTTATTTTATGAACTTGGGGAAGAAATAATATAAATTAAATCCACAAATAAAAATTTTGAGACAAACTATAATTATGTTTTTGTACAGCACTGCTTACCTTGTATAGGGATGAGTGCATTGTCTTTTTTAAGAGAGAATCAGGAATCAGTATTCATTGGGTGGGTTAATCTTTTACTGATCTAGCCAAACCACAGTTTACTATTCCAAATAGAGCCGACACGATGCGTGAAAAGTTTGCATCAATGAGTCTGTATCAAACAATTGCATAAAATCAGATAAAATGGCGTCTAAAAGCAGATTAAAAGATTATGCTCACACAAGACAGAGGGCTACGTTACTAGTAACGTGAACAATCTAGTCCTTTGCAGACTGCAAAGTGCAGGTAAGGTGGCCCATTATACCATGACCTGACACACCTGGTTCACCTGTCAGTGGTGTCATGTCTTTATTTCAGTTTAAATATTTAGCACTGTGCGAGTTTACATGAAACACTTTAATCTGATTATTGGCCAAATCAGATTCAAAATACCTCATGTATCAACACCATCCCATCAGATTTGGCTCGATCGGATTGAAATTTGAATAGTATTGAGAGAGGTGGTGTACATGTTAGGGATAAAGGGCGCTGAGGTGTTCCGAGGAGAATAATGCACAAGGTGTGGGCAAAGAACGATGCAACGTCGAAGCTGGTAGAGTACATGTAGTACAGGTAGGGTATGTTATGAAAATATAACGTTGCTGCCATGAAGTAAAAAAAAAAAAGATACACACCTACTGCCAGTGAAGCAAGAGTATAGCCTATGCTAAGACACTGAAAGTGGTTGATGGGCTGCGTCAACTGCTAAGTGAATCAGCATAACCCCTACAAGTGTTTTTATTTATTTATGTCACTATGAGCACAGATGTAATGAGATTAAAAGTTGGGTGAATATACTGTTTGGTTTTGTTTGGTCTGTGCGTGTGCTTTTGTTTGTTTCTTTTACATAAAGTACTGTAGACGTTGGGAAGAGATCCTTTTTTTGTAAAAAAGATACATTTCCTATCGCTTGGTGCCAGTGGAAAGAGAAAAAGACTCCCTACCAACCCATGACCTCAACTGACAACCAAGAGGAACCAAACCTTTTTTTTAGGCCTTGACTTTTTATAGTTTCTCAGTATATAGTTTTAATCTTTAATCTGAACTGTATTTAACATGTAGTAAAAATGTGATATTGAATGGTGTTGAATATAGTATTTCCATATTTCTTTGGTGTGTTAACATGCACTCGGCAGTATATGCATCCATCCAGTGTGCTGTGTGGCTGTGTTGTGTTGACAGACCTGGGCCCTGCACTCACTGGCTCTGATAGTGGACTCGAGCGGGCCCATGTACCGTGGGTATGTGGAGCCCACCCTGTCCCTGGTGCTGACGCTGCTGCTGACAGTGCCCCCCTCCCACACCGAGGTGCACCAGTGCCTGGGCCGCTGCCTGGGGGCCCTCATCACCACTGTGGGGCCCGAGCTACAGGGTAAGGAGTCATCCACTGTCCATGTGCACTGTCCAATCACACACTCACTGGTGGATTTATTTGCAGGCGTGGTAGAGTGTGGCGCATTTGAGGTAATTTCAACGACTGATTGGTTGATCCACGTTCAGTTTCCAAAACCGCGTTGCCAACTTACATGTGCTAAACAACAGTCAACCCTAACTTCATTCAGTTGAAGCCTTTATTGTGAACCAAGGAAGTTGCAGAAATGTGGTGATTTGTGGGGAATAGTCCTGATTTCTTTTTGTGCTTTGCCAGACACTGATTTTGAGAAATGGAACTTACAAGTGTTTAGAGGTGCCATCCAGGCTGCCACTCAAAGATGTAGAGGCTATCACAGACAAGCTTTTAGCATGTTGTAATCTATTTGGACAGGCTAAGTGTGAGATACCAAAACAACCTATGTTCACTTGTAAATATTTATGGCATTTGTGTGCATCCAGCATAACCCACTACTGGCCTTTTTATGCTCCACAAATTAAAACTGGTAGGTAATAGAGTCATTTTGTCTTGTCTGTCTCTATTAGGTAATGGAGCCACCATATCTACAATCCGCTCGTCATGTCTTGTGGGCTGCGCCATCATGCAGGATCATTCAGACTCTCTGGTGCAGGCTGCTGCCATCTCGTGTCTGCAACAGCTGCACATGTTTGCTCCACGCCACGTCAACCTGTCCAGCCTGGTGCCCTGCCTCTGTGTAAGGACACACACACACACACACACACACACATACAGTATGTACTTAATAGACATACACAAACACACAGTCAGACAGACTGACATGTAGACAGATCTGTACTTGGAGGCAAATCATTTGAGTGTAAACACAGAAACACAGAAGCTTATCTTCCTCAAAGATATGAGTTTTGACCTCCAAATAAGACTCATTCTATGCCATTTGTATTTTTAGCACATACAGTGTGTGTGTGCATGCAATGCATGTATGTGAGAATGCTTATACTGTGTCTGAGTGCTTATACTCTGTGTGTGTGTCTGTGTGTGTGGGGGGGGGGTTGTGTTTGTGTAGGTCCACCTGTGCAGCTCTCACTTGTTACTGCGTCGGGCTGCAGTGGCGTGCCTGAGGCAGCTGGTCCAGAGGGAGGCGGCTGAGGTGTGTGAGTACGCCATGAGCCTCGCCAAGAAGGCCGGAGACAACAAGGACAGCGCCACCATCAGTATGTCATTAGCAACAGCACCCACACCTACTTAGCCCTGGGCTTGATAAGCACTAGTCTCTCCTCTTCCGCTTTAACCAAATTGCTACCAGAGTTACAGCCAGACAAATTTTTATTGTTTACTTCTTACTAGTGTTATCAATCAAAATTAAGTTAATCGCTATTAATCACACAGGTTTTAGAATTCTGCTTCATTTTTGTGAAGAAAGAATGTCACATGTTAAAAATTTTGCGTTAATCACATGCGTTAATGTGTTAACATTGCAAGCACTACTTATTTGGCAAACAAACTGTGGATCTTGTTTATGTTTATGTTAATGTTATATTTATGACAAATGAAAAATTAATCTGGATTTGTTTTCACATCCATCTTGAAAATATTTCAGATATATTGCACTACAAACTAAAAACCTCTTTCAGATATTATGCTATTTTCATGTTAGAATGCAGTATTTACCAGGTTTTGTGTGTTTGTATGTGTATCAGTGTGTATGTGTGTATTTGATAGTCAGTTGATAATTTACTGATTTATGTCTTTGTCCTGTATGATCAGACCTGAACATCACAGAGACGGGACTGGAGGGGGTTCTGTTTGGCATGCTGGACCGAGAGACGGACAGGAAGTTGTGCTCGGACATCCATGACACACTGGGTCACATGCTCTCCTCCCTGGCTGTGGGGAAACTGGCCCACTGGCTCAAGCTGTGCAAGGACGTGCTCGCCGCTACCACAGGTATTCAGGGATCAATGGAACTAGTTGTCACAACAGTTGTGTTTTGGGGCTTGTGTGTGTGTGTGTGTGTGTGTGTGTGTGTGTGGTTTTTGAGCGATCTTTGAATGGTGATGAAGCCCTTTGAATAATGATGTAGCAATGTACCTTTATTCAAAAATAAAGGACATTGCCCAGTCCTGGTGAATGTGCTTGCTTTTGGGGTGTCAGGTCTTGGGCTTGGTGAAGCACTGATTCAGTGGAAGAGCTGGATGTTCCCTAGTGCTGAGATGTACCATTCACTGTTACTCAAAATAAGGGACATTGCACAGTGTTGTCTGATGCTACGTGTTTTGATTCTCTTCCCACAGATGTACGGGGCGCTGTGGGCTTTGACGTGGGGAAGGAGGAGGACTCCGAGAAGAAGGATGAGATGGACGATGACACCATGTTCACCACCCTGGGCGACGACGACAAGTCAAAGCCCTCTGTCGCCCCCCGCTGGGTGACACGGGTGTTTGCCGCCGACTGCCTCTGCCGTATCATCCACCTGTGTGAGAATGCCGACAAGGCCCATTTTGACCTGGCCTCCGCTCGGTCAGCTCGAGCCAAAAACCCCAAAGGTAACTGTAAGGCGTCATTGAGGGGGTGGCCGCACTGTAAATTGAGGATACTGTCTTTCCTAACCACTGATGTAAGAAGAACAGAGAGATGTCTCGGCAAAGTACTCTCTTACAAATCAGCACTGATCACAAAATAACCAGGACAAGTCAGGAACCTTGCTTTGTGGTACATCCCTCAGACCTCCTAAAACGTAACGCCTTACTTGTCAGTCTTTGTCATGACAAGTGTATTTCTGCGTCACAGTTGAACTGTTCCTTTTAAAACCTTTTATTGCACTTGTTTTGGGTGTGTCATCGGCATCTGCTCTTCCATGTGCTCATCCATGTGACCTGTGGGTCTCTTGGTATTCTTTACTATTATTAGCCATAGCGAGTGAGAGAACAACACAGAGTCATGAGAGGTTATTTAATGGGCCAGTGTTGGAGTACAGTACCATCCCCCTCCTACAGTGTATCAGTGCATCTGAAGAATAATAATATATAGACTGCTCTGTGTATGGCTCCATCACAACCTCCAGCTGTGCTGCCATCAGGACATCTCTGATCACGAACACGACAGATCCCCCTGTCTTCTCTGTTCTCTCCTCCCTCCTCCTTTCCTCTTTTCTCTCTTCTTCTCTCATCCTCTCTTCTCCTTTTGTCACCCTCCCCTTTTCTCTCCCCCCTTTTCTCTCTCTCCTCTCTTGTCTCCTCGTTTCTCCACCCCGTTTCTCTCCTCTCCACCTCTCCCCTCCCTATGCTGTTTTATGTAAGCTGAGCTGACAGGAGCTCAGATGAGTAAGCAGAGGGGAAGTGATTCAGCCTGACAGCCGCTGCTCTGCACTTATGCAAGCAGCCCGACCTAGCCAGCCAGCAGAGAGAGGGAGAGGGGGAGAGAGGGACAGGGGCGGGGTGGGGGGTGGGAGGTGAGGGGGAGAGAGAGAGGGAGAGATGGACAGAGAGAGACAACCATTTGTCTGTCAAAGAGGGAGAGAGAGCGAGAGAGACACACGTCCATTTGGAAAATGGCTGCAACACTGGCAGCCCACAACCTTAGATCTGAACCCTCAGTGAGCCGCTTTCAGTGACCCACATGCCATACTCCCCTTCAGCCTTGTGCACTTGACTGATGGCGATAAACTTTGCGGTGGCATTTTTAGTGTGTCAACAAGGACAAGGTTGAGATCAGTTCAGCATCAAAAGGGCAAAGTAAAAAGGCATGCTTTACAGGCTACCATTTCACTCCCACCTGCAACCTGCATTTATTGCCATCTCTATGTGGGTTTCATGATGTCCATTAAAGTTTAAGGTCTGCAAAATGTGCTGTACAGTATCTGCTCATTGATCCTTCCCTATGAAGTTGATGATATCTCCATGCAACTGATCATATTTAAGTCAAGAAAGACACCTTTTCTGCATGTTGTCTGTATGAAAGACTGTTACTCTTGTGTTCTCAGGTGACCTGCTGGTGCTTCACCTGTCCGACCTCATCCGCATGGCCTTCATGGCGGCCACAGACAACAGCAACCAGCTGCGCATGGCTGGCTTGCAGGCCCTGGAGGACATCATCAAGAAGTTTGCCTCTGTGCCCGAGCCCGAGTTTCCTGGCCATGTCATCCTGGAGCAGTACCAGGCTAATGTGAGAGAGGGCGCTGTTCTGCTCTAAAAACACTCTTCAGGGTTTTGAGACATGCCAAGTAGTTTTTTAGCATCATGTACATCAGCCATAAATGATTGAAAATTAATAATTTGGTTTCAGCTATAATTCCACCTGGAGATGTTTTTGCTATCAGTTTCCTTTTCTCTAAATTGTTCCCCTACTCTTTCAGTGGATTTCCTCTATGTTTTTAAATTAACAAATTAAGCAAATTAACAGTCCCTTGTCTGCAATAAGCAGTATGCATCAATTAAGCTTTGTGTTGGCAGCTGTTCCAGTTCTTTTTGAGCTGTCAGAGTTTTTCCTTAAACTCTCTTCCCTCTCTGTCCTTTGGCAGGTTGGGGCTGCACTGCGACCTGCCTTTTCCCCCGACACGCCATCTGACATCACTGCCAAAGCTTGCCAGGTACAGCATTCCTCACTGTTCTGTTTGTGCTGTGCTGTGCTATGCTGTGCGTTGCTGTGTCTGTCTGGCTGGTGTAGAGCTGCGCTGTGCTATGTAGGTCTGTCTCTAGTTGTTGCGGAGCTTCACTGTGCTGGTCAGTTTGTGGCTGGTTCTGAAAGCTGATGGGAGCTCTAATATTCATCCCTGAGGAATGTTACAGTATAGAGGCTGTTAAAAGTGAGCCAAGCCTGATTAAGACTTGATGAGGGGGACACTAGTAAATAGACAGCTCTTGAATGGTGCATGCCTACTCAAGCACTCTCTGTTTCTCACACTCACTCTCATTCTCACTTTCAGTCTCTCTCTCTCTCTCTGTTCTTCCCATCCTGTCTCTCCCTCACTATCCCTCTCTCCTTCACTCTCATGGTTTTCATGTCTGTCCACCATCTTTCAGCAGTTCTCTCTCTGCTCTCTTTGCTTCTGCCCTTCTCTTTCATTGGCTTGAGTTGCTCTGGCTTCTTCTGCTTCTTCAGATGCGAGTGTTGGCAGATTCTGAGAGGCTGTTCTGTCTCCCCTTGCCCCAGTCCTAGATAGAGAAGGAGACTCCTATCGTGTCTCCACTCATGTCTGCCCTTGGACAAAGAGATTTATATTTGCCTTGAAATGCCTAGCTGGAGGAGGAGGAGGAGGAAGACTAGGAGGTGGAGATGAAGGTGGCACTGGCAGTGTGAGAGTCCTTGAGTCGTGTGTCCTCTCGGTGAACAGCACTCTTCACTCTTCCTTCACATGACCCCAACCCCCCCCCCCCCCCCCGACCCCTTGAGTTAATAAGGTCGCAGATGAGTCTTTTGGGGTTGGCTAAAAACAGCTTACGCTACAGATGGCATCTTGTGTGCTCGCTTCCATATCATCTTGTTGAATGCCCATGTGAGGCAGGGATAGATGAAGACTCCATCTGGATGAAGGAATACTATAGCTGCATTGTTAGGTCTGCACTGCCAATTTTTCTCTAGTGTGTGATTAGCAGGCATGTAGAGCAATGACTATAAATAGATGGAGAGTGTGGCTTCATTTAGTTATATACACAGGCAATGGTGTGAAACACTTATTGATATACTTATTGATACACTTAATTTAGATTTTCTGTGACAAGGACATTTTGAAAGGGAAAAGGTGACCTAAACTTTGCATTTAAAACATCTGTAATGTCATTTCTGCCACGGTCTCTAAATGTATCCTCCCTCTCTGTCCTACTGTGTCCAGGTGTGCAGTGCCTGGATCGGCAGTGGCGTGGTCAGCGACCTGAATGACCTGCGGCGTGTGCACAACCTGCTGGTGTCCTCCTTGGACAAGGTGCAGGCTGGAAAGGGCTCCTCCAGCCAGCTGTACAGTGAGAGCGCCACCACCATGGAGAAGCTTGCTGTGCTGAAGGCCTGGGCTGAGGTAAGCTTCTGCAGTGGGTTCGCTTTTACGTGACCACAATGGACAGGCATGCTTGCTATGGCTAAATGAACAAACAAATAAATAAACAAACAAACAAATACATTTTAAAAATCATAATATGTGTGATTGATGTTCAGCAGCCGTGGAAGGGGGTTGTCATATCAAACTGTGCACAGACAACGCTGCCAGTCCAACAGCTGTTTGCAACAGTCAGCAGAATTCCACTCATTCTGTCGCTCTCTCTGTCGTTCCTGCTCAGGTGTTTGTGGTGGCCATGAAGATCAAGAAGGAGGCTGAGTCCCGACCTGCGCGTACTTCCAGGACCGGTGGTGAGGAGGATGAAGACGAAGATGTACGCGAGGACACGGGCATCCTGCCCCCAGACAGCCTGATCACCCTGGTGCAGCCTGAGTTGCCAGCTCTAAGCCGCCTGTGGCTGGCCGCACTGAGGGACTACGCCCTGCTCACGCTACCCGCCGAGTTCGCCAGCCAGCTCCCACCAGATGGTATGGCTGTGCAGGCAAATTTCAGTTATGTTATGACTTCCAACGATAATTGGAAGAGAACCATGTACAGTAGATACAGTGATTATTGCTGTGTCTCACTCTGCTTTTCAATAATGCTCTCATTTTGTTTTAGAAGAATCTAGAATGTGGACAGTTAGCATTGCAGTAGGCCAACAAATGTACCTTTTCAACCTTGCCCAGATGTGGCTCATTAGTATTGTGTGTTTGTGTGCCAAACTGATCTTGCTCAAGCTCTTTTGTGAGCTTTTGTGAGTTAGTGCTTTTCTTTCCAGTGAAGCTCCTGGGTATCACTGCACAGCAGGCGTCCCACTGCTCCCAAATCCCCAGGCTCTCTGAGGGATACTGTTATAGACAGGGATTACGCCTGGCTTCAGCTCTACTGGTGTATTTCCTTTTAAATCTCCCTTTGATGAGGAAATACCATCACCCTACCTGGGTACAACCTTTAATCTCCTCAAATCTCAAACTCTGATTCCTAACTGTTTAACTTAAACAGTAACTTGGACACAACCCACCCCACAACCCACCTCCAGATTTCCAGCCTGCTGATTCAAACAGCATTACTTCCAATCTAATGTCTGGTTCAGTTTTGTTGACAGTGACTGACATCTTAATCTTATTTCAGTAATGCCTGGCCTGGATTCCTTCTCCCTATTTGCACATAGGACATGCAAACTTCCCAACTCAGTCATTTGCTTTTGGTAATTCTGCAAAATGACTGTGGGTGAAATGAATCATGTCTGTCTCATACGTTTCTTCTAGAGCTACATAGCTGTCAGCATGTGTAGTTCTCATGGAATCAGTCTCCAGTCGACTTGAATGCAACTTTGAGTGCAACTTTCAGTTTATTTAGTACAGTGTCCACATGTGGTAGAACGATATAGAAAAGCCAAACTGAAGCTAGTTGAATGCTAACTTCAGTGCTTATCAGGACAGAAACTACTAAAGTAGTTTTTGACAAGATGGCAAAGCTATTTTCTCTTCACATAGGTCCTTTTGGATGTTTTACACACATTTTACACATGGCTCCTTTAAGTGACGTAAGGTGCATAGTAGTTTTGATGGATGATGGAGAGTGTCCTAATAATAGTCGGCTGAAGTGCTGAATGGACTCACAAAAGAGCCTGTTTCCCCACAGGGGGAATCCCTGGAACAATATAGTTCCACTTCATTTGGGAGCTTTTGTGAACGACCAAAAGACGGACAGACTTTTCCATTTCGTCCTGCTGCCCCTGCTTTTTTGTCCGCTATGCTCATACAAATAGAAATGATTTCATTTCTTCTTCTTTCTTCTCTGTTCATTTTTTCCCCCTCCCCAAACGTCCATCTCATTCTGCCCTTTGGCTCCCTGGCGACCAGGGGGGGCCTTCTACACTCCCGAGACCATTGACACGGCCCGGCTGCACTACCGCAACTCCTGGGCTCCCATCCTGCACGCCGTGGCCCTCTGGCTCCACAGCACCGGATTCGGATCTGCAGAGGGCGCTGAGGAGAACCCCCCTGCCCCCCCCAAGGGCCCTGCACCTGCTGCTGTGTACCCACCGGGTGGACAGGCCCCCAACAAGACCCAGGAGGAGCTGGTGAAGGACCGCATGCATCTGCTTCTGGGTAAGAGCTGACATTTACTATCTCATAAAGCTGAACTGCCTTTAGTAGAGATTGACATGAAGTGTATTTCTCAGTAACTAAACTGAAACTAAAAACTGGCTGTTATACTGGAAGTATTTTTTTACCCGCATGTTTAGATGTTTCTTTTCTTCTCTGCCACATGGTTTCTGTCCCCTATTGTTTCTGTCCCCTCTGCTTTGTCCAGGCATCAGTATTGAGTTCCTGTGTTTCCCGCGTCCTGAGGAGCCCATTGAACACGTCATGTCCTGCCTGCAGGCTCTCTGCACACTGCTGGACTCCCCTTTTGCCCGCAAGCACATCGCCCAGGATCAGGTGAGGCGCGCACACACACACACACAAAGGTACAAAGAAAGACACACACAGACGTGTAAGCATTGTCCAGAACCAGATGCGACAGACATGTAAACACACACACATACACACACAGCGCATGACGCCCAGAGTTCCCACCACAGGGCTTTCTTTTAAGAGAGGAGGTGAAGGAGGAAGGAAGGAGCTGTGAGCGCTCTTGTGGAAAGGCTAATCAGCAGCCCGTTTATGTCTCTATTCAGTCTCAGATCACACCCTCTCAGCCGCCCAGCGGCTCACACACATGAGGTCATCAGCCTCTCATCAACCTTCTGCTGATATCACAGGAAGCATCTCGTTACCACAGACACCCCATGATTGTATCACACTGGTGGCGAGGCAAGGGAGGGAGGGAGGGAGGGAGAGAGGGAGAGAGAGAGAGAGAGAGAGAGAAAGAAGCAGTAAAGGGAGTTTGAGCTCCCAAGGGCAGCCTGAGGGAAGGGACAGCCTTGGCTGGCTGAGATATACCCCCCCGATACACACGCACACACAGTGTTAATGATAACCTGGAATCACAGAGCCTGACCTCACTCCAGTAAAGAGGCGCTAATCATTCAGGCGAGAAGTGAGAGAGGTTAAGGTCGCAGAAGTCCACAGTATTCAAGTGTAGATAGACTGTTCACGTGCTTGTGCTTTGCATGTGATGTGTATTACTGGTGAGTTAATAAGTGTTAGCAGCATGCTATGCTAGCTGTTTATGATGTTTATGTTATTTTAGCTTTTAATTTTGGTCATGTAGCCCAAATGAATATACTAAGAATAATGGATTGCACCCAGTCCATCACATCACATTTTCATTACATTTGGGAGGCCTGATTCCAACTGCAGGTCACAGGGTTCAGAAGGCTGCAGCTAGCAAGGGGTGGGGGTGACACAGGGTTCTAAGGGCTTTTTCAGGATCAGCTGAAAATGAAAGGGCTGTCTTCTCTAGACATGCTGATCAAATCCGTGCATTTAAAACAACATAAACATCATAAAACAGCTTGCATAGCATGCTGCTAACAGTGCTAACAGCACTGACTTTGCTGCATCGGGAATGACCCCTTGTCACAGCGGCCAATTGGACAAGAAATAGCAAGGCAAACACAGGTGTTACTAATGACATCCATACAAGTTCTGATTCTGCTGCCCTGAAACTGTGCAGGGGCTTTGTTAATGTCATTAGTAGCATCTGTGCTTGCATGGCTATTTCCTGTATTTCCTGAAAAAAAAATGTCTGGTGTGACAAAGGTCCACAGACAGCTTAAAAAAGAGGAATAAGCAGATTAAGGCAAAATGGTGCACAAACAATTACTTTTCATTATGAAGTATAAATTGAAGATCGTCAACTGTGTGTGTGTGTGTGTGTTTGTTTGTGTCCCAGCTGTTGGCAGTGGAGCTTCTGAACGTGTTGCACAGGCTGCTGCTGACATGTGACCCTCCCAACGTGCAGCTCCAGGTGACTGCAGTGGTGCAGGAGACTATTCACTCAGCACTGGACCATCTACAGCTCCAGAGATCCAGCTCCAGTGAGTACAAACACACACACACAGCTACATGTGATGGTGGTGGTGCAGACTATGCGCTCCATACTAGACCATCTGCAGCTCCAGGGCTTAGGCGTGCAGTCTGTCTGCAGTCTGGATAAGCGTGCCTATTTTAGGCCCAGCCTTCACAATAAAGAAAATCCCCTTTGTGGATTTTGTCAATTTTGTTTGGGGGGTAGCAGAGGTGCTGTCAAACAAAATAGACAAACATGGGCATGGGCATAGATATCCCTCTCACCTGTGTGTTCCTCTGGCATAGGTATGGAGGAGGGGGAGGAGAAGGAGTCGGCCGTGACCCTGGGTGAAGGAGGCGACAGCGGGGAGCTGCTCCCGGGCAAGTCCCTGGTGTTTGCCGCCATGGAGCTGCTGGTGTTCATCCTGATGCGCCACCTGCCGCAGCTGAACACCCGCGCCACCGACTCGCCCAGCCGCCTGCCCTACCGGGCTCACAGCCTCTCCGAGGAGGGCACGCGCCTGGTGGCCGCCACCATCGCCATCCTGGCTGAGCTCCCAGCGCTCTGCTCCCCGGCAGGTGGGTGACCCCTTCCTACACACACACACACACACACACACACACACACACACACACACACACATCTCCACCCCAGTCTGCCTAGAGCGCCATATGGTGCTCTGCTGATGTGCACACACACATTTGCCTTCGCATACACACACAGACCTGCCTGCGTTCACTCACGTTGGCATGTGCACCGCAATGTTATTACCTGTGCAAAGCACCTGCAACTGGATGAATTATGCGGTCATACATGGATGCCTACGTAAGCACACAGTCACTTTCCACTGACCTGCACTTATATGTATGGACACAACACATATGGGAACAGAGAAAAAGTCAAAGCAGGTATAACACATAAGGAGACATACTGTATATGTACGTGTGTTTGTGTGTGTGTGTGTGTGTGTATGATCTGTGCAATGCAAGGAACACATTCTTTCTGAGAACTCCCCAACATATCTGTCTGCTTATAACATAAGATAAACACCTGGCCAGGCACTGTTGCTGAAGTTGCCGTGTAAATGTCCGTTATTTAATCCCTCATCACTAAGCTGCTATGTGTGCTTCTTAGCGCTTTCCCTCCTCTTCTGTTGCGCTCTGTGTGTGTGTGTGTGTCTGTGTGTGTGTGTGTGTGTGTCTGTGTGTGTGTATGTATGCGTGTGTCTGTGTGTGTCTGTGTCTGTGTGTGTCTGTGTCTGTGTGTGTGTGTGTGTGTGTGTGTGTGTGTGTATGCGTGTGTCTGTGTGTGCGCTGTGCCAGACAGGTGTGTAGGTGTTCCACTTTCAGTGCAGGGGACACAGGTGCACTGTGGGGGATGCTGTGTCTGGCCAGGAGTAGGTACAGCAGCAGTGGTTCTTTGGCACCTGGGCGGCTGTCTGCTGTGTATGTTTGATGCCTGGCGCAATGCCCACTATGTTAGACTTGAGTCATCCCCATTAGGACTATTGCTGTATAAAAACTGCCAATAAGTGGGGCCTTTTCTACAGACAAAATTCTGAGTGAATCATCACAAAAGACAGTAGCAGAACAGCAAATTTGAACAATTTATCACAAATGCGTATTGTGTCTGAAGTAGAACACCACCAAAGAAATGATTTTGTTAATATATCTGGATTAAGAGGCTCATATAGTGATGGTGATCAGTCAGGGCTTTATTTCCAAAGGAATCAGCCAGTTTGAATTTGAATACCTATTGGTTATCCAGTTTAAAGGGGAGAGAAAGTGAAGTATTGTATTGTTTTTCCTTCCTTTTCAGGTAGTATGACCATACTGCCCACTGTGCTGTTCCTGATCACGGGCGTCCTGAGGGAGACAGCGCTGAAGACTCCGGATAATTCTGTCCCCGTGCCCGTCTCTGCTGCCCTGCAGGGCATCAAGACTATAATCACGTCCCCTCTAGCGCGAGCCGAGAAGACTCACACGCAGTGGACCAACCTGGTCAGGAGCAGCCTGGCCTCTGTACTGGAATATGCTCAACCTGGTGAGACACACACACACACACACACACACACACACACACACACACACACATACTCTCACTCATGCAAACAAATAGTTACAGAAAATATATATACCAAGTACACACATACACACATAAAATTGCAGTCATAAACATCTCCACAAGAAAAGTATTGCATTGGCGATGGCAGTCAGCCATTGATACAAAGAATGGTTTGTACACACACACACACACACACACACACACGCGCGCACAAAACTAGAAGGGCATTCTGGGAGTGTATATCTCTGGCAAGGCTATCACGTAGTGTTGACAACAGCAAAAATAAAATTCTGGATCCACTTCACATTTGAACGGGTTCCTCCTTGCTACACCCTCCAGGGTTCCATTTCAGTACAGCCTGTGTCCCTGTGTCAGGGAATTTGATATTTTGTGTACAAAGTCACAATAACATGTAGTTGTCCCCAAAATGTGATGTTGATTTAGTTGCGGTCAACTTTTGCACTGAGAACACGTAAACCTGAAAATGGAGATTACAGATTGATTGGTTTAAAACACCTTGTTTTATTTGGCTCCAAATCCAGATGGGTCTATTGAACAATTATGTGTTTTTGCGTCTTAGTCATGGACAAGTGTGGCCTAAAGTGGAAACCCTGCCCTTCCAACCAAGGTTCATGTGAAAATGGGTTAGGTGGTTTTTATGCAGTCATGCTGATGGACAGACAGACAAGCAAAAACTGTGTTAAGCACGGACTGATAAATGAGTAAATCTGCAGTCTTTTGAGAGTTTGTTGCCCAGACATATTCTATAGCTTCAGATTCCTTAACATGGCTGTTGTGCATGAGCTGTAGCAACAGTGTACATGACATTACAGCTTCATTAGAAACTACAAAGTATTCTGCTTCGGGGATAAGAAGTGCCGTAAATAAATCCTCCAGCCACAGGTGAAACACTAGGTGCTGTTATCTAGACAAATGATCTAACTGATACCTGCTCAGCTTCTGACAAATGTTCCTAGAACTCCTTTTATGCACCATGGGCAATAAGATTCCTCTTTTTTCCTCACACACAACTGCAGCCCATGGGTTGGGCTGAAATATGTTTCATTACAAGTTAATGTATGGCAAGTATGTTGCCTAATACATTATTCACATGAAACATTTCAGCCAGATCAAATATTGCCAGGTATTAGGCTGTACATTTCTACTGAGCAGGAGAACAGACCTGATAAGAATCCATGGTGATTTTTATTTTCTGAGCACACACAATGGGGGGGCAAGGACTCCATAAAATAGATGATGTTCCATCAGCTGCATCATATCACCAACAATAAGCTCCTAGCTAAGTAACATTTGAATGCTTGAGTAATTTTCCGGTATATCAAATTAGGGCCACTTGACAAAAATTTCCGCGGCTGCTTTAGTGAGTGCTGTCTGCCCCTGAACTGTGCTGAAAACAATTAATGGAGGCAATAGAGGCCCATTCAAAATGGGAGCTGTGTTGTAGGTTTTTATTCTCCCCCTCCCCTCTCTCTCATCCCTCTCCATCCCCTCCCACTCGTCTCTAGATGAGTCTCGGCCCAACGTGGACGAGGTGAGCATGCTGACGGCCATCACCCTTATCCTGCTGTCAGCCAGCTCAGAGCTCATGGGGGTTACCACCTTACAGGAGGGCTGCATGGACCACTTCCGGAATGCCCTCAACTCCAGCGACCCCTGGGTATGAGACCGATGTTACACACACACACACACACACACACACATACGTTTGCTTGTACCCACACTGTTGCAGACACACAGACTGTTGCAGGCATACACGCACGCACGCATGCACACAGAGACAGGCATTCACAAACATGTACACCCACATGGATATGTGTGTACAGATGCATACACACACCACTCTGTAACTGTCATTACGGTGCGACTGTGTGCTGAGCCACCAGTAAAATGGTATGCAAACATACACAAAGCCCACCCAACCTGCACAAATGCACACAGAATTTACTGAAATTCCCTCTCAGTTTGGCACTGGATTTGTGTGAGCTGTCTACGGCTTAAGGACTGTTGTCGGATCAGTCAAATTTAGGCCTTTTGTGTTGGAGATGCCAGATTTTTTCTGACTTTTTTTCTGGCTCATTTTGTGTTTGTGTGTGTGTGTGTGTATGTGTGTACATACTGTACATTCTAACCCATAGATTCAGGCCCGCTGCTACCAGCTGTTGCTGTCAGTATTCCAGCACTCCAACCGCGCCCTCTCCACGCCCTACATCCATGCGCTGGCGCCACTGTTGGTGGAGAAGCTGAAAGCTGTGGAGCGCAGCCGACCCAGCAGCCCCGCCGAACTACAGGCTGTCCAGGAGGGAGTCAAGGTCCTGGAGAACCTGGTGGCCATGGGAGAGGAGCAGAACCGTAAGTCCACAGTAGAGCACATTCAAAGGGATGTTCAGAGCTAAATTAACTCATAACCCTGCTGGTCAAAGAAAGTATTCTGTACTCTCAACAGTTGTTAGCTGGCTGTTCAGTATTGTTGTATGTTGTACCAAAAAATTCACATTCTTTTTTTCTACTGACAGTACTTGGTGATCTCAAACAACAGGGCTATGAGTTGCTTTGTGCCAGAATACCTCTTTGGGTCCCTACTTGAAATGATGGGCAAGGTGGTCATGTTTGCTGCTATGGTCTTGATTTTGGTGTTAAAGTTGTGGTCTGCCATGCTGGATGACATTTGGTTTTTATGTTTGTGTTAATATTTAAATATTTCTTAGGAAGTCATTTTCCTTTATACTTTCATTATATTTTAGCCAAGCATCTAACAAAACACATCAGAGAGAAACTCCTGTTTTGGGGACAAGCTGCCCCTTACTTTCCAGCTCACAGAGCCTGGGCATTGAAAGAAAAGCGTTTTTTTTTCTTTCCACAAAGTCCGCTTGCAAGGAGAGATTAACTGGATGTTATAAAAAGTGTTATGTGCTTACAAAACACTTAGCAATGCTTCACTGACTTCACTGACTTAGCATCCACTCTATTTTAACCATCTAGTCTTCTCCTGTAAAGTAATAGAAAGCATAGTACAGAACTTGTGGTTTGAACAAGTGGAGTCCAATGGCTGCTATAATAATGTATTCATTCCATTCAGTTGCTTTTTGTGGGCTGCTGACTTGCATAAGTAAGTGTGAAGAGAGAACAGGTACTCCACTTTGAAATATTAAATGTTGATTCCAGTGTTTTCACGCTTGAATAATGTACTGTACAGTAAACGTTGGGTAAGTAATGGGCAGACAGAATTATCATGACAGGACCAAAATGTTCTCATAGAACTCAGCAAGTTGTTACAAGAAAACGTTATGACTAGAAGACAGTTTTTCCTACTTCTCTGTGTGTGTGTAATCAGAGATGCTGTGTTGACTGATGTAAAGTGAATAGCCATTAGCGTGGCTGTATTAGAAGGGCCTGATTGGGTCAGTGAAACTGCGAAACTGTAATTGCGTCTCGGGGTGTTTCTCTGAAACCAGCGCTGAATTTTAAACAGCCAGACACACACTCACAGACACACACACACACAGTCACAGTCACAGCACTACATCAACTAGCTCATTGGCCCAGAACTGCCCTGGATGATGCTTTATCCTCATTGTCATGTTAAGGTACTTGTGTGTGTGTGTGTGTGTGTGTGTATGTGTGTGTGTATGTGTGTGTGTGTGTGTGTGTGTGTGTGTGTGTGTGTGTGTATGTGGTGGTGTGTGGACAGGAAGTTGCTAGTGTGAACTGTGGGAGTAGAATAATGAAGCCAGTGGGAGTCTGTCAGGAGAGAGAGAAGGAAGAGATTGGGAAGAGAGGAAAAGAAAGAGGTTGCAACCAATTCACTGTGCTCCAAACCTATCAACCTGAACTAAACTAAACTAACTAACTAAAATTGTTACTTTACTATGTATTGATTTGTTTCTTTTATTCCGGTGTCAACAGCTGTTGTGATAATGCGTTAATTGGTGTTTTAATGTGTAAGTTGCTTTAGATAAAAAAAAAATCCCATAAACACAAAACAGCCCTGGCTTGCATATTTCAGTGCTTCTTTTGCACACAACGCTAAATTTAGGTCCACTGAATGCTGTTCTGTTATCGGACTAGAGTGGATGACTCAATCTTGGGTCTGCACTGAGATGGAGTATAATTATATGTGAAAATGGTCACCACCACAGCCATTGTGAGCACCCAGTGTGAGCACACAATGAACCTGTCAGTCTCGCCCTCCCACCTTTATTGTCAGAACCATAACATCGGCTGTTTGCTTCCTACCCCTCTCCTCTTGCACTCTATGACTTTACACACATATTGACTTCTGTGTGTGTGTGTGTGTGTGTGTGTGTGTGTGTGTGTGTGTGTGTGTGTGTGTGTGTGTGTGTGTGTGTGTGTGTGTGTGAGTCTGTCGTGTCACATCATGTCTCCTTTCCCTTGCACACACCTTGTTCTCACCTGTCCTTCTAGTCTGATCAGTGACTCACTTTTTTTTCTTCTTCTTCTTCTTCTTCTTCATCTTCTCTCTCTCTCCTTCCAGGAGTTCAGTTACTGGCGCTCCTCGTCCCCACCCTGGTGTCATACCTGCTGGACGAGAACGCTCTCTCCTCAGCTGCGCCGGCCTCCAAGGGCTTGCACAACTTTGCCCTGCAGGACCTGATGCGCATTGGCCCGCTGTACCCAGCCGCCTTCAAGGCTGTGATTGGGGCGGCGCCAGAGCTGAAGAGCCGCCTGGAGACGGCCATTCGGGCCAATCAGGCCAGCAGCAAGGCTAAGGCGGCGGCCAGGCAAGCCCAGCCCACAGTGCAGGCCGCACCCACTATCAAACTCAAGACGAGCTTCTTCTAAAGAGAGAACTCACCTTTTCATTCCCTCATCATTGTGTTGTGTTTTGCTGTCATTTAATGTCTATCACTGGATTCCTTTTTCTCTGTGTGTGTGTGTGTGTGTGTGTGTGTGTGCGCGAAAAAGTGAGAGTTTGTGGTTTGTGAGACTTGCGATTCCTCTGAGAACCCCCACCACAAAAGTGGAAATTATATGTGTAAATATGGAATAAAGGGCCTTTTTAATAATGTGTGTCAGAGGTTATATGGAAGCATTTTAGGAGAGCATTCTCATGTGCTCGTGGCAGTGAATTTGTAAAAGGGATTTTTATTGTGGAATCTCATTTCCCCCAGAATGTTCTTTTTTTCCACCCAGTCACATGGGCCACTGCATTAGGCATTGTAATGAATAGGACATTTTCATGAAGCACATTTGAAAGCCCTATATCATGGTGATGTATTTTCCCTCATTCTCAACGAGTCACTGACTCGTTTAACTTTAATTGTCTATATGTATGTTGTTCTGCCCTTGTTATTTTGCCTTGCTTGTTGATTTTCCTTGCTTGTCCTTTTTATTTAGATGCCTTATGTTTGCTATTTTCCATTCATTCCTCAGTTAATCTTACTGCAGACAATTTCAAGTAGATTTGATACTTTTGAGTCAAGCACGGTTAAGTTATAACCATATGTGGAAAGACTTGCCAACGTTACTACTAAAAAACAGCATGAAAAGATCATGGAAATGTCAGTTTACAGTTCCTATTTCACTAACACGGGTACTTTTTCTTCAAGTGTTTGAGGTTTTATGACAGCTGGTTGCCTTCATTTTCACTTGTATCATGCAAGGCAGTCAACACAGAATTGAAATGCCAGTGTATTCCAACACCTAATCTGCTGGATTAACTTTACATGAGGCTATCCATATAAACACTGGCGAAGTTTTGCTGATGTTATTTATCAAAAAGCCAGTCATCGTGCACAAAAACAAAAGTGAGTTTGCACTTTGTCTTTTGCTTTTCTTTTTTGTTTATTTTTGGTGTTTGTTGTTTCTTGGACCAGAATGTGAAATAAATTAACTGCACAACCACAATATGGGATTGAAGGTGTTTTTTTTAGCAGTGAGATGCTGAAATTGATCTTTTTCCATTGATGTCTGTTTTGAATCTGTAATATGCTTTGCTGTTGCAAAAATGCATATATTATTTCTAGAGGTAACCAACAATAATCTACCTAAGAAGCTGCACAGAGTATGTTTTCTTGGTTGAAATGTCAATGACAAAATGTTGATATTTGGTACAAATTAATGTAATGTAATAGTTTTGTTTCGCATTTAAACTGATTGGCCCTCCGTTAAGTTTTTGGACTTTAGCTAACAATGCGCATTCACATATTTTGCAAGATACATACATCCTTTTGTCTCCTTTGCAGGCACGTCACCACAAGCCTCAACTAGCGTTTCAAGAAACGCCCACTCACTTGTGGGCGTGAGTATGCGGGCTGACGTCATTGAATGACAGCTGGCTGTCAGAAATTGAGTTTGCTCTGCCTCAGTTCAACTCGCCGTTGGCAGATTCTACGCTACGCTCTCTGTGCGGCGCTTATCTTGAAAGAACTAACGTTAGTGGTGGAGGAGAATCTTCACAGGAACAGTTTGGTATCGTGTCGTTACCCGAGCCCGGCCATGGATGAACAGGCAGGGCCCGGAGTCTTTTTTAACAATAATAACAACTCGATATTGCAAAGTGGAGGAAAAGGATCATTGCCCGAAGGCGATGGTGGGGAGGCGGTAAGGGCTCAGTACAGTATCCCGGGGATCTTGCACTTCCTGCAGCACGAATGGGCCCGTTTTGAAGTGGAGCGAGCACAATGGGAGGTGGAACGGGCCGAATTACAGGTGAGAAATGCTGATGTCTGTAACTATCTTTTTAGACAGAGCTTGAGCGCGCAGTGAAGTGCACCCGATGGACGAGCAAGGGTGATAAACGCTGTTGTGGCCAGTCATCCCCGCAAGGCATAGGGAGAATTCAAGCTGTTGTCTTACAGGAGAGTTACAGAAGATCTCGGGAAAAAAATTGTACTTTGCATTTGAATTCCTCACTATAAATTATGTGTATGGTGGACATCCGTTATTTATCAGCGGAGCACCCAACTTAACCCCTTCAAACCTCTCGTTATGAGCTCACTCTTATCACGCTTGCATACAGACTATATTCCTCTGGGTAGAACCGTGAAGGAGCTGCTGGAATGCCGAATACATTTACATATAGACTGCATTTAACTGAACGTTCAATCTACGAGACAAAAAGTCAGTAATATCTCTTTGATAGTTATCTGATAACTAGTTGAATTCTTTGAAAGTATTGCGACGTAAACGTTTACAATACAGATTAATGCGTTTTCCTTTGTTTTATTATGAAGAACTTTTTTGTTTGTCATAAAAACATTAGCGTGCAGTGTTTCAGCGCCAATGTTTGCTTGCTAGCTATCGACAAGCTACTCCGTTCCCAACCTTTGTCATAAACAAATGTAACAGTTAGCCTGCTAGCTAGCATTTACTTTAGCTTCCGACCTGTAAAATTAAGGAAGCTGCTAGTTATTTAGCAAGCTTCATTTAGACAGACTTGCAGTGGAAGTGGAACATGGCTCACGAGCTAGATTGCGCCATTTTGAACATTTTATTATCTTGAACATAGTCACTAGAAAGAAATGATCATATATTTCTATTACATTTCCTTCAACCTTTCTTGTGCATTTTAGTTGGCAGCTAGTTTAGCTGGCGAGGTAGTGTAGCTAGCAATCTTAGAAAGCTAGCTATTCGATAGATAGGCTACTTCCTCATATAAGCAGAGGTAGTGACATCAGAACTGGCAGACAAACATGCTTAGCAATACGGTGCCTTGGCATGATTTCTAATTTTGTTTTGAGGGCTAAGATTACTTTATTTATTTATTCAGTATCTAAAAGAATAATATGTTGTATTAGTAAATGGGGAAGGTTTTTGTTTGTAGTCATAAATTGACCTACTATTATTATTGCGACGTCATCCAGTGTGCTTGCCTCATCGTCTGTGTGCTCTTGAACACAGGGCTATCTGTCTGGGCACGGTGAAGATGCATATCTTTTACTTATTCTACGTAGAATTTATGATGAGTGACCGTGCAAAGCAAAAATGAAGTCTTCATCCCGTGTCCCTCACTGATCATCTTGGTAGACTGGAAGGATGGGGAACAATGAGACAGGGGCTCAGATGTTTCCTGTGTGGTTTCCTGACATTTGGTAATTCTCAGAATGCCAATTGTGCCTTTAAGGTTGCATGGCATAGTATGGTCGACACACCAGTCTATGCTTCCAGCGGATGCTCTCACCTTCTAGTCATCCATCTGCCTTGTCAGGCTGTCTTTCTGGAAAATGATGCTGTAAATGGTTTACCTCTCTGTCTCTCCTGATGTTTACTCAAGAAAGGGCATGTCAGACTCCATTGTCTGTCAGCAGTATTGCTCCTCTCGTGCTCACAGATCCACCACAGACATGACCTCAGTCCTGGGCCTGATAACTGATTCAGAGAGGATGGTGGTGGAGCAGTGGTGCAGTGGTGGTTTTCTTTCTTTCTTGGAGGAAGTTTGCCCACATCTTGCATGGCGGCATAAATTTATCTTTTTGAGTGGAAGAACACATGGAAAAAAAACCTAAGCATGGCAGCAGGAAAGCAAAAGGAAGGTGCCAGTTGTAGTCCTCACAGGATTTCAGAGGAAGCCCTAGTTTTCATCTTTTGTATCCTCTCTTTACAGACATGCTGTTTGCTACATTCAGGGTTGTGAGCTGGCATATAAGACTATTGTGTTGCTTTAGCGTGTGCTCTATTCCTGGTTAGTGCAGTGACTCATGCAGCGTTTCATTTCAAAAGGAGACTGTTGAATAGGCCTAAATGCTTGTGTGCTTTTAGTTCATTACGGGACTGCATGCATTTCTGTTTAATGATTGCTGCAGCATGGGCAATGTAGGAACAGGCAGACATTTACAAACAAAATTATAGCCTACAGGGTGGTTTATGAATTGGTTTTGAGGGCTTTACTTTTGTATGCATTTATGTTTGCATCCATATCCTCCCTAAATGAAACATAGAATTGTACCACAGAATAAGGTTGCCTAATTCATAAATACAACATTTTTTGACAATTTGACATTCTAAAATTTCTGTGAACGTTCTCTGTCTGTATGTAAATATGGTATGGCGACTAGACCTTTGTTTTGTGGGTTTATTTCAGTTGCATTCATATATTTCAGTTAGGACAGTTGTATCTGAGCTTTTGCAGGAGAAATCAGTGGGCCTGCACATTCTTCCTCATTACATTAGTGTGGACGTGCTGAGTTCTGACATTAGCTGCACTGACAGAAGCCCTGTTGGAAGGAGATGCCACTCGCTCAGCCACATTTCATCTTCTCCAGACAATCAGAAGCTGTAGAGTAGACATTAATATCCCATGTGAAACTCAGAATGGAAGCAAATGAACCGATAGTGACTCATTGGGATGCTGATGAAGTGATTCTCAAAATGGACTGTTCCAAGACTTGCACAGCTTATTTCTATCCATTGTGATGAATTTCATTGAGGTTCACAGAACAGTATTCGGCACCTCTGTTCTATTTCACTTCTGTGTTCTTCTCTGGATGTTCTTCCTGCCGTGATGCACAAATAAAAGCTTCTTTTGGGGGGTCTATCTGTCAGTTTTTCTAGATCATTAGCCCTCTGCTCTCCCTTTCTAAGAACAGATGCAGATATCGAGGGCTACTACCAGTGTAAAAGCTCTGCATATTTTAGAGGCGGTCAGATAAAGACTTGGTGAAAGGTCAGGAGTGATTGCTTTCCCCATGAGAGAGTGTTATGGTGCTGAGCACTGTCACACTGCATATTACCATCTGTGAGTGTGTGAGAGAGAGCTCAGGGAGAGAGTGAGAGCTGAGAGAGGTAAATGAAATGAAACACTACAGATAACCGTGTTCCAAAAGGTTGGAAGACCTCATCTTATTTAATTTATCATCTTGATAAATCAGGTCAGTTTAAGACATGGGTGTGTAGATGGTTTCAGGTGTGTTATTTGTTATATGAGAAGTATTGATTGATGAAATGCATTAATGATTGGTTCGAGTCAACAATGATTGACTTGCAAACCATATTTGGCACTAAAATTGCTGCTTGTCTCTGTGCGTATTGTCTTTGCATAACAGTAAAAGAGACCTGCCGTCTTGTGGAATGAAAAATCATCGATGTAGGCCTTATCTTGCACTATTCAACTGCCTCACACCTCATTACTGTGTCTGTCAGTGTGGTTGTTGACCCATCTGCCCCCACTGTGACCTGACACCTGTGACGTATGTGCACCACTGCCATTGTGTTTTGTTGTTGAGTTACTTTTATCAGCCAGCCAGCCAAAGCTGCTCCCCTTACAATGTATTGCAATCAGCCCATGAGCCATAGATAGATGGGCTAGGCAGTGGGCTTTGGCCCTAGAGGTGTTAGAGTGACCAGAGGACTGGGAGTCATCAGCGCTGGCCTACTTCTGACGGTTACCACTGACAGTTATGTGAGAGGCATGGACGTGTGGTTGCAGTGCCATGGCCTCAACTTGTCAGAGCCATTTCCCAAGGTCAAGTGGGCATGATGTCTTTTTAGGCAGAAGTAGGGCAGGACACATTAACCCTTGCTTCATTTGTCTGTCAATTTTATTTTATTTTTATTTATTTATTTTTTGGACTCGGGGTGAGCGGTATGACCCTGTTGGAACTGTGCAGACTGTGCTAAATTCCAGGTTCAAACGATAAAAGCTTGGCATGATTTTGAGGCTGCCCAGTCATCCCATCAATGTCCTCTCTCACCCGAAGCCCTGAGTCCTCAAAGACTTAGCAAGGATGAATCAGCCAATCATGAAATACATTCTTGCCAGTTAATCTTTGACAAACAATACAAAATAATCTCAACAGCCCTCTATTAATCTGACAAGCTGTATTTATTCTCTTTATTTTTTGATGGTTGATTATATTGCATTATTATATTGAATTATATAAATTTATGTTATTAATTTTAAGCTTTTTTTATTACTTATTACTTAGGGGGCCATTGTTATTCAGCCAATAAGACAGTCACTTGAGTCATGACCGGGACACCAGCACGTCTGCGCGACATAACCACAGCCGAGTGTAGTGCACTCAGCATCTCAGAGTAGTGTATCTATTAGGGCTGAACTTCCTGTTCGTGTTTTTTTTTTTTTTTTTTTATCAGCTGTGCTCCAGAACCCTCCCGCCATCACAAGAAGTGACGGCTCAAAAACACAGGCCATTGGCTGAGCTGCATTCTGGCGGCAAATAAAGTGTCGTCTTTTGTTTTTGAATGCTTGCTCCGCCCGTTGTTTCCTTTGCATCAGTTTTAACCACAAGGGATTGCATTGTATTCTGAAGTTGAGGGTTTTGTTCTTTGCCTGCATACCTGAATCTGTACTTGGCCTTGTGAGGACGATCTAAATTCAGTTTAAAGCCATCAGTTTTATCACGTTACAGCCTAGTTGTGTCTGTGATAATGCAATGCAGTGTAGTACTTGCATTGCCAAAAAAAAACAAAAAACAAAGGATAGTTTGCTTTATTACTGTAATACACTTCTCTTGACTTCCATCTGGTGATGTTAATGCACAAGTCCTTGTTTTTCTCCAGGCCTTTATGGCTTCCATCATTCTCACTACAGCACAGCCTCTGTAACACCCTCCTGCTAAACAAGTGTGTGTGTGTGTGTGTGTGTGTGTGTGTGTGTGTGTGTGTGTGTGTGTCGCGTCGCTGAATGTGAAAAATGAACCGCCTACTTCACTTTTTGCAGCAGTTAAGTAAGACACAGGAAGCCAATGATATGGTTTGATTGGTTAGTTTACGTATGAAACTTTGCACTCACTCTGAGTGGTTGAATGCTGTTAAAACTTGGGTAACATTCCCACATCACTTAAAAAAAACTACTTTTCGTCCAGGGACATGAAACATTGGAGAAAGTTAAAAAAAAATCAAAGTTGTCAGTCATCAGTGGTGAATGTGTGTGTGTGTAGGGTTTTTTTATTTATTTATTTCTGATCATGTTTATTGTGAGTCACTAAGAATAGGCTGCAGTTTATTTGTAGCACAATAGTGATAAAACCTAAATTCATTTGAATTCTCTCTTTCCCTTGGTGTCACATGTTCTTGGCTACAAGACCTAAATGAATCAGGCCTCTAGTAACCAGATGAACTATAAATAATGAAACCGTAATTGTGTTTCAATTCAATTGTGGAACAAAGTATAGGCTAGTTGTGTATCTGAATCTTGAGACTCATAAGTATGGAGGATTTTTGGGTGTGTAGTAGTTTGTCCAGAACAGGCCATGTGTTATCGAAGATGCTGTCTAGACAGTTTGGCCGTTTGCCCCGTTAGTCATTGTTGTTGTCTAACTGTAGTTTAGTCCCAAAACATGGTGGTATTTCACATACATTCCAAAAGATTTAGCATGGTTTCTCTTGGAACTATTGAAGGCTGTTTGAGCTCTTGGAGGCTTTCATTTGCAGCTTTCTCTGAAACATGAGTGGTGGGTACCCCAACCCCCCTGTAACATCACACCAGTGGCTCACAGTCAGGGGAAACCAAGGGAGGATCCCATCTCTCTCTCTCTCTCTCTCTCTCTCTCTCCAATCATAGTCTAAAGCTATTGCATGCCTTTAGCTGTCTAAATGCAAGCTAGATCGGCCCTCAAATGTGAGCTGTGTTGGAAGACCTCGGCTGTCCTTCAAAGTGATTGGTGCATTGAAGTGGAGTCTGGACTGAAACTTTGAGAAGTTACACCCACTTTTCTCATAGAGTGGATGGGACTGAGAAAGCAGGCCCACTAATCGGGTGTGTCACGCTCTGCTTTGAGATGGAGCTTGGGTTCAGCTCTCAGTTTTTGCTTTGTTGAGAGAAAATCAAATGAAAACAAGACCTTCAGAAAATATTGACTGTGAGTTTCCATCTACAGGGTCATTTCAGTTGCGAATCAGAAATGCGGGGGTCTCCAGAGACTACTCCTTGACAAATTTGGAGGTATCTACCACTGACTGTGGCTGTTTTCTCCCCTCATCACTTGACGACCTTGTCTGAAGGTTTTTTTTGTGTGTGTGTTTGATGGGGAAAAAAATGAAGTGTGCTTTGAGAGCCAAATTAAGGCTCAAGGTCTTAAGCAAGCAGCTGAAGTTCATTGTAATTTATTATAGCTGAGGGCACATGAACCAAACTTTCTTTTCATTGTTGTCATCCTAAAAAGCCAGGGAATGTGTCTGTCTATCTGTCTGTCTGTCTGCTTGCCTGTTTGTCTGTCTGTCTGTCTGTGTGTCTATTTGTCTGCCTAGCTTGTCTTGTCCCTGTCACTTCTTTTGCTCCCCACCTGGCAGTGAACACTGTTTCCTCTTTCAGGTCCTCATTACCGTGCAGTAATTTAATGCCCATGGACCAGACAGAGGTGACCATGCAGCGAGAGGGACATTTTTCTATGGCAGGACAGAGCCTAATCACCCCCCCTCCCCTCCTTTAGCCTAGTCTACTGCCCACATGGCACTTACTATAGCAGCAGGACTATTAAGAGTGCTGTCCCCTCTCTTGGAGGCCAGATGTCCTAATTAGCCTCATATGATCTGATCTCTTTTGGCCTCTACAATGAGATGCCTTTGCCAGTGAAAACGGGTCGGGGTGGGGTGGTGTTGTGGTGGTGTTGGTGGGGCAGGATCACGCTGTCCTGAACAGTTTGTTTGGATGGTTCAAAGCAGAGGGTCCAGGGAGGGCATAGACAGACTCTAATGGGCAGTGATGAGTCACTGGGGCAGGTTTTGGTTCTGGTGAGGTCATGGCGTACAGAGAGAAGGGAGGCAAGGGGTGGGGAGGGCAGAGATGGCATGGTCAGGTCTCTTGTGCTTGTGCCAGTTCTCCTCAGCGTTCTCAGCACAGTGAGTTGGTTGCAACCTCTTTCTTATACTCTCTTTCCAATCTCTTTCTTTCTTTCTTTCTTTCTTTCTCGCTCTCTCTAACCGTAGCAACAATAAAGTAGTCCCTTAGTACTGTCCCCTAGAGATAGGAGCAGAGGATGGGTGCCTTTTCTCTTCATCTCTCTCTCTCTTATCCTCTCTCATGTTAAACACACACACACACACACACAATCCCCTAGCTTTGTACCCACCATGCATCTCTGCTCTGTGTGAGGTCCCCTTCCATAAGCAGCAGCACCCCCCTCTCCCTAGGCTTTCCAGGCCCATGCCTTAAGCAGAGCCCAGGCAGCGAATGAGCAGGAGTCTGGAGAGGCTAGGGAGCTAAATCCCTGTCTTCATTAAGCACATCATTTTAAGAGAGAGACGGAGAGAGAGAGGATCGTCTGCAGAAAGAAGTGTAGGCGAGTAGAAAGTAAGTAAGTGGGTTACCCACTTTTCCTCTGGAAGGCTACTCTCCACAATCTCTTTTTCCCATCTTTCTGTCTATCTCAATTTCTCTCATTGGCCTTTTTGGACTCATCCATTTAGCAGTTTGACCCGTTTTTTATTATTATTTTTTTTTACCTCCACTCAGCATCAATACTACAAGAATGGCATTCAAGTGTTTTTCAGTACTTCTGTGACCATTTCCCTTGTTTTATTGGTTGAAGAGAGAGGAGAGGGTGGAGAAAAAAAAGCACTGCCATCCATCCATGCCTCAATCCCCTCTGTGTACAAATCTTGGTAATTGCTGTTTGCTGCGCGCAGTCATAGACAGTGATTGCCAGCATTTTCCAGCTTTTGCTCACTGAACTCTGAAAAGGCACAAAAGTCATGCAGGGCTTGGCTGAGCCCACCGCGGCATCTTTCTAGCACAGTGCACATCAGCTCTCATCGGGTGTAATCTGCCTCAGCTGCTGCGCTCACGCGTCGGGATTGGACACATTGTGTGTTGTTCTGTGATACTGTTGTTGTGTTTTAGACCTACATATTTGTATTCATTTATTCATTCATTCATTCATGCATTGTGTCTCCTTGTGTGGTCTGATATGCTCTGATTTTCAATGTTACCTTGTGCACTAATGATGAGCTACCTTGGTGGTCCCTAAGCAAAGATGCTGTGGTTAGAGTGAAGATGGAGAGACCTACAGACACAGACAGACTGTCAGACAGGCTGCCCCCTTTGTTACCCAGCAGTACTGAGGCACTCATCCACAGCGTAATGAGTTAGAAGGGCCACTAAGTAGATGGGGAAACAGACAGGCAGCCTCGGGAAGAGAGTCTCAGCCGACTCGACCATGTTGAATTAAAGGATGACGGGGTGTTGACATGTAAGTTTTCTGGCGATGTCAACAAGCCTGTTTGTTCGTGTTTGTATTCTGTAGTAGCCTGGTTCATTTCCCTTTTTTTTTTTCTTAAAAGTGGCTTAACATTATTCCTTTAGAACTCTGTCTCTCTCACTGTTGTGATTTATCACCTCACTTAAGCACTTGGTGTTGTGTGCTACCATGTCCTTAAACCGCACTAACAATTCCACTGGTGATTCGGCAGGGGAGAGATTAATTGCGTCAGACTGATGGTCTGTGTGGTCTTCTCACTTCCGTCTTGTGGTGTGTGTTTGTGTGTGTATTCGTGTGTGTGTGTCCATTTGTTAGGCTATACTGTACATGCAAGGGATTGTCATTCTGCTCTGATCTCCATGCCCTTACAGATGCTTAGCTTTTGTCTATTTTCCATAAGTGAAAGGTGTTCCATATGAACTAATGGTGACAGAAGTCATGAAGAACAAAATAAAAAATGAAAGGCTTGTTTGTTCCTCCTGCTTCTCTCTTTATTCATTTCGTGGCTCTTCCACTGCCAAATCGTCAAAAACAGGCATGAGTGCCTACCTGGAAAAGCAACACAGATTAAAAAAAAACATTGGTCCATTAAAGTAATATCATGAAATCCACTTTGCCTGCCTTATTTCAGTTGCTTCAATCCCTTCATCACTCTAATACAGTAAATTGGATTGTTCATAGACTTAGTAATTAACATGGAATGTAGCCTGTTTTGATATTGCCAGATGCCATGAGCTCATTTATTTGAGACTACTGTCAGAGTCTCTGGGGAAATCTGGGCCCATGTGGATGACATCATTCCCTTGTAGACTGACTCTCTGATGAGAAGGAGCACTGTTCATTAAACATCCTGCAGTGTGGCTTAGCTGGGTCATTGTCCTGTCCGGACAGACAGGCTCTCTTAAGACAAAACTGAGAATATTACATTAGCCTCCAAAAGGAACCTGCTACACTGACTTCCATGTGAATACCACACTATTCCTGTCAGTTTGTTAGAGAGCAAGGTGTCTTCTTCAGGTTCGTTGGACGACCCAGTTGACAGGTGTTGAAGTTCAGCTCAGGCAGTGGGAAATCACCTCTGCAGCCGTCTCTGAGCTATATATGTTGTGGTAGTTGGGTGTGGGATTTAGCTGCCCCTTTTATGTGAACCAACTGGGACTATCCTGGTCTGGTTTGGGTTTCAAATCATTACGAGCCTGTCTCAGATGGCAGTGCTGAACCACATGCCTCTGTATGCAAAAGAGAAAGCAGAAGAGTTGCTCACTGCTCACTTCAACAAGGTGGAAGTTGCTGAAACTGTCAGAATGTATCTCTGACCACACAAGATTCTCTCACTCTCATTCACAAAAACAAATAGGCCTAACTTAGGTGCTTACCATTGTCCTGTAGTCACTTATGACCTACATAGATATCTTAGGTACGTATGAGATTTATTCATCTTCCACAGCAACCTTGTGTGGCCACCTATCTCAGGCATACCATTAGGGCCTCAGGTCTACATTGCTAATGGGCTGCAGAGCCATCCACAGTGGTTCTTTCAGCAGCACTTTGTCCATGCAGATGCAAGACGCAGATGATAATCTCCTAACCTCCTTGGAAGAGGAGATCCTGGATGTTGGTTCTTTTTTTCCTACCTTAACACTGTGCAGAAGACTGTGACAAAAATCCCCAACCAGCCAAAGAGTGTCTAGAAAGCCTCTTTGGAATTCTGCACCAGTGAGGGGGATTTCCTCTTTTCTTTCTGTCACTCCACCCAAATCCACTCCACCCAACCCCCACCCCCAAGCCCAGATGCTCACCCTCTCCAGCCAACACCACTCCCATTACTCTGAGAAGAGCCCTCTTTAGAACAGCAGCTAGCCTATTGCGCAACCCCCTGAGGAATGCCAAGCTGCTAAGTTGAGTTACAGCAGGACGGAAGGCCTGGGTAAGAGAGAGGGGGAGACCCGGGCCGGACTGGAGCATCCAGAGTTCAGGTTGGAGTGGAACATCAACGGCAGTGTTTGGTGTCGTCTTTCCAACTCCGTTTGGGAATCCACACAGCCAGAGGCAGCACACACGCACACACACATACACATCTAGCACTGTAGTGTGTCCCTGGTGTCTTCTTTCTTAGTTTGGAGGTGCGCACACACGCAAACATTCATTCACACCTTGTGCAGTAGTATATCCCTGAATATATAGGACTATGCATCTCCACACTGCTGCCCTGCTCTGCCCTCTCTATCCCCCCCTCTCCTCCTACCTCCCTCTGAGGCTGGATGGAACACTGAACATACTGCCACCAAGATTTTTATAAGATATTTTTATTTTTATTACATGTTTTTTTTTGGCTATGAAATTAATGCTGATATAACATTAGCCTTCAGCTCAATCTGAAGATACAACTGAAATAGAAACAATAGTCCCACGTTTTTTTTTCACCTATTTTATTATACAAGTAGGCCTGGTGTTGAACATCTGTGCTCAGGTGAATTCTGCCTGATTCCTGACAGGCATCAGATAGTTCCCAGAAACAGAGGAACTACCACCAATTACGTAAAATTATTACTACATCTACCTCACACCCACTCCTCCACTGTGTGTGTGTGTGTGTGTGAGAGAGAGAGAGAATGTGAGAGTGTGTGTGTATGTCAGGTGAAGTGTCTGTGTGTGTGTGTGTGTGTGCGTGTGCATGTGTGTGGTAGTAGTAGTAGTAGGATGCAAGTATGTGTTTGTGTGTGTGGTAGTGGTGGTGGTAGTAGTAGTATGTAAGTACGTGTGTGTGTGTGTGTGTGGTAGTGGTGGTGGTAGTAGTAGTATGTAAGTACGTGTGTGTGTGTGTGTGTGTGTGGTAGTGGTGGTGGTAGTAGTAGTATGTAAGTACGTGTGTGTGTGTGTGTGTGTGTGTGTGTGTGGTAGTGGTGGTGGTAGTAGTAGTATGTAAGTGTGTGTGTGTGTGTGTGTGTGTGTGGTAGTGGTGGTGGTAGTAGTAGTATGTAAGTACGTGTGCGTGTGTGTGTGTGTGTGTGTGTGTGTGGTAGTGGTGGTGGTAGTAGTAGTATGTAAGTACGTGTGTGTGTGTGTGTGTGTGGTGGTGGTGGTAGTAGTAGTAGGATGTAAGTACGTGCGTGTGTGTGTGTGTGTGTGAGTGAGTGGTGGTGGTGGTAGTAGTAGTAGTGTGTGTAGTGTGTGTGTGTGTGTGTGTGGTGGTGTGGTAGTGAGAGTAGTAGTGGTGTGTAAGTGTGTGCAGTGTGTGTGTGTGTGTGGTGGTGGTAGTAGTAGTAGTAGTAAGTGTGTGTGTGCGTGTGTGTGTGTGTGTGTGTGTGTTAGTGGTTGTAGTAGTAGTGTGTGTGTGTGTGTGTGTGTGTGTGTGGTGGTGGTGGTGTAGTAGTAGTGGTATGTGTGTGTGTGTGTGTGTGTGTGTGTGTGTGTGGTGGTGGTATGTAGTGTGTGTGTAAGTGTGTGTGTGTGTGTGTGTGTGTGTAGTAGTAGTATGTAGTGTGTGTGTGTGTGTGTAGTGGTGGTGTAGTAGTAGTATGTAAGTGCAGTGTGTGTGTGTGTGTGTGTGTGTGTGTGTGTAGTGGTGGTGTAGTAGTATGTGTGTGCAGTGTGTGTGTGTAGTGGTGGTGGTAGTAGTAGTGTGTGTGTGTGTGTGTGTGTAGTGTGTGTGTGGTAGTAGTAGTAGTGTGTGTGTGTGTGTGTGTGTGTTTGTTGTGGTGGTAGTATTTGTATGTATGTGTGTGTGTGTGTGTGTGTGTGTGTGTGTGTGGTAGTAGTAGTAGTATGTAAGTACGTGTGTGTGTGGTAGTGGTGGTGGTAGTAGTAGTATGTAAGTACGTGTGTGTGTGTGTGTGTGTGTGTGGTAGTGGTGGTAGTAGTAGTATGTAAGTACGTGTGTGTGTTTGGCTGGAATGCATGGAATGCCTTCGGCCCCCCTATCAGGTCGGCCATCTCTCTTTGCCCTGCCGTGACAGTCGGCCTTGTGTTGGTGCCAGGCAGAGGGCTTTGTTTACCTTGTAAATATATCCCCTTTCTTTCCGTCTCTTATCTCCTGCTTTGTGTGGAGTACACAATTTGACTACAGTAGATAATGGATTTGTGTGTGTGTGTGTGTTTGTGTGTGTTTATGTCTGTGTGGCCTGGGATATGAACCTGTCTCCCTGACGAAGCGGTTGTTTTCTTTACAATGTACAGTACATACAGAATTGAAACATAAAAATCCTTCTCATTTGTGCGTGTTCTTTGGCGGCAGCTTTTGATTGGATAGGGATGTACTCACTCGCACCGACTGCATCCCCATTAAAAATGCATACAGCTTTTTAAGTCTCTCGTGAGTGGTGCTGCAGCACATGATTATTTTAGAGCAGCTAGCCTGTTTGTGTTCGATGCTACACACAACGTCAACAGACAGGCTGCGTGTGGAGGCTGGAAAGCCTGCTTGTCCGCAGGTAGGGAGGCTATGTTAGACTATTATTGTGCATTGCAGTCATCGCTGTTCTTCTGGCTTCTACTCCAGATGCCTGCTTGCTGCAGCTGGCAACCTTACTGTTTGTTTGTGTGTGACCCACTGGTGGTCCTGTCTGGGAGAAGCCCAAAGGCTCAGAGACGAGCGAGGCAGCGAGATTTTCCCCTTCATCATGATTTCTTTTCCTTCTTTTCTTTCTGTCATGTTTTATGATCAGACTCTTTCTCATATAGTCACTCCTACGCATACATACACACACACTCTCTCTTTTCCTTTTTCAATCACACTCTCTCTGTCTCTATTTCGTTCCCTCACACACGCTAACAAACTCGCCCTCTATCTCTTACACACTCACACACTCACTCTCACTCTCACTCTCTCTCTCTCTCTCTCTCTCTCTCTCTCTCGGTCTGTGTCTGTTCCTCTCTTCATAATGAAGTCTGTGTGTGGCAGGGGGAATAGATCAGGTCTTGTCCGCAGTGCCAGTGGAAGCATTCCTCTGTGGGGTTAATGTGTCACTCCGCTCAGGATGGACACTGAGGCCACACTGTTGATGGCGAGAGAGAACACCACAGTGCTCTGTGTCTCCCACCCCCAGCCCCCCCCCCACACACACACACACACACACACAGGCTAAAGTCATCAGTTGTGTGTGTGTATGTCAAAGCTCCGATGGTAATGGTGATTCTGCCTTTGACTCCATCTCTCTTCTCTGTGGTGACTAAGACCTCTCTTGCAGCTTGGTTATGCAATTCACTTCAATTCATCAATTGCCGCCTCTTGCCAACCACCCATTTAAACCCAAACAGCCTAGAGAAAGGACTCGCAGCACAGAGGGTATTTCACCCAGCCTTGCCCATACCCAGCCACTGACACAACATTCCATCTATAGCCCCTGTGCATCTTTAGCATGTGTTATTGTGCATTTGCAGTATGTCATTATACGATTGCATTTCCTTACTCAAGTTACCCGAAGCTTTGAACGTTCTCGTATAGAAGGCTGTACTTACATCATGCGTAGTAGCTATACTTGGAGCTTGGGTTGGCGGAGAGGAAGGATGTTGACAGGCCCCTGGAGGAGGACTCTGCAAACGTGGGTTGCAGCAAAAGATAGAGAGAGAGAGGATTGTGGGATTGCTGGGTGGTGGCGGGCACCAGCGAGGAGGTGGAATCAAAGGCTCACGTTCTTAAAAGCGGGTCAGATTAAATGGACGCCCGCGACTCACGATGCAGGCAGTGCTTTCGAGTACAATCCCAGCGCCCCCTCCATTCTGCCACGCTCCCATATTTAAACCTGGAAAGAAAATTGGGTGAAGAGAGAGATGGTGTTCCATTCCCCTAATGTTCCTTGTGCATACTGATGGAGAAGGGCTGTGTTCTTCTTGGGCCTTTTCTGTGTATGAGAGCATTAAAGCGAGCATGATGTCTTTATGTAAGTCTATATTTGTCTATAGTCTATATTTATATAGGATATCTACATTTCTCTTTGGATCATTAAAGTATCTATCTATCTCTCTATCTATCTCTATATCTATCGATCTTTATGAACAGTGGGTTAACTTGGGCATAGGGCTGGGCAATATGGCAAAAAAAATATGTGATCACACTATATTTTTCCATGTTGACCAATCAATTTTTGCCTTTATTAGGGGTGGGTGATAAGACAGTATGCACAAGAGCCCTTCAGTATGCTCTTGTGTACAGTACAGTCAAATCAGAATCATGTTTAATCAGCTGGAGAGGGCAGAGTCATGTGACAACACATGGTAGCGTACATTAAGAAACAGCACATGAACACACACTGTGGAATGCACAGAATATATGGAAAAAGTTTACACTATAAAAAAGAATTCCCAAGCTAATAAGCAACGTACCCCCACTGACATCATCATCGTGCTATGTTAACAGTGTGGTTGCTGTCAGGACAAGTTCACCAGAACACTTTTGGCAGCATACTTGAGACAACATCCCTGTGTTAGCTTGTCTTTGGCGTTTTGCACTCTAGTGTATGGTCATGTGTCTGTGGTTGCTGTTTGCCCTGCTGTTTGATTTGTTGACTAATTAGTGGAGTAAAACTGGTTGGCTGATATTTAGCAGATGGCAGTATCCAAAGCAGCACACTTGCAAAGATAGGTTCAGAAATTAAACTCAGGTCAGCTGGTTAATGTTTGTCATTGACGAGAAGAAGCAAACCTTTCTAAATTTGCCTTGCTTAGAGAATAAAACCTTGAAGCCATTCTGTTAATTGCGGATTAACCAGTAAAGGCAAAGTGATGTGAGTGGGATTTAGCATGCCCCTTTATCCAAAACACTCCCAGTTTTTGGGTGTCAAACCGAGCCAAACTGTTTCCTCGGTGGCAACCCCTTCTAAACCTCTAGGCCTCCTTTAACTTCCTTTATTTGCGTGGTTTTCACTGTGTGGGTGAATAAAAGGTGACCACCTTTAAGGACTGGTTTAACTACCTGCACCCCATTTTTTTCAGCTGGTCAACTGATCTGGTCAGTTTCAGCTGCTCACCCACCCACCAGTGAGGAGAAGGTCCCTAGACGTTCTCATCAGTTGAATATGTTTATAGGCTTTGAGGGCTCAGAAACCTGGGATGCTTTCCTTAGGATTTGGGTTCCTTAGTGCTCCTATTTGCAAGTTCATACAACACACACATAAGCCTCTTCAAGGCAAACATCAAAACTGTCATAAGTAAATCATTCTAACTCATTTTTTTTCTTTTTGCCTGTGCATGAAAGCATTTTTTAGGGAGTGAATTCCTGTTATTTTGAGGTTTTGGAGATTGCCCAAAAGTGAGAGTGTCTCTGTGTTTTAGATAGCCAGACGACGTTTGTTTCCCAGTGGGGGAAAAAGATTGTGCTGGCAGTCCCACTCGAGGTATTGACAGTGTCAACAGGCTAGGCCTCACTCCAAGACATTCCACTGCAGTCAGTCATCAGACCACTTATCTGCCTTAATGTTGCCATCTTTTTCATTGAGAGCTGTGTTTACATAGCACATGAAATGAACTGTCGCTTTTATAATGCACTGAATATCTAGGATTACATTCTAACATTCTTTTCTCTTCCATTTGTCTCTCTCTCTCTTTCTGTCTCTCTCTCAGGCTCAGATAGCCTTCCTACAGGGGGAAAGGAAGGGTCAGGAGAATCTGAAGAAGGACCTGGTGCGACGGATTAAGATGCTGGAGTATGCGCTCAAGCAGGAGAGGTCAGACCCCCCCCATTCACCCTCACCATCTCCCTTCTCTCTCCCACCACCCCAGTCTCTGGTGGTCTCTCCCACACAGGTCTCCGGTCAGATCTGTGAAGTAGGCCCAGTGTGCACACACTGTAGCAGTCTGCATGTGCTTTGGTGTAGTTCCCCCTCAACCCCACTCCCCACCCACCCGTCTCCCATGTCTCTCCTCACTGCATCCCCCAAACTGTCTGATGTGCTCTTGGATGTGATGCAGTCACTCAGATAACAGAGGGAGATGGGGAGGAAACCTAATAAGGCCAAAGTGGAAGTCTCTTCTGAGCGCACATAGAGCACCACCTAACTCAATTTCATCTCCCTTGACTGTTTCCCACCACCGTCACTCTTGGTGTTTGTATTCTGTGCTCCATGTCCTCGTAGCTGCTCCTGGAGGCTGCTTCTCCAGGGTTTGAAAGAGTGGGCTGAGTGTAGCGCTTTACTTGCCTGCCGTGAGGGGCACCGTGGGTGGGCAAACATAGCGCCAACCTCTGCTCCTCTCTCTCCCCCTCCCTCTCTCTCCCTGGTGCTTCTGTGGGAGACGGCAACAAGCGTATCAAGCTCACTGCTGTTCTATTTCCGGGGAAAAGAAAGGACTACAGAGACAGACAGGCAGGCCGACACACTCTTTCTCTCTCTGCCCCCCAAAACACACACACACACACACACACACACACACACACACACACCACACCACACCACACCACACCGCCACCCAACAGTTCCCAGCATGCCTGTTGCCATGACAACGCCTGTTGGCCCCCCCCCCCCAGAGACTTTGATGCCTGGATGGTGAAGGAAGCGAATGATGTCATCGATTTCTCTTCCTCTTATTCTCTCTCTGTGGAGTGATAATTTCACCACTGGCTTCAGGGTTCAATTCATTGAGTCGTTCAAGGTGAATGAATGAATGATGTAACTGACGAAGGCTTGCTCAAATGATATGGGAGGGTTTAATAAGGGATTTGAATTTCCTTTAGCGGTTTATTTTGCTGCCTGTGGCGGCACCAGGTCCCTGGAAAACAGATTAGCTTTATAGGTAAGACCTTGAAATGATTTTAATGGGCGACCTTCTGAAAATACTAGTTTAGAATTGCAGGTGTATTATCTGGAATTCTGTGCTTGCAGTGAGTTTAAGATTCTCTCACGAGAGTTTCTTGATCACTCACAGATGGCTTTTTGTGAGTGCTCTCTATAGCTACCATCCATTGCCTCCAGCACACCACCCCTTAACCTTCTCCATAGTGGTGGTCACTTCAGCCACTGATGAGATGTTCTTGTGGTGGTCTGGTCTGATCCGTTCTACGTCATAAACAATACCAGTTACTCCCCCAGGACATGCCACTCAGCCGGAGACTCTTCCCTCACCCACTTCATTGCTACTGGGAATATCCAGGAGAGACCCAGTCAGCTGTGGTTCTGGCCTTCTTTATTCGTTCTAAGAGCTGCAATATAAAAACCAATATTACAGCATTGCATTACATTACATGTAACAGTGCTGATTATTATGAACAGTGTCCTTATTCTAATCAAATATTTTTTAAGCTTTTTTAAAGCAGTGCAAAGCTATGGGCACAGTGTTGTGCTTTTACAGTCTGGATGTGCACGTATACTGTCATTATGCTATGTTGGGGACAGTGGAGTAAACAGTGTGGGGTGATTGTGACAGCCACGCTTGTATAAAGCGTCGGTCATCCAGGCAAGGCAAGTTTATTTATATAGCGTATTTCATACACAGAGGCAAGAGGCAGTTTTCAATATGCTTTCCAAAGAGAAAGGCAAATAACAGTGAATAATGCAATATAACATGACAAAATGATTGAGGCATAAGAAAATAAACTAAAAAAATAAGCAAAATAAAATGACTGAAAAATAAAAATCATAATTTTTAGAGAATTAGGTTGCTGTAGACCGTTGATTTCCTTCCATTGGGAAAAACAGCTCAAGCCCACATCGGACCAAATCCACACGTTACAAACATGCAAACATACAACACGTAAACACAGAGACAAGCTCCCTTTTCTGATTCTGAGTCAAACTCCACTAATTCAGTCAGTGGAAACAGTCAGCGTCTTCTGTTTGTAAATAGTGCAATTATGGCTTTTAATGTTAGACCAGCTAAACACAAAACAATCCCTAGAACAACTAAGACTTGTGTTAATTTCAGAGCAACCACAGCCAGCTACTGTATGTCAGTGAGCCCACTTCACCTGAGAACTGTGGCACCTCATGTCGCTTGTGAAAGCATCTTAAAGAACCATCTTTTCCACAGAAAAGAACAGAGCACAAACCCACGTCGGACCAAATCTGCACACGTTACAGAGAAGGCAGTTCAGTGTGTTTTAGAAAGATAAAGGCAAAGAACAGTGAAGAGGAAAAAATATAATGATTTTTTTATGATAAAAAAAATTTGCAGAAATAATCCAGTTTGTAAAGAGTTTAGTTGTGATTTGTTTATAGAAGAAATGGAAAAAACTGATGGCTTTGTGAGAACATTTTTAAAGGCGCATTAGTATCAGTCTAACATCAGTATCTGCTGGCACTGTGTGCAGCTTCTGTATGAGCTCACTAAACAGCAGGAATGAAATATGCATACTTAATCAAAAGTCAGCTTGTCAGGTTGTTTGTGGCTGCGTCTCAATCTGTCGAGCCATCTGGTGGAGTGCGGAAATCTAAAGGTGCAAATGCTGTCCATATTTACATTTGGTTTAGCTCAAGATAGAGTTACAACAGAGGGCTTACTCTGAGCAGGTCTTAAAGGCTTGTCTTGCTGTGATATGTGTTTAGAGCCATAGTTTCCATTGCCCCTGTAGTTCAAGAAGGACATTACATTTTGGCGACAGTGTATGTGAAGGCCATAAAACCATGCTGGCTAACTGGTTGCAAGGAGGGCTCCCTCACACCCTCACTGCTTAACCTATAAGGTTTGACGCCTTTGGTGATGTCAGGTTGCCTTGGCAACATGTCCTCTTTTCATAGAACCCTTGAAAGGAATTTTGGGTCGCAGCATGGAATGCAGGATGCTTCCAAATTAGAAAAGGGAATTAAATTGTGAATGTGTCCATAGATGGCATGTTGACCATTTTTGTGTGCGGACCACATAGCAGCGGTACACCGTGTGAGGCGTGTGGGATGGGATGACATGCCACTTCTCTCTCTCTAGGTGTGAAATACACTCGCCTCATTTTAGCAGCTGAAGCCTGACTGCCCCCACATGTCACTATTCCCATGGACATGCCATGTCTCATCTCAAGCAAGAATGTTTTTAATAACAACTTTGACATGAAGCATTCATATATACAAATGTTATAGACCTACTAGCTCCACAGATAAGCAAGCATGTTGGCATTGGCCTTTCTTCATACACTCTGTCTTTTCTGTTTTCTTCCAGGGCAAAGTTTCACAGGCTAAAGTATGGCACTGAGCTTAATCAAGGAGACATGAAGCCTCCCAGCTATGACTCTGGTAAGACTGCACACTATCTGAAGTCACAGGCACATGGTCAGTATATTACAACATACAGTATATGAAAGCATTTGTGTGAAAGAATGCATTCAACTTAATGTATCTGTGATGATGCATGTATATATGTTTATAAATATATCCAGAAGGAAACCGTAGCACAGTTATGTCAGTTTCAATAAACACAGACGTCTCTGTTTACTCATAGATTTGCTTGCTTACGGGTGTGATGGCAGAATCTATTTGTGTTTGTGTGTGGTTGTTTTTCTTTTGTTTGCTTGCTTGTTTGTTTGTTGTATATTTTGCAGAGAGGCCATTGTGTCTCTAACAGACTGTGTTTCCCTAAAAGAGAAAGAGTTGAAAAAGAATTAAACATCAGGCTAGATCAAGCCTTGTGACAAAGGCACAGCATTTCATTACTGGTAAAATTAAGAGAGGGTCGAATGGTTTGAGATTTTGGGCTCTCAGTGTAATTACATTGCAAACAGAATCGTTGACTCAGTAGCCTAACCCCAGTAATTCAGCTCATTTCCAATAAACCTCCAAAAGTGGTGTTTTTGGTCTTCATTGAGATGCGCAGTAATGTCACATCAACACACACACACACACACACACACACACACAGCAGCTAGTCAATAGGGCCGCTCCCCTTATTAGGGTCTCATCTGTATTCATAAAGGCTGGATGGACTCCAATAGGCGGCTCCCTTGAAGTGCTGATGAGGGAGACAGGATAGGTGTTTGAAGAGTTTGCATATGTATCGGAGACTGAGTTTGCGTGTGTGTGTGTGGTTGGGGGTGTGGGGTGGTGTTGGTGGAGGAAACTGCTGCTGTTGTAGACAAGGGGGGTGCCACACCTGCTGCTATCACCCACCACACCACCCCTCATCCACACACACACATTCACACTCAATCCTCACCACCTTCAGAGAGCAGGCGTGACCTAGTTTGGGCAAAGAGGGGGGCCAAATCGAGACACCCGACGTTGCCAACGCAACGTTTAGCTCTGCACAGTTCAGCTTGGCCTGGACTCCTGATTTAAATGTCATTAGCATAGCTTTGTGTGTTCACGCTGAATGCAAACCTCAGTGTGGCCTGGCTGTGGAGATGTCACACACTCAGGCCTAATCATCTGTGTGTGTGTGTGTGTGTGTGTGTTTGTGTGTGTGTGTGTTTGTGGCAGGTGAGGGATGATTGGTGAATGATTACTGAGAGTATCATTTGGGGGTTTGTGTGGGGGTGTGCGCACTGTGCAGACACTACTTTTTGGGCCGACTGTTAAGATTGTGGGTGAATAATTTAGTCCCTGAATAATTCATTCACCAGAATCACATGTAATGGGGAATGCAGGGTGGTTAGGCCCTTTGAGTGTCTCACTTGAACATCTAAAATGATATGTGGCTGATTTTCCCTGACCGAAGTCTGAAGTGTACATATGACTGATGTTGGCCTTTTCCTCCTTTTTTTCTCTTTGGCTAAATGAAGTCACTGTCCATCCATCTAGATTAAACTATTGAGTCTGGACAGTTGAAAATGTACTGGCAACAATCGGAGATGTACTACCACTGTAATGGTACCAGTGATGGTAACAACAAACAGTGTCCGCTTTTAAGCTATTGTATTGTACGTATGACATTAGCTGTTCATGTTTATGGGCTGTTCATGTCCGTCTCCTCAGCGAAGTGTTGCCTGCAGACCCATCTGACCCCACATTGACCTCTCACCTTTCAACCCTTCTCCTACAGATGAGTGCAATGAGAACGAGGCTTCAAAGTCCCTGAACAACCAGCTGTCCTGGAAGCAGGGCCGACAGCTCCTTAGGCAGTGAGTATTCCTCCTCCTTTCTCCAAACACTAGAAGTTGTTTACTCCTGCCAAGCTTTAAGGCATGAGACGGGCTGTTTAGGATTTTTTTTTTTTTTAAACGGATAATTACATATAAGGGCTCTGAAAATATATAACTTCAGGCACTGAAATTTCCCTTCCTCAAAGCACTGTTCCCCTTCCCTCCTTCCCTCAGATCCGCCCTGCTTCTCAGCCCTCCACAGACAGGGCCCTGCTCTATTTAGTTCAGTGGGGCTCCTCAACCCACACATCATAATACTCAACAGTGTTCCCCCCCCTTTTTGTATTTAAATAAATAAATAAAAGCCCCTCCCCCCAAATGCAGTCTTAGGTAATATTTGTCTCCACTGGCCTCCTCCTACACTGGCCGAATTTGTGTATTTGGCATCGATGTCTTAAATCTGCACAACTGGATGTGAATTTGTTTGGGATGGGCTGTGGCAGTTCTCCAGGCAGTTCCCCAAAGACCCACGCTGACAGACAAGGTGATAAACACAATTTCATGTGTGAGCGTGAGCAAGGGAGAGGCAGCGAAGTCCTCACAGAGCTACGCTTGGTTAAGGGTGCGATCAGTGCTTCATACTCTACAGCACAATTTGCCCATCCATTTGCCATCGAAATGACCTCAAAACTCCCAGTTAAAACTGGTACAAGGTGAAGCTCTTGACTCCTAGCTTATGGAGGGTACAATGCTTGTGCTTTCAGACCAGTTGTTTTGGCCTAGATATTTTTGCTGAGGAATTTGTGCCACGGTGATGTAGTGCATGGCTCTTTAAGAATCAAACTCCGCTTATCTTTCTCAGGTTTAACCCTGGTATCAGCTCACAGCTCCTTGTAAAAACACTTACTTCACACATGCTACTGTAGTCTCTAAGCAGTGTGTGTGTGCGTGTTTGTGTGCACTTGCGTGCGCGTGTGTGTGTGTGTGTGTGTGCGCGCGCACTATGTGAAGAGGCTCTCTTGTTGGGTAAGAGCAGGAATGTGAGTGTGTGTGGATGGCCCATGTGCTGGTCAGCTGGTGAACACCACTATGCCAAATCTGCCACTGGAAGCCTGAGGAATTCACACACAAGTGCATTATGTCGCAGGCACAAATGTACACAAACACACACACAGGTCTTCTCTCGATCATTCAGCTTAACATGTTTCAAAGCCTAGCCATAAGATTCAATGAGAATAAAGCTCCATTTCCTTAGTCTGTCGTTCATCTCTCTCACTTGCTCCTGTATCCCTCCTTTTCTCTCCAGTTTTCACTCACTCACTCACTCACTCACTCACTCACTCACTCACTCACTCACTCACTCACTCACTCACTCACTCACTCACTCTTCTATTTACACATTCAGTATAACTTTACCTCTTCCTCGTCTTCTTCCTCTCTGTGTGATGCTCCATCTGTGTCCCTTAGTTCTCTCCTCTCCACGAGTGTGTGGCCGCAGCGCTTTATTCATGAGCATGTGTCAAGTGACAGATCGATTTTGTGTGTGTGTGTGTGTGTGTGAGAGAGAGAGACTGCAGCCCCCCCTGCAGCCAGTGGGAGTTTCCGCTGTGCCAGAGCCGGAGGCTTGCGGACTGGTCCCAGCACATAGGCCTGGACACAGAGCAGCCATTGATCTGTACACACACATGCACACACTCTCACAGGGCACAGCTGCGCTCGCACACACACACACACACAGACACACACACACTCTCACGCTCTCTCTCTCTCTCTCTTTCTCACACATACACACTCACACACACGCATAAACTACACATGCTATGCTACACATAGATTCTTCTTCTCACTCTCCAGATTCTCTCTCTCTCTCTCATCATACACTCATTCACAGATGCATGGACTCTCAAACAGATTTGCCTTTCACGCACATAATTGTTCTCTGCATATCTTGCCTAGATCACACACACGCACGTACGCACACACGTGTCACTCGCACTCATTTAATCCTTTACTCAACTTCTCACTTTCACACACATTCACTCATGGATGCATTTACACATGGAAAGAGTGCGAGCCTCCATGGCATGCATACACTCATGTATAGCATAACAGCTCCAGTGCCTTTCATGCTCAGTCATGCATAAACCCATAAACACACACACACACACCCTGACAGTTATTGTCAAATTTTCCATACTGATTTTCCTTACTGATTACTGATTTTCAATACTGATTATTAGTTGAATTGGAGTAGCCTACTCCTAAACATGTTTGAACTGGAGGATTGCGCCATGCCATTGCCTATACTCCTATACCACAACCTCAAAATGAACACCCAGCACAAGAGCTGCATGCATTAAATTCCTGGCTGCATTACTGCACTGAAACAAAACCTAAAAAAAAAAAAAAAACATGAAAGCTGGTCTTGACTCGTTACAGAAGAATTCTTCCCCGTTGCTGACGACACTGGGAAAACTGTTCCACCACCACCACAGCTTAGCTCCCAAGAATGGCAGTCTGTTTTTCTCACTCCCTCTGTCTTGTTAGAATTGTTTATTTTTCCTGAGCCGCTCTCATGATTTGCACTACTAGATTTATGGCTCATGGCGCCCCCTGTCTGTGACTGCAGGTACTTGCAGGAGGTGGGCTACACGGACACCATCCTGGATGTGAAGTCTCAGCGGGTCCGCGCTCTGCTGGGCTTGGCGGGAGACGGCAGCACTGGCGGTGCCGGTGGGGGAGGGGGTGGAGAGGACAGAGGGGGTGGCCGATCGGCGCAGGAGCCCCTGGTCAACGGCACGGACACAAAGCCCAAGGGAGCCAGCACTGGCGGGTAAGTGACCTGCTCGTGCTTCATCACTCACTCAGCTAATGGACCACAGAGGACACACACACACAAATACACACTTCAAGTTCAAGGTTTCATTCAAGGTATGACCTTTTTAGGAATTAAAATGGAATGACAAAGATTATGATCAGACATGGAATGCGATCTCCTGTGACATTGTCTTTCCTGTTACACGTTTCATGTTCACCTGTTACACGTTTCATGTTCAACCTGTTATGTTTCGTGTTCATGTTTGAAAAGTTGATTTTATAGCAAGGCTTTTTTGGAATGACACAATGTCGTCTTGTCTCCTATCTACTGTGTACTCATGATTATTGATAATTATGACTCATTACACACACACACACACACACACGCCCACGCCTCTGTTCTCATAATGTCATACTCCATTACACACACACACACCTCTATTCTCATGATGTCATTCTTCATTACACACACACACACACACACACACACATTTTAGTTGTGTGAAAATACTGCTGGTAGTGTGTGTGTAAGGCAGTGTAGTGCACCAGTTCTCTGCAGCCCTACTGGCTGTCCTGACCAGAGTCAGTAAGTGAGATGCTTGAGTCAGCGGCCTGATGTGTTGGCAGTGCCTCTGAGCTGCTGTTTATCTGACTCTGACTATTATTTGAGGACACAGCAAACTGAAACCATGTGATTTAGGCAGTAGCTCTCTGCAGGGTCAACAGAGGTCATGTAGATGGACAGCTGTTGTGACCCACTAGGCACAATACAGGAAAACATCCTGTTCCAGAAACTAAAGATATTATCATACCGTATTTTCCCGGTTTTAAATGAACAGCAGCTCTGAGGTTTATAATCGGGAGCGGCACATCTAAGGTAGTTTTTTTTTCATTATCCTCACTGATCAATAACGTTTAATTCTTTCTTTGTAAAACCCGATGATTAATAAGTGTCTGCTGTGGCCACTTGCCAGACTCTGTTAACTGGGTGAAATTCTGATCTTCTCACTTTCAATTAATATATAGCTTTACAACTACACGCAGAAGCAATGTCACGTTCTCAATACTGGGTGGTTTCATGCTGGACTCGGTTCTAAAACATTGTTCTATCGGCATTTTAACCTTTTTAATAATTCTCTACAGCCATCTGGCATTTAATACCATCTGAAAAGGGGCAACTTACCTTCTGTAAATGATCAGCCTATGTGGCGTATCTTTCTGTACTGAAGACATGATGGTGGAAGTGGAGGTGGAGTGGCACTCTGAGCAGCACCAAGTACCGCTGGCACTGCAGCTGGGCAACTAAACCTATCAGAAATGATGCTAATAACCACTTCTACTGATCAAGGTTTTTTGACAAACTTAACATTTTTAAAGTGTGGTTAATACACGATTGCAGTTAAGCAATTATTGCTTAACTGCAATCTTGCATTGCAGTTATTGTTTATATTTACATACAAAAGAAACAGTTGAGCGGCTTATTCACGGTGTGCCTAATATTTGGGAATTACAGTATATGCATTAAATGAAACAAAAAAAAAATACACAAGAAAAAGATTTTACTATAACCAAATAATTTCTTCCTGCAATTAATTAAGGCAACTGATTCTATATACCACAGGTCCTATATAACACAAGTGGCCTATGCAGCCTAATAAGGATGTGAGGATGAGGAACCTTGCTTGTCATGGTAGAGCCACCACTGGCTTCCTTATTTAGAGCTTGGCCATAACTTGATGATGGTTGTATGACCACAAATTTGTTGCATTGTTCCCCTCATTTCTGCTGATGGCGGCAGACTTTGGAGGAGAGAGCCTACTGTGTAACACAAGGTCACAGAGAGATATTTAAGAACGACTGATCTCAGTCAATGCAAGTGGGCCATCGGTCATAAGTCAAACACTGCCTCATAAGTCAAACACTGACTTCTGTCTGTGATGTAAGAGACACATAAATGTCTAGAGAAGGCCTCTGCTATTTGTTGTCTTGGACTATGCCTTTATCCATCTTATGATGGCCATATGATGGTCATATGATAGCCAAGCTGCACTGTGAGGTGTTGTCCATCTGTTTGCAGTCACTGACCAGACACTTTAATTTAGTGAGTGAGTGAATGAACTCCCTGGAGAACAGGCAGCATGTGTGCTTTATTGCCTCATATATCCCCTTTAATTTGCACCCTAGTCTGACTCGCACGTCACTGTAGCCTAGTGACTGTGGCAGGTTAATATTATCAAAGTTCATGTTTACATAGACCATACATAGCCTACTATCTCTTAAACTGAACACAGCCCAACTAGCCTGTAAGGAATATGAAGGCCGTGTTGTGTTTTTTAACTGAATGAGGAGGCAGCCTGCAAAGTAAAGTAGGTTTGTGTTGACTACTTCTCGGTTGTGAATGGGCATGGAAATGTCTTTAAGTTCCTTGAGGAGGTTTTTGAGCCATGAGTTACAAAAATAGCTTATGCTTGTACCCCATGTGGCCCACAGGAAGACCCAGCTGTCAGAGTCCAGTGCTCTGCAGGAGGCCTTTAAGCTTATCGAGGGTACTGAAGCAGAGTTCAGCGATGAGGATGATGAGGACAGCGATGGCAAGGATGGGACCATCATCGACTCCGGCACGGTTAGTGGAGCTGCGCAGTCAAGGTTGCTGCCTTACGTCTCTCTCTCTTTCACTCTCTCTTCCTCTTCCTCTCACTCAATTCAATTCAAAGTTGCTTTAGTAGTACGGCTGTTGAATTACATTGTTGCCAAAGCTTAAAGAACAGTCATTTGTAAAATAACTTTTGAGTATAAGAACCAGTGAGGGAAGAAGGAAATCTAAGGTGGAACAGGAGAATGGTGTACACTCTCTCTCTTTCTTTCTCTCTCTCTCTCTCTCTTTTCTCTTTTTACTCACACCCTCTCTCTGTCCTTCTGCTTTTTCTGTCACTCTCTTTGACCTCTTGGACCAACTTCCTCCTCCCTCTTCCCTCTGCAGATTGTGAGGAAGAAGCCGTCCTCGCCTGCCATGTCCCCCTCCAAGGACGCCGGAGACGACATGGACACAGACGAAGTGCTCAAGGTCTTTGACTTCCTCCCCACAGACGAGATGGACACGTCGCCTGACCACAGGAGCTCGGGCGATGGCACCGACTGGGGTGAGATGAGAGCTCTGGGGCTGGGGGCTGAGGGGTGGGGGTAGCACTGTCTTTGTCATTGTGATTCTGCCAGAGATCCTGTGTTGAGGCTTTGGTAAGAAGATCTGTAATGACAGTAGGCAAAGAGCTGCCTTTTGTTGGGTCAAGATTCACAGTGAGCAGTCCTGTGTCATGAATGGGGGAGAGTGGTGTTTTTTTGACAAGTTGAAGGGTTTGGATATGTAGATAAATACATTTTATGTAGTATTTGGGAACAGTTATGTATGTGTTGGCATACCTTCACAGTCCCAAAGCATTTTCAGTCATTTGGATTTTGGTTGTTGTTTATTACTGTCCTAGGACATGCTTTTAGAAAATGTGGTTAAAGAAATTGTCTTCCTGTCAGGTTTTAATAATCATTGTAGTATGAATTTAACTCACTTTTGACCTTTCTGCTCCAGTGACAGGTGATGGTTCATTTATTCATGAGAAGTCCATCCGCGCTGGCAGCCACCTCCCATAACCTCATGCCGCCTTGTTGTTGTCGTTGTTGTTGATGTTTTTGTTGTCATTATTGTTGTGGTGTTGATTTGGTTTATTACACTGCGTGCCCTTGTCCAAGTCCCCCCTGTCCTAGCCTGTGATTCCACCCACTGTCATTCCTCTGTGTGTGTCCTTGATGCCACAAGCTCCGACAGACATAGTGTGAGGGCCCCCAGTGATCCAGTGATGGATAGCCCTATAGACAAGACCCCTTTCAGCACAAACCTGTAACACCAGCCCCCACACAGCAATACTGTACATTTTGATCCCTGAGGAAGTAATAACTCAAGTGCCATACTTCAAACAAACTAGCACACTGACCATGCTTCACAGAGACCATTCAAGCAGTGATGACTTTGAGTTTTTATAATTTGAATAGAGAAATGGATGCTGTGTTATCATGCGCCATCCATAATGAGCCCAGATATGAATTTAAGAAGAAAGACACTGAAAAAGAAAAACACTTACATATATATTTACTGGTTAACGAGTATAAAAAAAATACCTGAAAGAGAGAAATAGAGGACAAAAAAAATCACCCAATATTAATCCAAGCCCATTGTGCAGAATGTCAGAGGTGGGAGGAGATTGTTTCTGCTTCTAGATTGCTCTTTGAAAAGACAGAATTGCACAGGTGAGGTATATTGCATCCTCAATGCCCTCCTCTCTCTTTCTCTCTTTCTCTATCTCTCTATCTCCATCTTTGCTCTCTCTCTCTCTCTGTCTCTCTGTCTGGGCTCGCTGTCTCCCCCTTGTGTAGAGAAAGAGGATCACCCTATGGGGGAGGCCTGGGACGTGGACCAGGGCTTGATAACCAAACTCAAGGAGCAGTACAGGAAAGAACGCAAGGGCAGAAAGGGGGTGAAGAGTAAGTTGTGCCTCAGGGGGTCCGCTGTGCCTCTCCTCTCCTCTCCTCTCCTCTTCTCTCTTTGTCTTATCTGTCCATCCGTAAAACAATACAAAGAAAAGAAAAAGCACAGTATAGCACAGACATTTCTTCTCCTCCTCTTTTCTCTCTTCACTGCTCTCCCAGACCCTTCATGCTGTCTGTCCCCAGAGCCGTGTGTGTGTGTGTGTCTTTTGCTCCTGTGTGTGTTTTATGCTTCTATGTGTGTGACCCATTTCATTTTTCTGTCCTGTGTTTTTCTGTTCCATCGACTGTCCTTCATATCTCAGTACACTCTGTGTCTTTATATGTGTGTGTGTGTGTGTGTGTGCGTGTGCTTTCTATTTCCAGGCATCTCTACACACTCCTTTCACCCATTCTGCTTTTGACCTTGCGTGGCTATTTTCAGCTTTTGTTCCAAACTTGGGCTTTCTTTTCTCTGACTCTCTCTGTATTCCTGCAAAACTTTGTCCCATCTTAAGATGCTTTCCTCTTTCTACGTACTCTTTTTTTCTGCATTGTGATGGTCTTTGGGGGGGCTGAGTCTGGACCCACCCGTACCGTGATTGGTCTCCAGTTCTGCCTTTCCCCCCACTAAAGAGCAGTTTTACCAGTCTTGCTCAAAAGAAAAAATCTGCTCTGCTCAGTTCTTTTTCTCTTTTTCTTTTAGCAGCTCTGCATTCTCCTTTTTCACACCACCTTTCTCCTTATGGGTTTGGAAATGCAGTTGGGCTGAGTGAATGCCCTCTCTTTCTCTCTCCCTCTCTCTCTCACTCACTCACTCTCACTCTCACTTATTTCTCTGAAATATGATTGTCACCTTTGCTGCATCCATTCACTTCATTCTAATCTCTTTTTTTTTCTCCTCATTTGCACATGTGTTCTTACAGCTTTCTTTCTTTCTTTCTTTCTTTCTTTCTTTCTTTCTTTCTTTTTCTTTCTTTCTTCCTCTGCTCTCTCTCTCTGCTGTACTGCTGATGGGAACTGGCTGTGTCCTGCTCTCTTTAGAGCTGTTTGCATCACCTTCTCGTGCTTCTCGTGTCTCACTGACTGCTTGTCCTGTTCTGTCTCCATCCACCCCCCACCCCAGGACCCAACCGCTCCAAGCTGCAGGACATGCTGGCCAACCTGCGGGACACCGAAGAGCCACCTCCCCTCCAACCCTCTGTCTCCCCTCCCTCACGGCCCAGCGTGCCGCGGCTCAACGAACATGACAGCGGCCGCCCAGATGAAGGTAGAGGTAATAGTCGGCATGACCTCCCAGACCTCTGTGTGACCTTTCAGCCAAAGAGGCTGCAAGCCTACGCTTTTGCAACCCACACAAACTTTGTAGTCAGAATGGCATTTACAGGCCAGCTTAACGCTTGAGCAAGGTTGTCAAATGGAACCAGGTGTAGCACACACTTGCCCAGCCTGTTGAGATTACTGACCGTAAACTGGCCCTTGTAGTGTGTATACACACACACATGCACACACACACAGTTTTGCATATGCTGTCCCATTTGAGTCCTCTCTCCTGTGTGTGCCCCCTTTAGTGGAGGCTCTGACCTTCCCCCCCACCTCAGGAAAGTCCTTCATCATGGGGACAGATGAGACCATGGAGAGCGAGCTGGGCCTTGGAGAACTTGCTGGACTCACCGTGGCCAACGAGGCCGACAGCCTCACCTACGATGTGAGTACTCACTTGTGCACAGATTTGGGGGGTGGGTGAGGGAATGTTTGGCCTGACTTCACTAGGGATCAGTGAAGGAAACATTGCTGATGCTCACTGTCTAATCTGCATCAGAAGCCAAGGCAGTAATCCAGAATGCATTGGGGTTGCCAGAAATCAATGGCATCCTATTGTAAGAAAGCCAGATTTGACTGGGGTAATTACCTTGCATTAAGTACAGTGGCAACTAAGCAGGTCACAAGATCTGTAGAAAGGCCCCATCAGAGCAGAGAGTTTGGTCATTAGTTTTCCATTAGGCTCCCTTAATAGTTAGGGTGTGCGTGGGTGTGTGTGAGGGAGAGAGTGACTGTGGCTGTCTGTGTGAAAGAGGAGGGGTGCTGAGCAAATATCATTATGAAGACCATTACAGTAATATTTCACAAAATGAAACTTGTGTGTGTGAGCGGCACAAAGTGGGTGAAAGTGAGAGTGGGTGTAGCACAGGCAGCAGTGACTATGATGCACACATCATAGTCACTGGGAATGAATGCACTGCTATGAAAGTGTAGTCATTTCCTTAGTAGTGCAGAATAAATAAACTAGACTATACTGTGTACTTCTTCTCTGACTACAAACCAGATTTATATTAGCTGGGAGGCCTGAAAGAATGAAAACCAAAGCCTGAGATAAAGTGTCTCTCTACTTCCTCTTTGTAGATGGCCAACAATAAGGATGCCTTGCGGAAGACGTGGAACCCAAAGTTCACGCTGCGAAGCCACTTTGACGCCATCAGGGGGCTGGCCTTCCATCCGGTAGAACCAGTTCTGGTCACAGCATCAGAGGACCACACGCTAAAGATGTGGAACCTCCAAAAGACGGCACCTGTCAAGAAGTAAGTTCCGTTCGTAAGACCTGCACAGCCTTACACTGAGAACACTACATCTACGTTTATTTTTGTCTTAACATGATCATAACAAACATGATTCTGAAAAAGTTCTGTATAGAAGCATCCTCTAAAATCCTCTGTTGTTTGCCTGCAGGAGTGCCTCTTTGGATGTGGAGCCTATCTACACATTCAGGGCCCACCGGTGCGTACCCTCTCTTGGCCTTTCTGGGCTGGGCCAGGGCCATGGCCTATGTGGTCTTAGTTTGGGACTAGAGTGGGGAAGGGTTCAAATAAGACTGAATTGTCAGTTGTCAAAGTTGCCAGACCAGGCCAGTGAGCTTGTGTTAGTGATAGGATTTGTAAAATTGTTTTTTATTTGTGAAGAAACATCAACATTTGTATTCGATTAGAACAGGGGTGGTCAGACTTTTCTGTTTGTGGGCCACATACTAAAAAATCTAAGCTGCCAAGAAAATTAAGAGCACCCATTATATGATGCTACTGCTTAATGAGGCTATTGACAAACATGTACTGAAACTAAGATGTGTGACACACATATAATATTAGATTAATGAAACAATGGGAACAATGGGCCACATTACATTTTGTTCTTTGACTTTATGCCGGGCCATTTGAAATAGAGAGCAAATGGACACAATTGGCCCCTCGGCTTAGTTTGGCAACCCCTGGATTAGAGCATCAAAACAACCAGACATCAAACATCCAACATCAAAACAACTAGAGATAAAACTTTGCAAAAGAGCCACACACTTGTTCAGATGTTCTAATTTCCTTTATGTGTCCTAGCATGACCATTTCTAAGCACTGTTAAGAAGTGTCTTGTGGTGATGTGCTCTGTGAACATCCCCGATATAACTAAGAGAAACTGATGGCCAATGCTGTTCTCCATTACCTGCAGTAACTCTTAAATGGAAGTGTCAAATCCTGTATTAGTGCCTTTTGTGATGAGTGGTGTGTGTGTGTGTGTGTGTGCGTGTGCAGGGGTGCAGTGCTATGTGTGACGATGAGCAGCACGGGGGACCAGTGTTTCAGCGGAGGCCTGGACGGCACCATCCAGAGCTGGAACACACCCAGCCCCACCATCGACCCCTACGACTCGTATGGTAGGCCTCTCACCCAACACACTGCATAATTACCTTATTTGGTAACACTTAAATATTTCTGGGAGGATCAAACCCAGTAGACACTGATATATTATCAGTTTATTTATTTGTTTGTTTGTTAGTTAATAGAATCAGGAATATATGCTCTCAATAGCCTTGTGTGATGTTAAAAAAAATCTATGTGCTTACAGAACATGTATAACATTAAAATAGGTATGCAACAAACACACATGTGATACTGGTGCTGGAGGAGAACGGCCATTAAAGCAAACAAGTTTGTATTTATTGCTGTAGAACCATCAGTACTGCAGGGGGCGCTGTGTGGCCACACAGATGCGGTGTGGGGGCTGGTATACAGCAGCACTCACCAGCGCCTGCTCTCCTGCTCGTCTGACGGCACCGTCAGGCTCTGGAACGCCTCCAACACCGGCCCTGCCCTAGCCGTCTTCAACGAGAACAAGGGTAAGAGATGAGACCATATCTCCAATACTTGTTTCTGTCTTGAAGAAAGGGTGCATGCTCATTTGAATGTGGACAGCTTATATTTAATGCACATTTTCTAGTTAACAACTTCACTTCTCACAAGTTGTCAAGATGAGTATCTTCATGTGTGTGTGGTGGTTGTGTTGTCTACTCAGAGATGGGCATCCCATCCTCAGTGGACCTGGTCTGCAGTGACCCAGCCCACATGGTTACCTCCTTCAACAACGGAAGACTGGGTCTCTTCAACATGGAGACCCGCCAACTGGTCCTCAACCTGGAGTCCACAGTGGAGCCAGGTAGGTTCACTCACTCATAGTCAAAACAACCCCAAAAAAGCCCACAGAACCCAGCACCCAGTCAAGGGGACTGGCCCACAGAACAACCCAGCAACCATAGTCGGGAGAGTGACTCATAGCATAGACACAGAACAATCCAGCACCCATAGTCAGGAGAATGATTCACAGAACAATCCAGCACCCATAGTCAGGAGAATGATTCACAGAACAACCCAGCACCCAAGAGAGTAGTCCACAGAGTGCCTATATGATTGAAGTGTTGAAGCAGTGGTAGACAGGATTGCATTGTTTAATAAGTTGATTGGTAGCTGGAATGTGATACCTGTGTCTGCAGATTTGACCATGAAAGAAAGCCTGACAGTGGAAAGAAACATAGCTTGAAGTAGGACTGGCTCTGAAATACACTATTACTGGTGCATCTGTATTAATGTGAAATCATTTGGTCACTTGACTGACTATTATCAGGTTTGGACAGTTGTTGCCATAGGTTACTAAGGAGACATTTTCCTGATTTCTGCTTCTATTTCTCTCTTGAATGTATACACATATGTGGAATTGTTTTCTTTTGTCCCTTAGCACAGAGCTCTTTTATTTACATTTATGTAAATGACCCAAGAGAGTGTGATCTACTGATGGATTGTGTCTTCAAATGGCCCCACAGGTTCTCTCTGTCAGATCAATAAAGTGCTGAGCCACCCAACCCTGCCCATTACCATCACAGCCCAGGAGGACCGCCACATTAAGTTCTACGACAACAACACAGGTACATACACACTCACGTAAACACACAATGTAAGCACTCTCTCCTTCTCTCTGTCTCCCCCACACACACACACACACACACACACACAAACATACACACATACAAGTTCCCTTTCTTACTCACTCTTTCTCACTCTCAGAACAGCCACAAGTACCGACACTTCACACAGCCGTGTCCCATTAAAAGCCTATCTGCGCTGATGATATTTGTTCTGCTCTTTCCTCTCTGTCCCCACAGGGAAACTGATCCACGCCATGGTGGCCCATTTAGACGCAGTCACGAGCCTCGCTGTTGATCCAAATGGACTGTATCTGATGTCGGGAAGTAAGTGTCAAGCCGTTAGAAATGATTTGCCTCTGGAGGCCATTGTTATAGCTCTTCAAGGTCAGCTGCAAGTATCACAGACGCGGATTATGAAATTGAACTGAAATCTCTCGTATCGTGCTGCAGTTCTTTGTGTGAACAGCAGAGGGCACCCAAGCTGGCACCCAAGGAGTTTTGCAGCATCTCGTAGAGGAGACTTGCATCACAAAAAACTGCAAACAAAACAAACAACAAAAGCATAGAAGATGCATCTTTATGGTTTTTGCAAGCCAAGTTAGCTTTTGGAGTGAGAGAAAAAATAACTTAAATTATCTCCCTTAACAATGGGGTTCTCTTTTCTGAATGAGATGGGAATTAACTTTGTATGGCGGAAGTAGATCTGAAAAATTTGAATCACCATTCCATATCAATGCTCTTATGAATGGTAGCCATAACAACCGTAGTGAAGTATTTCACACTGCACTTTCCCCCTTTAACGGTAGCTATGATGGGTTATTTTCTGCAGTTCATGCACATAATTCCTAAATATAAGGAAGGATATAGATAAAATTATATCCTAAATACACACAGGTGATAAGTGGGAGAATGGCTTTCGAGCTGACCAATTCGATGGTAATAATGATTCGGCGGAAGCAACTCTGCTCCGCACTTTGCTCGTTGCTGGAGTTCTTTGCCTCCACCTTGCCTGTATTTGCATCAAACTGGTCACCTCGTCAGCCATCATCCCTTGCATCATGGACAAATCCCAAAAAGGAGGGCTTTTTATTTCTCCATTGACAGTACTGGATATGATGGTTACACATAAGTATGATAATATTTAACAAATCAGAAATAAGAGTTTAATTGTCTATGTAGAAAATTATATGAGAGATGATGAAAGGTGACATTGTATTTTTCTTGAAGGATAACCAATCATTAACATCTAGCCAAAATGTCCAAGTTACAGGGCATAAATATAACACATGCTCTAGGGTCTCTTCAGACTTATTACACAACCCACAAGGCTCTACCTCATACCCAAATATTCTTCTAAGGAGGTCAGCAATTGGATACATTTTATTTATTATCTTAAAATTAGTTTCTCTGACCTTAGGTGAAATAGGACATTTCATAATTTTTATATTAGCCTTGTCCATAACTGAGCCTTTTTATATGAGCCTTGTCCATAACTGACTAAGCTCTGTTGAAGCTATGGAACAACTCTGTATTAACCACTCTGTTGTTACACTGTTACACAATATGTGCCAAAAGTTTATAATCCTTTCATGGGAATGTTATTGGTCACCAATTATCAAAAGAAGAGAGATCATAAGATCATGTTTCATAGTAGCAGATGTTTCTATTTTAAATACATTTTTAAAGGCTTTGTGTAGAAGTATTCTGATTTTGCTCCAAAAGAACAAATAAAACTCAACAGTTAGCCCACCAGTTCAATTCATAAGGTCATTTTCCATAGTTCGTTTAAAGTCATCATCAATCTTCTCTTTAAATTTTGCAATTTTCTCAAAGAATAAAGAAAAAAGCATCCCCTGAGAACTGAGTTATATAAAATGCTATGGAACTACTTCCATGTTAATATCCATTTGATTATCTCTCACTTTAAAGATTATATTCAGCTTTAAAATTTTCTTTTTAGTTTGTCTTTGTTTTTCAAGACTAAAAAAGTAAGATGAGTTTTTTTTTTCTCCTCCTTCAATCCAAGGAGCTCTTGACCATACAAAAGCTCCATTGGCTTTTTCCAAATAAAAGGTGTCAAGTTTAAACTGAGATTGTTCAACCTAGTTTGTTCATCTTCAGCTAAGTCAGTTTTACAGCATAATTGACTGATGCTCTTGATGATGTCTTATTTTAAGCTTACATATATGTTTACTCACATTTATTGCTTAATATCTGCTTAATCTGAAATTTGAACCATTCCCATTTACTTAGATTTGACATTTCCAAGCTATTAATTTCTCCAATTAGTTGTCTAACTTCTATACAGAAAGGACCCGTTTCTAATAACATATTGTTACATTTCCAAACCTGGTTTGGCATAGGCTCATACCTATACATAGAGAGATAATGCTATAACACAATGATCCGTGAATGGAGAAGCAGAAATTTTTCATGTAGACGCATAGTTAATTAAATGGTCTGAAATTAATCAGTAATCTAACCTAGAGCACGGACCATTATACTGATGTGTTCTTGGATTGTGCATTCTCCAGTAATCTGTCAACCCTAGAACCCAAGAATAGTTTCTTCATCATTATGACAGTTTCCTTTAGGAGGCATACAATCTAACCAGAGATCAGGGACCATATTAAACAATCATCTTCTTTTGAAAAATCCTCTTTAAACCGTATGTGCATTTCCTTGCACACTTTGGCATCCTTTGATCTCTTCCATACGTCGTCCCGCATGGTTCTCATAGCAAACTGGATGATTGATCTCGGCATGTTGTTAGAGGTAGCAGCATTCCCCTTTTTGCCTAGTCGATGAACTGCAGGTTCCATCTTCTCTTGTATCAGGCTTGGTCCTTGCATGCATGCTTTTCACGCTTTGGTTTGTTCCTCCATCTTTTTAGTCAAGGCTTGTACAGCATGGAGATTTGCCGCTCCGGTGCTTTCTTCTATGACATTTTGCTTCATTTTTTGGGGGGATGTGGGATTTTAATTGGTGTTCGATTCCAACTCTCTGTTCTTTCGGAGACTGATCCTTTCTTCAATATTACCTCATCACACGCCTCGCATAGCACTGCCCAGTCATAACTAATGTTCATTGCTAGCATGAGTGAACAATCACAGCCAAAATAAAATGCCATTTCAAAGTATGATTCAGGGGTTGGAGCAGTCAACTTTAAGGTTCCGTTTCTACTTCAGTCTTTACTGCAAAGAGTTATAGCACGATAGTCTTACATTTCGAGGACTGAAAATAACTTTTTTTCAAGAGAGACTGCAACCAGTCTGCCAATCACTCCGCTATCTTGGTTCCTCTCCCCATCCAAGGAGTTGTAGCACTGTACATAGTACAGAGCCAGTGACTGTGAAATTTACATATGTTCCCAGGGATGGGGTTTATTTGAAGTGTTCACGCAGTATTTGAGTACACAGGGTATCTAAGACCCTCCTTCCTGTTGAGTTACTTTTCAAAAATAACACAAAAAAGGCTTTTTGAGGTACATGGAATATGCAAATAAACTGTCACTCAGTTTTGTTGGGAAAATGAGGCTCTAGAACAGAAGTATTTCCTCACACACATACTGTAGCGCCAAGTCAACTTTCCCATCACAGGAGAATGCAATGCGGCATCCAAGACGACTCAATCCTACATGACACCTTGAAATTAGAGATTTTTCTAATCCAAGAACCACCTCTGGTGGTTTCAACATGCTGTGGTTTGTATGTTTAGCTTTAATTGATCTTTTCTCTCTCTGTGTGTCCTTCACAGGCCACGACTGCTCCATCCGTTTGTGGAGTCTGGAGAACAAGACCTGCATCCAGGAGTTCACCGCCCACCGCAAGAAGTTCGAGGAGTCCATCCACGACGTGGCTTTCCACCCTACCAAGTGCTTCATAGCCAGCGCCGGGGCTGACGCGCTTGCCAAGGTCTTTGTATGACCTGGGCCCAAACTCCACCTCCACCTCCGCCTCAATGAGCCCAGCACTCCAAAAGCAAACTCACCTCAGGACATGCACCTACAGTGGGGAGGGGGGTCCTACTGGACATTGGAAAGGGGGGGTGGGGTGGGAAGAGCCATGACCCCACAACCCTCACCCCCAACCCCCCACGTGCCCCTGCCCCCCACACCCCCAACCCCTGCATACCTCTCTGTGCCCCTTTCTCAGTATTTTTTGTTTTTCTCTTGATGCTTTTCTCCTGTCTGGCTTTCTCCATGGACTCCCTGGGGGCCGCTGGTCGTCCAGACAGACACTGAGGCATTGAGCTGGGACTTCACTTGGAAGCCAGAGATGAGACGGGAGAGAAGAGGAGAAGCCAGCAAGACAGTAAAGAGGGGGTAGGGGATATGTGATAAAAAGCTGGCTCGTTTACAAAGTCTGCAAAGCCTCTGATCCCTCCTGTACACATGACAGGCAGACAGACAGACAGATAGAAATGTCTTGATGTCTGCGTGTGTCTGCGTCCACCAGACGACCTCCAGCATTCAGTGCTTGATGAACACCCGCAGCAGACTTTGAGGTCCTTTGCGGGCAAGAAATCCTCCTGGGGAAATGAGGAATTGATTGTTTTGGTCTTGCTGGTTGATTTCGACCGAACCTTACATACAGCCACCAAACTCACTTCTTTCTTACTTTTTTATTTGTTGTTCTTTTTTTTGCTCATAGAGGTGGGTCTGCATCATGTTGCCATGGTGTCAACGTGTAAATTGCCAGGCTCCCCCTAACCGCCATCATGGAAGCTTCGGCTTCTCTCGGTCTCCGGGTTCCACATAGCTGGTCTTAACCTTTACTTTTAAAACAGTGGTTGACTAATGTGCCTTTGCTGCAAAAAGGTCTTGAAATTTTCTTTTATCAAGCATTTTTGATGGGGGTTGTCCACAAATAGTGGATCATAGTGGTCTCTATTTTAATTTCATTGGATGTAAAATTACAAATACTTATAATAAACAAATATATAAATATAAATATATATATATATATATATATTCAGTCTTAAACCTTAAATTTCAGTCAGAATTTTGAGTGCTCTTTTTGATACTTTGTGGAAGTGTGTGTGTGTGTTATATGCAGTGATTAGCAATGCTGGCAGTTTTAGAGATACTGTACCTAAAAGTAAACATTTCCTGTTGTTCAGAAAATTACTGGCTTAAATTTGAAACCTTCAAATAAAAGAGGTCTTCAACTGCATCTCAACACTTTTCATTGAATATTAAATAGGCCATTTGTGTCTGTCCTACAACTACGGATCAGCTAGTATATCTGTAACTGTGGTGTCTGGCAACTGGTAGGTGTAATGTTATAAATCACTAATGTAAACAAGTACAGTCTATGTTTATTTCAACCTCATGCAGAGTGAACACCACTTTACTTTTGAGGATTTTGAAGCCAAATGTTCTCAATGCGTGATCACTTAGAGAGGTTAAAAAACAAAGTGAAATTAATTTCTGAGTATCATTACAACTACTCACAGGCAGCAGTCTGCTTTCCTGTTCACTGGAATTGCTATGCTGAGTATGATGATGAAGGTATAATTACAGTCCCACCATACAGAGCACTTTGCATTGTCAGCCAGTTGCCTTGCTGGCTGGCTGTGGAAAGGGGTGCTGCTCTGTGTATTAAACAGGGCCAGAGCTGTCTGTGACCTCATGACTTGGCAGAATGTTTTTGATTTGTTGGGTGAGGGGAAGGGTAATCGAACCCAATCACATGAAATGAGATGCAGAGCTGTATTGTCAGAGTCCAGTAGTCAAGAAATGAATTGATCATATACTTCCAGTGACTCCCAACATACAACCCAACATAATAGAATGGAAGAATGATGGCTATGAGGTCTCCTATAGTAATTTATAAAGTGGATGTGATGGAAGAAACAGCCTCCATGTTTAATTGGTACAAGTGACAACTTTGGGGGATTTTTGTAATCTAAAAGGGCAACTTGCAAATGAATGGCATTCAGTTATTTTTTTTATCTTACTTATACAAGTCACTACATATACAGGGTGATTTGGCTCAGTCTGTGACACAGTTAACCTTTTTTCCTCGACAACAGCCATGGGCACTAACACAGAATTTAGCCTAATTGATCTAACCTAACAAAAGGTTAAATGGGAATTTGTAATTTTGCCTCTAAACACAATTTTGTATACAGCTGTCTTAACCCCTCCCCTAGCCCTGTAATGCAATGCCAGGTCTCAGGCGTAAATACATTAGCTAAAGTCAAATAACCTACAAAGGTGCCATAGTTTTGTTCTCATGTGAGCAATAGCTTATTGCCCTCAATAATGCCCATCCTTAAGCTTCCTTGTCTTGTAGATAATTGTCTATATGAGGCTTAGATTTTTTTTTTAAATTTGTCTTTTGTGTTAAGATCTCTGCCAATTAACCCTCCTGAATTCGGAGGCAGAATGAAGTAGGAAGATTATCAGACCGTGTGTAACACGATTAATTAAAGTAAAAATGAAGGAGACGTTTGACACTCCATAAAAGCTTCACTTCCTACGTGACAGACATTAGATCAGGGAGGGCATGGAGGTAAGTGCCGACTGTAGTTTTATGTGATGTGAATTGGAAGGATGGCTTTTGACAGGAGAGCTTTTCTGTGTAGACTGTTCTGGAATGCATATGACGGGGAATGTTATGCAGACTGACCATGTCGTGGTGAGGTATGTCATTTTAATACACTAAATGGATAATGGATGTGTTTTTGTATGAACTCATTAGGATAACTTAGTCATTTGCTTGCAAAACATGCAACAGAACTGTTTTCACAGTAAAACTAAATCTGGTGAAAGTTAATTACACTGAAAGATGACTTTGACAAAGGTGGCGATTTACTCTCTGAACTGGCTAAATTACTGCAAAAAGTGGCTATATGGCTTCATGCTTTATCACCGTTACTGACTGATCGCATATGGATGGAGAATTCAAATGGCTTTCGGTGGGAAGTAGGAAAGGGGTCATTTCAGCAGTGTGGATGACTGTATGATGACATTTATCAACGATGAGGTGGAGAGATGTTTATCCTCTAATTCAATAGTAATAACAATCATAAATGTCATCACAGTTCATATTGTTTTGTCATTTGAGTTGTTTGTAAAAGTGTTTTAAGAGTGTTGAGTTGCTATATGGTAGGCATCTTCAGGCAGGTAAAGATACCTTTTTATTATACAAGATATAATTATGGGAACATCAGCCCATTACCCAGTGATTGAGGCATGTCTATGCAATATTACTATAATGGAATTGCTGTCTGTCACTGAAGCTCTGATGAAAATGAAGTTGATAAAAATTCTGGATGCATTTCTTCTCTGTTAGCCTTTAGAGCTGCAACAGCTGCTCAGTCTGTGCAGGGTAGTTTGTCAGCCTGAGCCAAGCACTCTGTATTCTGTTGTCTGCTGATCCTCTCGATTGTTCCCATAGCCTCTCGCCCCCTCAGTAAAGGATGTGATCAGAATGAAAACTCATAGGGGAGCGATTTGCAGTCACTGAGAGAACTTCGGTTTTCACTCTATGAATGAAACTGAAAGCACCAATGCCAAGTCAAACTCACACCTCTCTGTATAGTGTTCCAATGATGCTTGGTCAGGAGGATTGATAGATTGTCGATCAGTCTTGATTGACCTGTGGTCTAAGTCAAAATCACCCCTGTCGGTATAACACTCCTGTGATACCTATGGACTGATGGATCGCTGATTAATCATGGGTGGCTCTCCTACTGATTAGCGCCCATGTTTAGTGATTTTGCTTGCAGATCCCTGTTAACCCAGAGGAAATTAGTAATTAACAACAGTCTCATCTTTCTCTTACAGAAATAGGTCGCATTTGTTTCTGAGACGAAGTCAAGACTGTGTCAAGGAGAAAAAGAACTAGAATGGAAAACCATTTTTGACCTGGCTTTGATGAGTTAGGAGAGGTTGTGCATGGCCAAAGAGCTATTGTGAACATTAGGCATGCCTGTGCCTTTCATATGAAAATCTTGAACTTAGAAGTAGTTACTAAAATATGGGCGAAATAGAACAAAGCCTACATGTGATTTTGAATAGCCCAAAGCAATTGTAGTTTAATCGTGGCTACAAAGAGGGTGTCATTTAGCCAAAAGGACTATTTAAAAACCCATACATATATATAAGTTATTAATTGGGCTTGTAAAATTACACTTGAGATTATTTTTCATAAATTAAAGTTGACTACATTCTATTTTAACATCAGAGAACAAGATATAATACTCCATTCATCCATTCTTCATCCCCTTTAACTTCTCTAACAAATACTAATAACATTTCAGCTCATTACTATGATATGCATCTTTCTAGACTTTGCATTATGCAGTAGCCGTTCTGTCTTAGATTTTAATATATTATTATATTATCTATCCAGAAGTGAATAGCAAACAATCTGGAGGATGAGTAAGGACTGCCTATTAATCCTCTAACTTTTGCAGGCAAGTGTAACTGTCCTTTGCATATCTTAGCAGAATCATCTCTCAGCTTTAATTGGATTTAATGCATCTGCCCTTGCATAGGTAGGAGTGTGGTTCTTATTATGTCATAGTGAGTCATTCCATTAATGCTGTTAGTCTGTGGTTTATGCGTGTCAGGGTGGGAGGTGAGAGGAGTGGAGTGGAGAAAGCTGCAGTCTCTTACTGCACCACTCGGCTGTGTGTGTGTGTGCGTGTTAAGGAGGGCCCCTCCCCTTCCTGTTCTGCTCAGAGGGATATCCCCACCAGTGTTGTCTAAAAGAGAGAGAGTGAGGACGAGAGAGATGCACAGCTTCAGTTGGCTCCAGCTACGCTGCTGACTCCACCTGTGTGTGTGTGTGTGTGTGTGTGTGTCTTTGCTCGGGCAGCCCACAGGAGGCAGAAGATATGAGTGTGTGTGTGTGTGTGTGTATCAGTGTGTGTGGAGGGGCTAGATGTGTGTGTATAGTGAGAAGGAACGCAGTGGGGTGCCGCAGCACCAGCACACACTCTCTCATCCTCTCTCACACACACTCAAGCACATGCACACACACATTCTCTCACACACACATGGGCTCCTGTGGTGTGACGAGCAGTAGCTGTGTGGCTGAGCACAGGGGTCTTCCTCCTCCTCTTCCTCCTGCTCCTCCTCCTCGTCTCACTCCTGCTGCTCCCCCTCAGCTTGAGTGTGCAGACCCAGTCCCAGACCCAGAGCATGGAGCCTCAGCCAAGCCGGCTGATGGGAGCAGTGGGAGGCTTCGACCGACCCCTGGCCGGGCCACCCCCCGGCGCCCCGGGGGCAGCCTCATCCATCTACAGCACGGTCCAGCAGCAGGACTACACGGCCAGCGTGTGGCTCAGCAAGAAGGAGAAACTTGAGCACGTAAGCACCTCTACTCTCCTCGCCTCACCTCGCTTGGGCTACAATCTCACACAGAGGGGGTCAGGGAGTTTGCTCTGGCAGAAGGCAGTGGCTACAGCAGGGGACCAACCCGGTTTCTCTCTGGGGGAGAGGGGGAATCGGGAGAGGCTGAGAGAGGAGGACGGGGGGGTCTGTCGTGGAAGCAGCATCAGTAAGTGGCTGCTGTTAGGTATAGTTTGCTGGAAGTCGTTTTGACGTTTTGTCTGTGTGAGTGAGGGTAAACTGTTGCATGGGTTCATGTTTTAGTGTCCTATTGTCTTCTACTCTGTTTATTTAAAGCTGAAGAGAGCACCTTGGCAAGGTTTTAGAGCATTGAAGGGTGAGGGAGGCTTACCTGAATATTTCATAATAAGGACACTTAAAATAGATATGTACCACATGCAGAGCTCTCTCACAGTTTATTACACTAGTAAGAATTTCTCAAATTTCTCGACTTTCTTGAACAACAAGGAAGACAGAAAAACTCTGCAGGATAAAGTCTTCGTTCTTTAAACCTCCTGCTTTAATAAATTCCAGGATGTAGTTTGGCAAACGTCTCCCGAAAAACCAATTTCATGCTTTGATTGTGCTCTTCTCCTGCAAATGAGGAACCGCAGCAGTGAGGGATGAAGGAGCAGTTTATCTGGGCCTTATGAGACTTCATTACTCCATTTGTTTTATTGCCTCCATCACAGGGAGCTGAGTGAACGCTTCCATCAATACACAGCCAGTGTTGCCGACATTTGGGGAAAGGATGGGGAGACAGGGAGTGGCTGACAAGTGGATCGTGAAATGTTTTGTCTGGAGTTGTTTTTAGTAAAGTTGTTTTTAGAGATCTTTTTTTTTTAATGCAGTGCTCCCAAGGCTGCTGAGATTCTCTCAGCCTCCCCTTCATCATAATCACCTACCTAATTGCGCCATAGATATTCCTCACACCTTTCAATCGTAAATAAGATGCCTTGAATAAATTCGATTCAGATTAGAATTAGTGTTCTCTCTGTAATAGCTTTAGCGCCAAGGCAGCCTCCTCTGTTGATTGAGAGTGTAATAGGCTTGTCTTGCCTGAAACTGAGTAAATGCCATGCAGTGCACTGAGCTTAAAAAAAGAATTGATTAACCTACTAGACTGAAGGAATCTAGCATCAAGTGTCTGAGAATTCCAAATGGAATGGATGCACATTGACTAATCTGAGCAGCTAACCACAATGTCAGACATTATATGGGCAATATTTACACATTTCTTTGTGTATTATGTGCCAGCCCTATCAACGCTCTTCATGTTCTGTACTTTATATGGTGGTCATATAACTATCAAACTATAGTAGGATGGAAGTGTGTTTCATGCTGTAGATCTCAATAAAAAAAAATCACTTGCACTGACACTTGTTATTGCACACCCGAATGGCCTCTGATGGTCTTGCCTCAGACACTTGCTGGGTTGTTTATTGGTTTGCCTTGGGATTGGCAATTGAAATCAAGTCAAATGTATTGTCCATAAAACTCAATCTTGTTTTGAGTGTATTTTTAAATGCAAGAGAGCGTCTGTGGCAGCAGTGCTAACTAATATTCATTGTCAATAGGTACTATGTGCACTATGTGCTATTAAGGTATCCTCTCAGTAATACAGTATGCTTCCTTGACATGAATGTTTTCAGAGTTTAACTTTTTGAATGATGCTGACAGATACAATAATCAAGTTACATCAGTAACCAGCCATGAAAGTCAAATTCCCCCAAGGGTTTTTCTAAGGACTCCTGAACAAAGCCTGCAGGGTATTGTCCGTGCCTCCTGCCAAGAAGGCACTCATGTTTAGCTCAAAGTCAATGGGATCCACTTTGGCAGCTGCCTCAACTCAATGATGCCACTGCAGGTATTAAATTAAATCAGTAAACCTTCCTCATGTGTTCTGTGACTGGAGCTGAGTTCTCTGCTCATAAAAATGATCATGGGGACTGAACCAACTCAAGCTGGCAAAAATTTCAATTTGGGTTTAGATTAAAAATCTAACATTGCGTTGAGTGTGATGGCTCCCTGCAACTGGAATAGAACCATGTTATTTGTAAACAAACACCAGACCGTGACTCCTCTTGAACTACTTGTCAAACGTGTGCATTTTCTCAAATTCTCCTCCTATTCATGAGCAGTAGGAGTCACAGAGCTAAGACTACTTAGCATCTGTAGTTATCTGTAATGAAATCTCACAGACTGCTGTCAAGGACCTCTGTTCAGTCCAGAGAGCGCAGTATTGATTTTTGAGAATGAGGCTGGAAGTCGGGCTAGCATAGATGCTATCAATAAGATTTGTCTGGAGAAAACCAAGCTTCCAAGGGGAACTCAACATAAATGAATGGACCAAGTTGATCCATTTTAAGGTAGGGTGACCAGATCCAGTTTTGTTGGTCTATCCCTGGTCACTTTTTACTTATTTTAATGATGCTGACTGCAGAAATAGGAATGTCCCCAGTTCCCAAGGAAAATTTAGGGAAATGTCCCTGCTTTTAGTAGGAGTGTTCAAGGTAGTTCTCAGCAATGTTAATCTTTTTCAAGTGCATTGTACATTGTATTAAACGGCAAGGGTCTGTGCTTATAATGAGCGATGACTCTGTTGTCAATGATAACCTGTTGCTGTTACAGCTACCTCCTTCTTATCTAACTATCTGTACACCAATTTCAAGATTGAGCCAGAAGGGGGCAATGTCAGACTTTACACAGTTTGCAGTGTGCTCTCTGCCATGTAAGGCCTTATCTCTTTCCGTATCACAGTGCACCTCTCACATCATGATGTGTAATCCACCATAACAGTGCTTTCATTAATTAAAGGACACCACCCAACCAGGAATGCCTCATATATTAAAAAAAAAAAATTCACAGTGTGCCCAAAACAAAACCAATGCTTGGAACCCCGCAACTCGTTCTAATGTGTTAGCACAATGGTAACTCGGTGGGAAGGCTTGCAGCTTGGCTAGCCAGTGTGCTGACTGCATAATCAATTGTTTGCATTACCATGCAATTAAAATGCATACACACAATCCACTGCTGACAAGACAATAACCGAGAGGCCCAGAGTGGTGTGCTTCTATTGTCTGTAAACACAAGCATCTCTTCCCATTGAAGAACATGTCTTTTGACAGTGGACTGTGATAATGCTGTATACACAAGCCGATCAGTGGAATAATGTTCAGACATAATGTTAAATCAATTAGCTCCAGATGGTAGGCTTCTGTTTCTATTTTAATGAAACATACACTTTGCTCGTTGAAGTCGAAAAGGGAGCATATTTCAAGTGATTACTCCATGCAGATTGTCACTATGCCATCTGCTGACCAACTTCTGGAACATATGCATTGGTGAAGCTTTATGTCTTTACATGAAATGCTAGTGAGTATATGTGTGTGTGTGTGTGTGTGTGTGTGTGTGTGTGCAATCATGACTCACTTCCTGTAAATACTAATCCAATCCTTAGAAAATTGCCTGGGATAGGACACACACAAGCATTGGCCAGGCACACACACACAGATGAGGGATGGATGCAGAGCACACTACACTACACACTGCCTTTGGCTCTGTCTGGCATGTGGCCATTGGGTCCATGCGTGATTCAATTAGCTGGAAACTGACAATGCGCTCTAATGACTCTCATTCTTTGCAGTATGGCTGCCGCAGGCTTATAGCCATTGACCAGCAGTGAGATGAAAGACCTAGAGAGGCGTATTTGAGTTCATACCTTTATAACGCCCTGTCAATCCCATTAATTCCCTCATCTGAATTTACAGAGACTTATTAGCATAATCACAATCCGCCATAGCTCTTAGCATGTATTTGCAGACTTGACTACTGCTGTCCAGCTACTTTTGTAATGGCACAAGGAGATCAAGTCATTTATAGTGGAAAACAGACAAACATTGCAGTGATGACATTTTTGGATTAGGCTTCTTAGAATAAATCAAGGTACTTGTTTATTAATACTTTAATATTATATCAGTGAAATGCACACAGAAAATCACAACTTCAGAACAGGGCTATGCCACCTTCCCTTTGCATGCCCTCAGTGCAGCATGGTTGAAGCTGAAGGTTGTTGGCAGTTCATAAGAATCTAAATCTTTAACCTTTTATTGTGTTGTATAAAGTATCTCGATTGAGCATCTTTCACAGTTAGTATTTGTGAGTTCCACAGTGGTTATGTTTCATGTTTACAGCAAGGTTAGTGGGTTCCCCGTAGGTTTCAGCTGTGAATTACCTTGCTGCAGGGATAATGTCTGAGTAATTGCTTGGCCTAGGGGGCTATTGCTCCATCATCACTAGCTGGGGCCAGAGGAGAGGAGGGGAGTCAGGCGGAGATGGTGTGGTATGGAATGGTAATCAGGATCCATGATGCTCTGAATATCTCACTGAGTGTAAGATTCACTTAGGGCAAGTCATGCAGCACACTCCAGGGAGGAATATTGCAGTTGTCTTTCAGACAGTGTGTGTGTGTGTGTGTGTGTGTGTGATTTAATGGACCTGATAAAAGCTAACACTGTACGGATGATGTATTGTAGTTTCTCTATACGTGTTAATATTTGCCGTCAAATGTTTGCGGAGAGTCACTAGCATTCATTTTGTCTGGGAGACTGCAGAAGGCTCTCACAGATGTATATGTTTGGTGCCATGCTGGTCTGTGAGGCGTACACATACAGCATATTGATGACTGAGTGCGCTTCTCAAGGCTGCAGAGTGAGCCAGCTTTATCTGACTGTCTGCTGTGCTATGGGAGGGGGTTAATACAGTTGTGATGGGGAGCATCAAGGAAAGATAAAAGTGGTTCTGGAAATGATCAGGGAAGTACGTGAAACAGTGCTACATTCAATAAAGCATATCTGCATGTTTGGCAGTCAGGGTTATCACAATTTCACAGCAGTATTCACACTGGGGTGAATTTGAAATGGAATATATGCAATTAAAAATAGGCAGATGCTATTTACACGCAGGTGTTGATATTTAATAATGTTAAAATTATATCATTTAAAATACTATATGCAACTTGGCAGCTAGTTTGTTTATAGCAGGTCACATTACCAGTGACACACCCAGTGACAATAAAATATTCTGATTCTTTTTCTCTCAAGTCCTTATGACCCCACAGGCAATTATCGTGCACTTTATGCAGCAAAGAATAGCACAGTGTTTCACCACACGCTGACATAAAATGTGATATTACTTCACATTGTGCCTTTCCTTCCAGCTAAAGCACGAGGCACATGAAAAGAAAGAGAGAGAGAGAGAGCTGTTCATTAACTGTCAAAGGCTCTAGTGAACATCTCTCCTCCTTACAGCGTTCAGTTCAGCAGAAATATTCGGCCTGATGAGAAAGAACACTCCATGCCCGAGTGATGGCAACTTGGCTCAGAACAGTAACAGGCAGGGTGCGATTTGTGGGGGTTGATGGGGGAGATCACCTCCCCCCTCTGGTTTTTACCTCTGCTGAATGAATTGTATCCTCGGGGGGATAAAACCCCGTCAATAATAAAAAATCAGGTTGTGACAGTTTCTTACACAGCTATAATCTACATTGTTGGTAGCCTACTAACTTTCAACCTGACCCGAATTGTCGGTAATTTAGTTTTATAATTAGTTACTTTGACAAAACATGTGAAATCATATTTTGACATGTGAAATTATTATTGTTACGTTTTACAGACCGATTCCACTATAAGGGGCGGTGGTAGCGTAGCGGTTAAGGAACCTGGATAGCGTGCAAGTGGCCTGTAAAGTTGTGGGTTCGGATCGAATTGGATAAAAGCGTCTGCTAAACACATAAAAAATGGCCAATGTTCCTCTGTCAATCCTCTGACATGTTCGCGTGATCGGACCTTATCCATGGTTCTGAAGCCAAATAAGCTGTCACATCGTGGCCGTCTTTTTAAGTTTGCTTTGAAGATGAATGTTCATCTGTTCATAATTTTGCCACATAGGGTCTACAATTAACCTAAAAAAGAATTAAACCTGTTGATTGCTTATTTTTTCATGATTAAAAAACAACAGCAACACCCCCCCCAAATCGCACCCTGATAACAGGCATCTACTGTATGGAAATATACCACATGTCTGCTTAACAAGGGAGTCGCATGAGGGGTTTGAAACTCCAACCTCGCAGTAGAATGGGTGACTGACCATGCTGTCAGCTATCGGGAGAGGAATTATCCACTGGTGAAACAACCTGCTCATATTCAGTCGAGGGAGAAATGGACCTTCTGGTCAACTGCACTTCTGTGCTCTGGGGCTGTATCTTTAATGGCTTGTATCTGTTCCAACTTGTGCACCATCTATGCAGGTCATGTAGCAAAAAGGTGGGCTCCACCAAAACTGTTATGTATCACTGTCAGCAGAATGTTGGCAGGCTGTTAAGTCAATAGCTTAAAAGTAAGGTTTTCCACCTTATAGACCTATGGTGTTCATACTAATTGAGAAGAATAGCGATACGATAGCTAATTCTAAATGGATGGGGTCCAGAAATTCCCTTTCAGTTTCATTTTCCTTGACCCCGTACAGTTAGTGTTAGCTGCTGGTTCGTTCTTCAGTCTATGTTTCATTCTTTTGCGTATGAACAGTTCTCAGTGATCTTGAACAACAGGGCTGAAATACCCCGGAATATCACTTTACTAAACTTATCGTTTTAGTTGTTCCTGTATGTACCTGTAGGCCTATTCATCCTCGCATCCATTTGTGGTCTGAGCATGTATGATCCATTTATTTACGAATGCAGCCTAGTCCCCAATCACAGTGGTTTGTTTCCGCAATGGTCTGATTAAGATCCTCTCTTTCACTCTACAATGCTGGTGCTCATCATCCTCTCTCATTTTCCTCTGTCTCTCTCTCTCCTCCACCTGTCTTTCTATCTCTCATTCTTTCTCTCCCTCTCTCTCTGTCTTTCTTTCTACCCCCCCCCCCCCCCCCCCCATTTGATGATGTCAGTGATGTTACTGGCCCTGGGTCTGAATGAGAAGTGTGGATTGTCCCCTCTTATCTCCCACCAGCTGCAGAGTCAGCTGGGTCTTTCATTAGATGCTGTTGTGCATGCCAGCACCCACCCCTCCACCCACTCTGCTCTCACCCAGCACACACACATACACACACGCACACACATGCACACATGCTCTCACACACACATACAACATACACATGCACACAATTAAAAATAGTCCCTGTGCTCGCTACACACACTCACATGTATACATACACATAAACAACACAGACCACTAAGGAGAGCAGTGATCTAATAGCCTAAACTACTAAAAGAAGGTTTTGCAGCTTTATAATGTCAGTCTTAAACACTGTAACCATAAAAATGATGAGTGCTAGCTGTGGGTGGGGAGCCAGCAGATTATTGATGTAGGAACATTAAGAAGGAACAGTAAAACACGCCTCTGGAGGGAGAAGCTTCAGTGAGATTGTTCCTTGCACTCTTTTCTTTGTCCCACCATCCTTCCTTCTGTAATACTAGACAACACATTCTTACCTTTTTCCCACTGAAATGAAGGAGGGCTTGGGATTATTTTCTATATGGAAGCTTAGCATGAAATCACAGCCTTGAGATGTCAGGACCATATGTAGGTTCAGTGTGTAGCCAATGTTGATCACACTCTAACATGCAGTAAGGGGGAATGGAGTCAGTGTGCACCTTTAATGCTTGAAACTGTTTAATGGTGAAGAAGTGTGCTCTTTTCATCTGGTTTATTGATAAATTTGGTACCATGTATGTATTAAATCCCCTGTTGTTTTTTCTTATTGAAACAAACAAACAAAACTTCACCACCAACTTGACACTGCTGTGAGTCTTTATCATGGATCAGAAACAGAGAAATGTGACATGTCATGTGAGACAGTGACATGTCATCAAAACAGGCATGTCACCTGCTGCTGCATCCGTTCTCTTCTGCACCCAAATGTCTTGCTGCAGAAAGTTGAAAAGTTTAGCTGAGAGCTCCATCTACTGGAGGAATGGTGCCATTGACCACTGGATACCCCTGCACATGCTCCCTTATAGTACTGCACGCATGCTCACACACACATACACATACATGAACATGCAAACATACACACTCAAGATCCTCCCCACTAGCTGAATTCAGCAGAAACGCTCTGCCTTCGATCATCCGCGGTTATGAAATATTTACTCAAGGCGATAGGTTCTCCTAATGGCCACCTGGTGCATTATTAAATCCTCCGAAGTGTTATCCTCAAGCATGCTGTAATTATGTGAATTCCCTTGCTTCCCCTTAGTGCATTTGTATTCTCTGCTCTGTGTAGAGGAATACAGATCTCTTTCGCTCCGTATTGTGTTATGTAGTAGTTGCATTGAAATTCAGGGTTTCTCTAATGCACTCCACTGATAAAGACAGATGCTGTGCGTCGCCGTTGACTGCAAAACATACTGCTCTCTCATAGTGGTTTGTCTGTGAGTGTGTGTGTGTGTGTGTGTGAGAGAGAGTGTGTGTGTGTGTGTGTGTGTGTAAGTGCAGCCTGTTTCTGTGGAGCAGGGAGAGAGAGAGAGAAGAGAAAGTGAGAGAGACATGACAGCTTATTACGGGCATGCGGTCTCAGTTTAATTAAGTACTGGTGAGTAATGTTCATATATTAAGGCAGTCATCAAGGGGAAAAAATGAATTCAGTCTGTTTTTCCTGCAGCTGAACAAATGCTTATCAGCTGATGTGTGTGTGTGTGTGTGTGTGTGTGTGTGTGTGTGCCTGTTTGTGTGTGCTGCTTCATTGGTGACTGGGCAGAGAGAGTAATTGCTGTGCTGTGCCTATGTGTGTATGTGTGTGTGTGATGCTGACTGTTGACACTTACAACAAACTGTCAGAATCACCTCTCTGGTTGTGTAAAATGTTGCTCCTCCTGGGCTTTTGAGATGGAGTGTTCTGCTCTACCACACCTCTCTGCCAGCTTGACTGTTGACATATAATTCAAATATTCAAATCCATTAAACTTGCACATGCGACATACTATGTGTGAGTGTGTGTGTGTGTGTGTGAGAGAGAGAGATAGATAGAGAGAGAGAGAGAGAGAGATTGCTGGTGTATGAACAAGTGTGTCTGCATTTCTTTTTTTGTTGACCAAGAGAGAGAGACTGTTACGGCTAAGTGTTTCTCTGGCTGAGTGTGTGTTGTAAAGCTTTTCCTGGGATGCTAAGCACTGACTCAAGCTCTGCTTAGCTCCGGTCGCTGTGGCGTCTGCTACCGAGGGAGGAGGCTGAGGGCAGCAGGGCTTCACATTGGACAGCGAGGGGAGGGTAGGAGTGTCTCCACTCCAGAGACAGAGCTTGCCAGAATGAAATTTCTCTCTCTCTCTCTCTGTCTCCCTCTCTTTCTCTATCTCTCCCTCTCACTAACTCTTACTCCCTCCCGCGGTCTTCCTCAAAGAGGTGGAGTGAAAGAGGGGAAGAAAGGAGAGGGGAAAAGAGAGAGAGAGAGAGTGATAGCAGCATGCCAGGACTCAGTGGTTTCCTGTTTGAAAAGTGTGCTGTGCGATGCGATGCCTTTCATCCACCTCGAGCCTCTCTGTGCCTAAAGGGCAGCTGTCAAGTGAAAACGGGAGAAGAGCTCTGTGAACACATACAGACAGACTAGAAATGCCACTCTTTGAGTAACACACCTCAAGAGTGAGACAGACAGGAGTGAGTGAACACGCACGCACAGACACACGTACACACACACGCGTGAAGACCACTCTGAGCCGCTGATGAGGGAAGCATCATGAAGGTAAGTCTCTTTTTCTATTTCTCTCTCTCTCTGAGTTGTGTGTCCATGTGTCCATGTTTCCTGCTGTTCGGGAGTGCTTGAAAGGGTGTTTTTTTTCTCCTGTCAACTGACATCTCTGCAGGCAAAGTGAAGCTGATGTTTCTTGGCACCATACTGCTGCTCTCTGCTCGCACCTCACTGTTTTTTGCTCTCCTTTATTGGGAGAATGTGAGTTTCTCAATCACTCACTCACATAAACGTCCACGGACACACACACACACACACACGCACACAGCCAAAACTAGTTGATGTGGTATAGGGCGTGAGTCACTAATAGTCTCACTTCTCTCGGGTTAACAGAGTTAGTCTGCTGTACATCCCTGTGGTTACTGGGATGTGGTTGTGGATTATATTTCACAGTTGAGTTGAGGCTGGGTAGAGAGGGGAGCGGGTATGTTGTTTTATGCTCATGTGGATAGTGTAGCCAGTGCCGTTGGCGGATGTGCCATTTCCCTGGGCGATTTTTGAATTATGGGTTGTGTTTTGGCATCTATCTGAGCCAGCAATTGAAGAAATTTACTTGGTCTCAGGCATTCTGAATACTTTGTCTTTGTCATTACTGATAAGCATGATCTATCTGGTCTAGTGTGATTGAATATAGCATAATAGTGAATTGAGTAGATTTTTATCTAGCACCAGCAAAACATCAGCATTGGTTTGATTCTCAAGTTTCTGTATTTAAATCATCTGGTTGTCAATTATTACCATCTCTACCACCTGACTCAAGCTTGAAGTGAAAAGCATATTTGCAGTGTCTGCTACAGAAGAGTTATACAAAGCTGTGAAAAGTCAAGTTAAAATTGAAGCTTATTATTGGATTTCTCATTCTGAGACAGCCTCAATGTTTCAACACCCCCACCACAAACTAAATAAAGTCAAGCAAAACAGTCTTAACTCAGGTTTAATGTCCTCCATTAAGTGTGTAAAATACATTTGGCATGAATGTTCGTCATGAATCAATCTCCACTCTCTGCACTCCCTGAGATTCAAGGTGGTCATGCAAAACGCCAGCTATGGAGTTATAGGATATATATCCCCCTTCTGCTACAGGAGAGTCAGATGAAGCTGTTTTCTACGCCAAGCAGCAGAGCAGAACACTCAGTAAAGATTTCCTTTAAGGTGCCCAGCACCAGGCTCTGTGTCTGGGAGCTGGTCTGTTGTATCTGCATGGCTGCATAGATGACTAAATCTACACACGCACACACACACACACACACACACACATACTTGGGCACACATATTGACATAAAAATACACATATACACATGGGCACACAGACACACAGATACACACACACATTCACAAATAAACTCAAAGAAAAAGTACACACACACACACACACATACACAGAGACAAACCCATAAAAATGCTCACATTCAGTGGAGGGAATGACAATAAAACTTCTTTGGCCAAATGGACATTTCCACGAAAGGAATTGAATAGGCTTTGCCTTGTAGCATTTAATAATACACTGACGTTTGCACAGCCAAGCCCACAGCCCGATCAGTTTCTTATGAGTTTGCCCTGCAGTCTTCCATAGCAGACTACTGCTCACAACCCAAGGCTTGGGGTGTGGGTTTCTCTGTTGTGATGCCAGTTCCCCAGCATCTATTTGTAATTAAGAGTGGGAAGTGTGTTAACATGGTAATCATGGAGGGGTGTTTTGTATGCTCCCCGCTGTGAGAGAGGATCCTAAAGCACCATTGAAAGTTGATAGGGCAGACATTCGAAAGACACGTTGCCGCAGCCGATGGCGCGCGATTGGCCCGAGGTTATCTAGAGTCACCAGAGCGGACCGGGGGCACGAGGCCCCCGCTGTGAGAGAGGGTCCTTTGCCTAAAAACTGTCCTATTTGAATGCGGAACTATGTAAACATCATGCATGCATTCCAGTCTGAAACTAAGTAAATAATGGTGCGCATCCAAATCATGCATAGCATTCAGAAACTTAAAACCCTGTGGATTGTCTCTGCAGTATAGTGTTTTTCTTGGCATCTGTCCCTGTGTTCTTTCAGGCTTCAACATAAGTGTAATTCTTCACTAGTGTGTACCCAAAAATGTTAGATGTAAAATGTTTTTAAATTTGTCTAAATTTCGCCTAAATTTGTCTTGCATGTCAGTAAGAGCAAGTCTGTTATTGAGTTTACATTTTAAAGGAGAAATCTGGTGTGAATCAATCCATAGCTCTGTTATTTGGACGATAACAAAATAACAAGAAAATTTGATATACAAAGACCTCATTGTGAACCAGCAGCTAATTTTTACTGAATGGGGCACAGACACTAACTTTCAGTTTAATTTCCATATGCCCCATTCAGTTAACATCAGCTGCCAGTTTGCTATTGAGCCAGAACTTGGTGACCTCAAACAACAGGGCTATGGATTGAATCACTCCAGATTTCCTCTTTAAATATGACTGTGATGATTTACTAATTTTCTTTCAAATGCATATTCAATAAAGTACTTCTGGATCATTAAATCTGGCTATGCATGCAGAGTTTCACATTAGTGCCAGCTTTATTTATTATGGTTGTCATGAAGTGCTTTCAAAAGCCAGGTGAAATAAAATGCAAATAAAATAAACTGCAGAAAGAAAGACAAACACAACCACTGAATTAGGGCACATCAAAGTGAGACAAATGTTCATGTCTTAAAGACGCATGTAGTCAAATACATCATGGTGCCACCGTGGAACGTCTGTAAACACTGTATAACCCATAGGCAAATTCAGTCATTCTCAACGCACCAAAATCCCCAGGATCATCTAAGCCCATAAAGCCACTCTTGTCTGATTGTGTACCGTACAGAGGGTCAGAATGCAGGCTTTTGGGTGCGGGCAGGTCATAAGGACATATGGACAGAATGAGTCCACGCATCAGTCACTGTCATCATGTCCTCAGGGCTTGTGCTTCCCTAGAGCAAATGGAGGAGCCTGCCACAGAGACCTGACTGGTCACTCCATGCAGTGTGACAGACAGGTCTGATACACAAACAGACAGACACACACAGACAGACACACACACACACACACACAAACAAATGCCACTTCCCCACTTCTGATCTTCTGATGCTTTACAGAATCACATCAACCCATTCATCAGCCACACACGCAAACACACACACACACACACACACACACACACACACACACACACACAAACACACACACCTCCAACTAATTGGATAACACAGATAATGGGCCTTGTGAAATAATGAAATCTTAGGAGTGTATGTGCTTCAGGATTAACAGAGACTTAATGACCATTCATTTGGAGTCTATATTTAGGCTACTTCCGTATTGGTCATTGTGTGAAATATTAATTGGAATAGCATGGTCTATTTGAAACTGAACATTTATGGAATTGCGCTATGAAAAAATCAAGCTCCCCCTTGTTTTCTGTGTTCATTATAGGAAAACCCTACAAATTAAATCCTGTCCTAGTACGAAGATAGGCTTTCACAATGATAAATTGTAAACAACCCAACAGATGTTTTTGGTTTTAACCATAATGCCAACCAAACACCCTTGCCTCTGCAGAGAGTAATTAATTAACTGTCAGTTTTCATCATGGTAAATATAATTTAATACTGCTGCATCTTTTATTTAATTGGTCAACCAATTCATACTTGCCATGGGGATGCAAATGTATTTTCTGACACACTACAGCCTCTCACTGTTTGTGGATCAGTTGATGTTTTTAGGGGCCTGTTCAGAACCTTGCAGATGAAATCTGATGAGGGGGAACAGATGGGTGTAGCCTAGATAGGGCCAGTCTAAGGTCATTGTGTTTACACATTTCCTCCACTGTGCTTTTTCCCCCACTCCTTTCATCCATCAGCCAGGTCATTATACCTCTACGCGCTGCTCTATGCCACTGTCAGGATCAGCAGCTCCGCTTCCTGTGCTGGAGGCTGGGGTGGAGGGGGAGTGGGGGGGTTGCCGAGTCTGGCCGCCCCGGTCTTGTTATGGTCATTATGGCTGAGAGCTGCAGTGTCAGTGAAATGCCCACTATTGCCTCAGCTGAGTAGAGTGGATCTCTCGAGTCTCACATCCCTAGCCCTTACCACAGCCCCATGCCCTTGCCTATTACAGCCCAAAGAAACAATGACAGACAGGGTTAGGATATAACACAATTTCTACACTAAAGGAACACTAAGGAGATTTGGTGTAAAACTAATACCACTCGCTACACGCTACAAGGCACACACTTGGCACTGGGACATGCTAGAGCAAGCTGACTGGTGTTTGATGGACATAATGTGAGCAATGTCATGGTATAAATGTTTGCTTTTATTGTGGATTTCTCCTTTAAACACTGTTTCTTGATTGTTGTTAGAGGGTAACTCGTTTGGAAACATCTAAAAACAAATGATTGCAGCTCATCTATTTTGCATTAGGGTACCTGCTCAATGAAAATGTTAGCTCTGAAATGTTAGTTCTGAAAATGAGTTAATAGCATTAAATGTTGTAGCATAAATAGTTAAAAACATCTACCTAGTAGTAGCCCCTGGCTAGTAGTACAGGGCCTCAGGAGAGCTGCATTGTTGTGTTTGAGATGACATCAGCATTTCTCAGGGATTCTTCACATAGTGTTTCTCAGTTGCTCCTGAGGTGGCAATAATGAGCGGGAGTGGAACTCAGGCCCTCAGGGGTACAGCCACTCCAATATTGCTGTGTCATTGAATAAAGGTACACAACCATTAAACATTCATTAACTATTTACAACTCATTTTTCATTTTGTGCAAACTCCCTGCCTCTTTCCCTATCTCTCTCCTTGTCTCTCTCTCCTGTGTGTGTGTGTGTGTGTGTGTGTGTGAGAGAGAGAGAGAGAGAGAGAGAAAGAGGAAGAGAAAGAAAAAACGATGGCAGTAAGTATCACTGCTCCTTTAGGTTAAAACAAATGAGATAGAATCAAATCTTTTGCACTGCCAAGACAATTTTTGTCTCCGACAGTGCAGTTTTGAAAACGGCTGATTCCACACAAAACTCTGGAGTACAGCAGATAGGGAGAGATTGTGACATGCCAGCAGCAATGTGATACCTGCAAAGATACTCCGACAGCAGGCCATGGACAGACAGACAGGCAGACAGACAGACAGACAGACAGACAGGAAGCGGAAGAGTTTACACAAATGCAAGTCTTAACAGATAAGCTTCTATTTGCATGACTGGGATGCATCCAAGCTGAAACAGCCTATAAAACTTAGCACTCCCAAGAGATAAACTTTGGGGAGGCATTTTTGACAGTGCCGTTCACGCCCCACCAACACCCCTCGTTTCTGTGAAACTCAGCGACTTGTCATCTGCTTGGATTTGACATCCTCCCTCCCTGGTGCTCTCTCTCTCTCTCTCTCTGTCTCTCTCTCTCTCTATCATCTCTCGTTCTGCACCAGTGGGCTTCAGTTTGCTTGATCTGAGTCTCAGCCCTGTGCATCTCAGGGATCTTGGGGAGCTCAGGGAGCGAGAGGGAGGAGGAGGAAGAGGAGGAGGAAGAGGATAGCATGGCACGGCATGGTAGGCCGGGGCAGTCTTGGGGCTCTCATGTTGGCCTAATGGTGCTTTAATTGACTTATTGATCAAAAGGGTCCTGGCCTGCGATCAATGACCCCACGCTCAGAGACAGACATGGGGCTCTCGTGCTCCAGGGAGACTTGACTGACCAAGCAAGCCAGCGATCCACTGAGCCAGTAGCCTACCTACAGGACTGGCATATCGATTGCCCTCATATTCATTCCTACACCAGCCCTGACCTGATTCCTGTAACCCCCAAGATCTTTTAATCCCTGGACTGTATGTCTGCACTAGAAAGCGAGAAAAGGTAAAGGTCTCAGAAAAGGTTATCTCTGTTGTTCTGTCACACCAGCATTTAAAGCAAAAAATAGGTACAGTACAGGCTGCAGTACATGCTATGCACTATTCAAAACTATGTGTAGATTAGATATTTAAGTCTTATAATTTAGGAGAGGATACTATGGAAACCTGTGTTTGATTTACATTCGAGGTTCTACAATAAATTCTACAATAAGGACAGCAGATAACCAGATTAATGATTTTGCTTTCTGGATTGACATGCATTTCTGGTGATTGAGAATATTGTAAAGACCAAATACAAACAATTTACTAAATTAGAAGATTTCTTGCTCACAATCAATTTGAAATAAGTTAACAGATCATGCCATTTGAAGTTATAGGTTCAGGTAATGGTCATCTTAGATGCTATCTGGTATCAATAAATATTTGATTTCCTGCAAAAGTTATTTATCCAGGATGATTGACAACAGCCTCACAGGATAACTGGATCAATCCTATTGAAGGAGCAAGGATGATCTTTAATGGAAGTGTGTGTGTGTGTGTGTGAGAGAGAGAGAGAGAGAGAGTGTGTGTTTCATCCAAATTTCTGAAAGAATCAGATTTATATGAGAAAATGTTGCATACTTGCATGTACTGTTTACTATTACTGCCTGAACCCTGTGCAGTATTCAGCATTAGTTCATCATCATCAGCATCAGTTAACACATCCTCGCAAAAGATGATCAGGACCAAACTCTATTTATATATGACATCATTTCAGTGTCATATAAACATCAGCTATCATGTCATAATAAACACATGACATCACAAGCTAAAAAGGTGATGTGCAGCCTGTCCAGGCGCAGTGGTGAAAGACTGGCTGACCCTGAAATTCACAACAGGCAATATATTTACTAGTGGCATGTTTATATTGATACAGTAAATTAGATCGGAAGCAGTGCTGCCTGTCTGTGAAAACATATTAGTTTGGATTAGGGAGGAGCATAGAGCATGCAGGCTCAGACAATCACACCTAACCCACAACAATCACAGTTACACATGAAGATGGATGTACACACAATCCTTCTCCCTAATTAAAGGGTGATGAGCAGTTTTATAAAACAAAACTCAGCTCATCTTAGTGTGCCATTGTAACAGAGCAAGACAATGTTTCCATTAATCTGTAATTTGTTTTCAATATTTAATATTTATCAACTAATCAACTAATAAGCTCCACAGAATTCTCTTCTCAATCCAATCAAGTTCACTTTAGTAATTTCACGGATTTACCACTATATAAATATATGAATTATGGCTGTAAAGTTATATATATTATAAATCAGACGGTGTTACTCTCCTGCATCTAGCCACCGACCACCTCAGTGCAGGCTGCCAAAGCACCTTTGATGTTTTTCCTATAGTTCCCTCCAGCTGCACTTGGCTTTGATGATGGACCCTCTACTTCATTGATGGGCAAAGCAACATAACGTGATGAAACCCATCATGCTGATGAGAGCAGACATGCTCAGCTTCCATCCAGGAGTCAAAAGAGTATCAGCAGTGCTCTCCTCATCACCTGCTCCAGCTGCACCCACCACAACAGAGCAGCACCAGATGATATCGGCCTTTGATAAAAGATCAGCTGACACGTTCAATTGACAGGATATATCCGCCAAATGTTGCCACTCATTGGTTTCCTTGTTGCCTCGGCTTGGTCAGTTGCTCTCACAGTTGGCAGGCGTTTCAGTCCAGCTACAAAGCTATGACCTCAGCAAATGTGAGTGATAGTATACCTTGAGTCAATGTCTTCATGGCATGAGTTACATTTCTCAGTTTGGTCCCAAGAAATGAGAATAACCTCATTTTCTCTGTCAGCTTCAGTGTGCACATTACGGCGGTTGATGATCCAGTGAATTCTACGTAGACCTGTGAAAATGATTTCTTTATGAGAACTGAAATGAGCTTTAAACATTTTGACCTCTCTGAGGAAAAGAGGAGTAGCATCCAGTCCTGGTAGACCAGCAGTGGACTGCTGCCAACAAGACTGAGAAAGTGTGTCTGGACATTTGAAAAAGAAAATCCCTTTTTTATTCAGCTGTGTTCCTCTTTGATAGTGTGAGGCACTGCAGACCCAACTGCCTCTCTGTTTGACAGCAGCATTGTCCTGTGTCTGAGCACAAACAGGACCTGTGAAAGGATTTTTTCTTTTTTCCTTTCAGGCAAGGCTAAATGTGATGGAAACAACATTCACTGAATGTGCCTCTGAGCATCTGGGTCTGTACAGGCCAGCGCCCTGACAGAGACTCCACTGCTCATCTGCAGCAATACAATGACAGTAGCCAGGGCTTGAGCGGGAACTGTCCTTGCGTGACTCATTCGCCAGGCACGACAAGCGCAGGGAGGAGTGAGACTAAACGGCACACTGCCTATGAATCCATCATTTGCAATTCTGCAGCGCAACACTGATAAACATTCGTAAGGACTGCAGATGTCCATCATGTAACAGTGCACTACAAACCACAGCTGTGTTCCTGTGCCAAAAAGCGGATCTTGTGATTTGATGAAATGATACATCAAGAGATTAAACAGGATGCTGCGAATCCATCCACAGTGTCCCACAATACAACACAGTCATATTTCACCGATAAACATGCATATGCACAAATCATAGCTCTTCTAGTTTGCCAAGAAGCCTACTTGTACTTTGGTTGAATGAGACATCTGGGTATATCAAACTGAATAGGGTGAATAGGTTATTACTGTGCTCTATCCTGAGCATCTATTGTAGTTATGGTATCAGGGAAAATAATCAAGAAAACCTTTAAAAACCGTTCTTTGGGAAACCAATTTAGCACCAACCCATTCCTGGGAGAATCCACTACCCACAGAGGTGTTTTATTACCGGGCCACTTAAGGGCCAGTGGATGTGTCAGCTTTCACATGCCCTCGCTGTTTTAGACCAACACCAATTCCTTCCTGTGTACTGTTCACTTGTTTAACCTAAGATGCAGAGGTAATTGTTATAAATCTGGAATCACATCAAACATATGCTTTCATTTGTGCATCTTTTGGGAATTCTTTTACACTTCCAGAAGTGGGTTGTGCTTGTAATAGTTTTTCCCAGAACATTAATAGACCATATGTTTCCATTTGACACGAATATATCAGGCAGGGATCATAGTTAATTGCACTTCTACCCAATCACTGTCGAAGAAGCACAGCTTGCTTCAGCTCTCTCCATGAAATCTCCCACAGAGTAGTTCCAAGACCTGTCTGCTCCAACAGTGAATTTTTCAGTGAAGCACCCATGAAAAGTGAGCTGTTTGATTTAGCAGCTGAGTCCTAGTCCTTGGAAAATTGAACAGAATACACACACACACAGACACAGACACACACACTGTCAGAGCCAAGGGTAAAGATTTAACAAAACGAATGTGAGTGAATCAAGGCTAAACCCATCTCTCAATTTTCTGGCAGCACAATGCTGAATGAAGATAGATGAGAGGCTGTTAGCACAGAGATTTTTACTGTATGATACGGTTTTCAAAGCTAGACGCATAGAACTCAATTCCAAAACGCAAAGTTCTTTAACGTGCAGGTTTGACACACCACTATGTGTCAGGTATGGAGGTGTGAAGACTGGGCCATCATCCTTTTTATCATGCTCACTATGCCATCAGAAAGTGAGACCTCCACAGGGGCTGTTAAATTATTTATTTTGGTGAAGGATAGGAACTATGTGGCCATCTCTGCCTGGCCCACAAACAAACAGATTTGTATCATTATTCTGTCATCTGCTTTGTTTTTGTTTGTGAAAATTGGCAGTTAGGAATGTACCACTGACAGACAGACACCCCCAGGCTGTTGACCAATCTGCTAACCACTGTTGCCAAATCCCTCACCTGTTTGACTCTCTAATCCCTAAAATAAACAATAAAGATCTGACTTGACTTTCAGAGTTTGTATTTAACAGCCCATCATGTTTGATTGTGAGGATGGAATGTCTCAGATATACTCTGTCTCAGGTGTCTGGACATACCGCACAGGGCAAAACCTACATGGCCAACAACACTAGTGGCTATTTTTGTACAGCTCCTGTCGCTGCCAGATGGATTTTTTTAGGCCTAATCTAAACACATGCTTATAAGTAATGTTGTATCATTTTCTCAGACCATGGTGTGCATTTGAAAGGGATACTTGGCTTAACTTAGGCATCAGCACAGATTTGGTGTGTGCAGAAGGTCCATATCCTTCATTAATAATTCAGTGTCCTGGAATCACTCTCTGTGTAATGTCAGTGTTTAAGTGTAAGTTGTATTCATTACATAGACAAGAAACAAGTATAATGCAAAGCGAAATGCTGCTGTACTGTAACTGCATCTGTCAAAAATGTACTTATTGCTGGTGATGCTTCCATACTTCAATTTGCTCTTGAACTTATGACATGTAGAATTATAGAAATAACTCTGCAAGGACATTAGGAATGTGTTTGGTCGGTAGATGTGGATTACGCTCTCTTTGCTTAAAGCCATGTCAGGAAAGTACTGACCCATCTCAATGTTTTAGGGGAGGTTTGGATGATGTCATTGTTTTTTTGAAACTCTATTCTCTGAAGTTGTAGTGGTATCTTCCACCTTAATATTAATATAAGCTCTGGCTTCAAATTACTCTAGAGCATCGGATGTCAGAAACTTGTCGGAATTGTGTGCTGGCTTGTTTACAAAGGTGGAATCTGTTCTCTAAAGTTTACAGGTCGGTGCTGCTAGTATAAGGTTCAGATTTCACAGGGGTGGACATCATTTTTAATGAGCACTGCTTGCAGAGGTGTTCTTTGCAGGCGCATGTTTTTTTAATCAAAGAGAATTGCTTTTGTAATGAGGGTCTATCGATTCTGGGCCCATGCCTCAGACTCAGCCTGGCACAGTCTCAAGCTTGAGGAAGACTGCTTTCCACTGCCACATACTCCTGCTAAGTAGTAAACAAATACTTCACACATGCTGTGTCCTTTGATGTGGCAAACAGAGGTCATACATGACATCCTATATTGATGATACGTGTGTGTGTGTGTGAGAGAGAGAGAGAGATAACATATTACATTTTACTCTCAAATCTATTATTCATAACCTTTTGCAGAGCTCTCTGTTAAGGCGCAGTTCCTCTTTAATGGTGCTGTTAGCACTTTTTGTATCATTCAGTTAATGTCTTATCATAATCGACTTGCTCTTCTTTCTCTGAAAATAGTCAAGTCAAGTCAAGTCAAGTAGGGATTTATTGTCGTTTCAGCCATATACACAGTACATAGTGAGACGAGACAACGTTTCACCGGAAACAATTGGTGATACACGTAACTGTTAAAACACAGTATGGACAAGACATATACGTAATAGTGCCTACATACACTATTGTGGGAGAAAAATAACATTAAAACACAGTCTTCTTATGATGCCCTTGCACTGGGAATTGGAAACAAATAATTTTTGCAGCCTGTCACCCAAACAACACAGAGTTTCTCCATGAACTAAAGGGGGGTTGAGTTATGTGGTCTGTCATGTTTGGTTTTTGTTACAAATATAATGAAAGTTGTGTTGGATAAAGGCATCTGCAAAGACATTTAAAACACAAACATAAACATCACTGACTTCACCTTTAATGGAGCAGACCAAGTGAATGGTTGTAGGGTAGAGGAGACATATTGTTTTATTTTCTCATGTTTACCCCTTACAGCAGCATTGTCTGCTTTTCTGGTGTGCTGGCTAGGCCACTGGTTCCGATGGAAACCTCTTCAGGTTGCAGGGGCCCTTTGGGCACTTACTCTCCTATGGCAATGCGAGCCTTGTGAGGCTCATCTCTCACTGTCACCGTCTGTGCAAATAGGGGTCATCATGCCACCATATGGAAGCTATTTGGGTTCAGCCCAAAAATGACATGGCAGGCCATGTGCCATAAATAACAGGCCTCTAAATAAAAAATACCCTTCCCTGCGGGTCACCTTCTCAATGGGCCAGTATGAACATGTGTCCATGCTCTGCGCCGCTGACACACTTCTCCTGAAGAATTCCCTTGGTGATACATTGCTATGACTTTGTTTGCTGTGTGTGCAATAATGCAGAGGGGACTGGGGAGCCTGGTGGTCCTGGAATGATTTCTGGAGTGTAAAAATAACAAGAATCAATGTTTTGTTTGTTCTCTCTGCCCTACACTCTCTCTCTCACACACACACACACATACACACACACACTTTTGCTCTCTCTCGTTCTCTCTGTTTCTGTCGCTCTCGCAGTCTCAGCAGAAATGCATTGTGATCTTTGCACTGGTGTGCTGCTTTGCTGTGCTGGTGGCCCTGATATTCTCAGCAGTGGACGTATGGGGAGAGGATGAGGACGGCATCACTGAGGAGAACTGTAGCAAAACCTGCCGGTAGGAAACTCACTCAACAATCTTTCATGCATCACACTGCCCCAGATCATGGGGGCACTTGAATGAGGATATACAAGATCCTCAGTACTCATATTTTGTTCTTACTTTGGTAACATGTTAAAAACAGCAGGTAGAAGTAAGAAAAATACAACCCAACTTGTGTCAATGGGAGATCCTCAATTGTGCCTCGGTCTGATAAGACTGACCTAGAATGCTCCCACTTGTTCTCTGAAGAATCTGAAGATTCTAGAAGATACTCTAGTTATAAGCAAATATTGGCATTATATCCTGGTTAAGGGGTTATGTTTGGTCAAGGTGGCGTTTAGTAATTGTTCAACAACAATTTTAATAGCAGAACTTGAGCCTACCTCTGTGTAGATGGACTATCTAAGTAAGTGATTTGTAGGTCAGACCCACTTTCAGGTCTTTTTACATTAGATTGGTTCATTGATTAAGATGTAGCTTGCCATCCTCTATTGCACATTAATCAATGCCACTGTTGGGATTGCCTCAGTATTGTGATGTAGAATGCAGAGGTGACCTTTTCCCAGCTCATCCTATTTAAAATTCTATAATAGCAGTGCAGTTCATTGTGATATAGCCATCTAGCCCTCCAGATTTCAGTGTCCTGTCCTGCACTTACACAGGCTGATTTCTTCTCTTTAAACGAGTGCATGGAAGATTACAAAAGAATTCTGATAGATTCATTTGGTCCCTGGGTATCATTACACTGTAATCAACTATCTCTCAATGTGAGTGCCAACTCGTGTAGTGTGGCTTGTTACTGGAACATCTCCCAGTTTTAGCCATTTCACTTTGGCCCCAAGAGCAATCTGCTCTCCATTTCCTTCCAATAAGTGTTGACAATGTAATTCTGCGTGGTAAAGTTGAAATTGATTCCACTCCACCTCGCACCCCCTTTTTTATTTCTTTCCACAAGACCTAAGGCCCGTTTGACATCCATGTCTTTCATACACACACACACACACACACACACACACACACACACACACACACACTCACACTTCACTAAATATATCCACTTTCCTCACTGGCAGCACACCAGTGCACTAACTGCTTCAGCTCTATATTCTCCTGTGAAGAAAGGGCATCGTTGGAGCTGCTGCGTGCTGTCAGCGTATGTCAAAATGATTAGACCACAGCACTTGTTCCCATCCTGCGGTTCACCTTTGATCACATGCTTAGCACAGAAACAGCAAGGATTAATGACATCCCCTGCTAAATCTTTTGATTCTACTTTGTCTTAAGTTTAATTTTTTCCCTTTAGTGGATTGTCTGACGGATGTACAGTAGAGACAAGAGCACATTGAATTTAAGAGACGAACTCTTTAGTTTTGTTCAGGAATTAGAAGTGGGAGAGGCAATATAGAAGACCTGTCAGTGCATAGTTGAGAGGCCTTTATAATAATGTTCTAAAATTAACAATGGAAACCCAAAATGCGTTGTCTCAGCGCTGAAATTCTGCTGAAATTCTGCCAAGGAAGTATTAGTTGTACATATGCATTCACATACTCTATCAGCCTTATGTAGTGCTCTCAACCATTTCTAGTGGATTCCCTACAAAGATATAAAAAAAATCAGTTTCTCTGGAAACAAAGTTGATTTGAAGGCAATGATTGAGGGCATAGATCAAGAGAGGCTGTCTGAACCCAGAGCTACTAAAAGAAAATCAATTATTTCCACAAGACCTCTGATCCAATTAGGGCTACATCTTCCTGGAGGACCAAGCCTTTTTTATTATTCCCTTTTCCAATCAGCAACTTCAGTCATCTCTGCTAGAGAGCCCATGCCGTCATTTCAATTTTAAATGGTTCAGTGTTGAATCTGACTTCAAAGTGTCATTCTCAGAACAGCACCCTTACATTCCAATCAGTTTTTCATCCACTAAAATGATATCAGGCACTGATTAGATTAAATTGGTTGATTGGTTGATTAAACTATGCTCTATCATGTTTTGTATATTTAAAAAAAACACTTTACTTTATAATGGCAACAAATCGAACTCATTTTCTCTTTGAGACATAATTTTGCGATGGAATCTTCAATCTTATTTCTACCTTCCCATGGTATTTCCCCTCCACCTCATTGTTACCATTCGTATCCTTCTTCATATGTGAAATCGAGTGTTGAAAACAAGTCATGTCTCTTGGGTGTGCCAAGGGTAGATTTACAAAGCAAGGGCAGGTGAAAGCTGAGAAAGCTTCGGCATGGTCTAGGAGCCCGACAGGGTCTTTCACAGCTTCAGGCTATGTATTTCAGAGCTCTTTAGTTAGTTTGTTTAGTTTGACCACTCACCACCACTGCCCTGCCTTTTCACCTGCCCCCGTGTCCAAAGTCAGCAGACAGGAGCATAGCTTAATGCCTCTCCACTCATCAAGTGTAAACCTAAGCTATTCCAGGACATTGGCTGTGGTTATTATTAAGCAATTAGCATGTCAAGATAGCTGGCTAGCCTGTTGTTTTAAGAACAGCCATTGTCCACTGTAGAGCAGTTATAGGAGGATAGGCTTTAATGGAATGTCTGGAGATAGCATCTAAGTTGAGGAGGGCTGCATGAGAGATGCCTCTGAATCTGTGACCTGGCCAGCTGTCAGATATGCTCAGTGAATGAGTGAGGAACGGAGAGAAAGGCAAACTCTCAAGGCCTTATAAAATGGCCTAAGAGATGTTTGCATCCATGTCACACAGACACGCTGTCTGTTCAAGCAACAGGATATTCTCCTTCAACAAATTCAGACTGAAAAGGCATAAAGGAAGATGTGCGTTGTCTTCATGCATTAGTCATGGTATACCCACAACAATCTTTCCTTCACTTGTAATGCTCTAAAATAGATCAACCATAAATATACGGTGGTGACTGAAAACTATTTTATCCCACTAATGGAAACAGGTGGCTCAGAACAGACAGAATAGCCTAGCAGATGTTATAACATTTGTGCATTTTTGTAGGTCTAGTTTGGTCTAAAATGTCTGTTGAGAGGCTGGAATATCGATTCAGAGCTGCTGAAGGTGGAATTTAAGACTGAACACTGGTCAGTCTCTGGTTGGCTCTTCCTGGGAATTAAATAAAATCCCCATGTCTTCTGTTACAGAGCAAAGACCTTACAGGTTTAGAACATGGACATCATTCATTGAGAGGGGATGATATTGTATTGTAAGGAAGGTGAACATGAACAATCATTTCCAGTGGTGGTCCTGTCACAATCTTTTGAGGTGAAAAAGATTAGATTTCATGCTTGAGTTCAGAGATGCAAAGTAGGCCAATCAATCACTATTTTTTAGCTGTGAAGCAGATGAATGATGACATGGTTGCACAGAGGAACACTTAGATGTGGGAGCAGTGTCAATGTGAGCAGGCTGGCTCAACATGAACAATGAATGAATGAATGAATGAATGAATGAATGAATGAATGAATTTCTGTATTTTCAGTGCTCATGACATACAATAACCATTTGCTGTGCTGTGCCTGAATTTAAAAGACAGCAATAAATTATACATACAGTTATAGATACATGCTATGTAATACATGCATACTGTCAATCGATAACATGTCAGTTACATGTATCAATAAACAATAAATACACAATGTACACACACACATACACACTCGGCAGCCTCTCACACACACACACTGGGCAATCATCCCAATCAGTCAAGACATAAGAACAAGCCATTCAAACAGCATTAACAAACTAATTTGTGAATTAGGTCATACATACAGTATATCTCTTTAATGCTGACAGTCGAGAACCTCACTCATCTGTCTTCTGATTGTGCTGTCGTGAGCTCAGGCACTGAACTGAGCCTTGATTTATGACCCGAACCTCTGAAATTTAATTGTGTCAAGCTTAACATGATTCCAGCAAAATATCAGGATGAATGCTTGACACTAATGAATAACATACTTCCGCCAACATTTTTTCTACTTTAACGACAATTATTTTTGAACTCAATATGGTATAGCCTATAGGTCTGTGAGTATCTTTTTCCATAAAGACCTCTGCATTATAAAGACACATTATATTCATGTTTGCAGAGCGTGAATATCAGCCAGGTCTGTCTGATGTTACCGGATGTGATGCCCAGTTTGTGTTTTAACACTGCATTAAGGCACAATTGCTATGCATTTGATGCTTTTAACCACCTTCACTGCTCTCTGACTCTCTGAAATTGAATATCAAAGGTCAAAAATGATAGACATGAGAGGTGTGCTGCCAGATGGATGCGGTCAGGAAAATCCCTGTCACATATAGACAGTCTATAGACGTGATGGTAACAATACCTCTGCTTCCAGTATGCTGTCTGTCACATATATCAATGGATTTCACCTTTATCCTTCCATTGTCACTGACTATATGTAATAAATGCCCTGAGTGAAATGACTTCTAAACCAATGTGCTGCAGATAATAAGGGTGAAATATAATATTCATTGTAGAAGGTAGTTATGGATAAAGTGAATGGTTTATATATCAGTTGCCTTTAAATACAGCATACTTTACTGTCACATACAGTCAATGTCAGTCAGAAGTGACTTGCATATTGGAAAACATGGACATAGGAACTGTAAATCTGTATGTTCAAGACTTCCTCTAGGAATGTTATTGTGTTATTGTGTTATTCTCAATTACTTTATCATTTATTTAACAAGCATCTGGACTAGAAACATAGGAAGAGTGAGCAATTGATAGACTTGTAGGCTGTTTTCCTTCAGCAGACCTTGTCCTAGTGGCTGATCATAAATAGACTGAATCATTGATGGAACCTTTACAGATCCTTCTCCTGGTCCTGATAGATACTTCTCATTAAATATTCCTTTACGCAACCTTTTCAAACCTTGGTTAATATTCACAAAATGTTTCAAAAACAGGCATGTCCTTGTGTGTGCTGACAGGAGAATATGAATAAAACCCCTTCAACCTCACACTGAATGTTTCCACTGCATGTTAATGCAGATTCTTCCTTCAACATCTTCAGGTTGTGTTGTGCAGCAGCTACTGTAGGTCAAAGTCCCATTTTTGCCCTGTATGGCTAATGCATTTTCTGTTTTGTCTATGGGTCCCGAGAGGTTCAAGTGCACTTATTCTCTCCAAATATTATCTTTCCATTCCCATGTGCCAGCCACAGAACTCTTTGTTCAGTGTGATTTCGTGCCATGCAAGGTGAGGATGTATCTTGGCCATACATCATCTTTAGCCACCAGGAAGCTAAGCTAATTCATTGTAGGACCACATGTAACTGCATGTTCCCCACACGGACCACCACTCTCATTCCCCTTTAATCTAAACTTTGTTCTTTGTTTAATAAGGCTTCTCGGCAGCCTCTGTTTACTCTTTGCAAGGCAATGGCCATTCATTTGCCAGTGCAACCAGGCAAGGGAACATTGTGACGGGTGCATTCACTTTGTGCTTGAGTCCTCCATTACCGTTCTACATGATTTACTGTGTTTTCCCTCCTCCAATATTGAACCTTTTCTCCCCCTCCGACTTGCATGAGAAATGTATGCCCAAACTCTGCATCGCTCTGAATCAGTGACCTGCCAAGCAGGCCTGATGGCAGCATGTTGTGTGTGTGTTTAGGTAATCCAATTAAACACATCCCCAGCACACCCCCCCTCCACCTACCATTACTATTAAAAACCAATTTCCTCAGGTTGTTCCCTCCCTTTGGACATAGCTGTGGTTGTAAGGAAATGAGAGATTATCAGATACAAGGATGCATTTTCTTGACTTGAATAAATGAGATTGTATAACTCTTTTTATGATGTGTGTAATTTATAATATTCTTAATGTCAGATTGCAGTGTGAAGGCTTATTTTATTTTTAATCCATGATGAAAACTTATTATTTTTTCAGTATTCGGAGAATTTGCATAATTTTGTGATCACTAGATCACAGACATAAACAGTAAACATATAAATACAAATAAGCCTGTAACATGATAAACATGATCCAATGAAACAGAGTGTCACTGTATTGACTGACTCCTGTGCATCAGAATGATCATTGTAGAGAATATTCCAGAAGATGTATCCCTGCCTCACAACGGAACCACCCCTCTCACCTCTGGGCTGCACAGTCTGTTGGACCTGGCGCGGCGATACGTGGAGATCGTCTCACCTTACTGGGCTCTGAACTCCACCGACTATGAAGCCAGCATCCCTACAGCAAAGCAGGTATCTGACTCCTACCTAAAACCTGGCAACAAAGTTACTTATAACCATCTTGTATCCAGATCATTGACTGTCCATTGCTGGAAGTGACAATTTATCTTCAGGTTATCAACTGGATAAACTTCAGATGAATCTTTTCAAGTGTGGTCCTTAAAGGGATCCCTGGCTAGTAAGACATGTTGGCCTTATACGGTTGACGTTGGCCTCAGCTACATAAATGAGATTTTAAAATGCTCAAAATGTTTTTGTTTTTATTAAAAGTTTAGAAGACCCTTTCACTCGTAAACTTCAATTATTGCAAAAATCATTCTACCTGGTTGAATCAAAATCCAATCAAGATACAGCAATCAAGTTGCTGCTGCACATTGACACCATCAATATCAACCAGGTGGTTAACTACTTTTTACCCAGAAAGCATTAAGACATAAATTTAATGGCAGCTTATAAGCTCTGCAAATGAAGGGATTTTCGTAATAAGTTTTAATAAAAAAAAGAAAGCATTTTGAGTGTTTTCAAATCCTGTTAAAAATAGCTGATGCAAACGTCAATCTTAAAAGACCAACATGTCCTACCGGTCCGGGATCCTTTTAAGCAGTGCAAGATATCTAGCTAAATAAATTTCTCTGATGGAATTGATTTATTTTGCATACAAATGTGTCTGCTATTTGTGGCAGCAAAGCTCAACCATGATGAGCCAAGCAATTAACTGATGCTTCATGCAGCAAAAGCTCTGCAAAGCCTGCTTTTTACCAGTTCCAATGTTTGCCGATCATTATCTAACAATACTGAAGCAGATACCCTGTAATTCAATCTCCTGTCACAGATGTTTTCCACAGCCATTTTCTTTTCCACAAACGCAAGTGTGACAGAGCTATTGCCAAGCTGTCAGATGTGCTGGGTCATAGTAGAGACTAAGTAGATAGTGACTGAAATAAATGAATTCAGAGTTGACGCTGCAAGTGTGTTGTTTTTCAGAGTGAATGGAAATGTCAGCACTTAATGACTTCCTTCAGGCAGACTGACTGGCTGCAGTGGAAATTTTGCTCTAGACTTTCACATGTCTCTTTGCCTGAACCATTGGCTGGTGATGTCAGTATATAGAGGGTGTAAAAGAAAGGTTTCATGAAGGCATAGTTCCTGAATAGTGATAACCTAACAGATCAAATTTGACCCAACAATGAATGGGTTTGGGGAGCAATGTTTCAAGGCACTGATAATTTGACAGATCCCACCCTGAGGAATGTCAGAATGTCAAAACTCTTAGCACAATGTCAAGTCACAAGTAAGAAATCTTTATTGGAAATTTTCTATGGAAATGCCTGGTGACAGATCACTAATAGGCAGTTATGAGGCCAGACCTGAAATATATACGTATTACATATCATAAATATATATTATATATAAATACATATGCCTACCACTGTCTGTATATTGTTGGTATTTCTCTCTCCCTTAGGGTCGTCTCTTACTCCATAGGCTGATGGGCCTCAAGTCCCAAAAAGTCAATCTGAAAGTGGCCAGTGGATTGACCCATTCCAAAGATCTTAAGCTTCTTTCACATCATGGTAAATCAAAACTGTTTCAATTTTTATGCAAATTCTCTACATCACATGAAATGCATATGCAGAATCTATTCTTAAAACAAGTGTGATTAATGAAGATTTCCAGTCTGTCTATTAGCCTTATTATCTCTAAGTCTGTGTGGGAAACTGGCCTTTAATAGTTCCAAAGTTATGTCATGTTTAAACCTACAATGTGATTTGTCTTTAAAAGGTGCAGATATCCATTACCTAAATATGACAACCCTGACAAATGGTCAGCTGCTATCTTCCTTCTGGGTGGTCGATAAGAAGCACATATACATCGGAAGTGCCGGCATGGACTGGAGAGCGTTGTCTACGGTACTGGAGTTCATTAATGTGAAATATTATATTACATTAAAGCAGCTATCTTTGGAGAGTATTTTTTTTTTTTTTTTTTCTTCACTTGGATATTACATTTCTGTTGGCAGAACTAGCTTCCTTTGGAAATCTGTGCAATTCAAGGTACCTGTAGTTTATACTCCCTCCATTTTCTCTGGCTGTGTTTTAATGCAGTCGGCTGCATTGGGATGCTTGTACATGCAAGCCCTCACGCAGCGCAGCGCAGCACAGCACAGCACAGCTAGCATAGCTAGTACAGCGATGGCCAGCCTTATCAGTGGTGCCGTGATGGATGAATGCCACCGGAATGAGAATGTCCTTTTTGAAATGGAAATGAGAGGAGAGCACAGAAATGCTGAAGGTTTATACTCAGGCCAGGGCTAGCTTGGCTCACATTGTCAGCAGCCCTATTTTCACAATAGTTGTGTGATCTGGACAACAGCGCCAGTGTCCCCCATAAGACAAAGAGATGCTTACATCCTGGGGCCCTGAACTCATGAGATCAAAACATCATAGCTGTCTACAAATTAAAAGACAAAAGATGTAGTCTCCCAGCCTGATCTGCATAATAGTCCCCCTGGGTCCATGTAATGTACAATGCAGCATCTGGTAGGTGTGTCTATTGTCCATTTATGTGCAGCCTGGGGCACTGCATTGGGACTTTGTAAGGAAACAGGACTTCTACTCAAGTCAGTAATTCCGTCTTTATTCCAAGAAAAGGTAGTAACATAGCATACAAAGATACTATGGGAACACCGGCGTCGGAGTGAACAATAATCAACTGAGGTCCCCTACCATATATACCATGGAGTCACCAATAGCTAACAATGAGGTGGCTAATTACAATATCCTTTGATAATCTTGTCTGGCCTCAGGTGTGACATGGTGGTGGTTAGGTGATTACCTCCTGCCTGTAGACATGCTAATTCACTACCGGTAGTCGTCTGGCCATGATGGTCCAAGTTGAGTCACCTTTTGTTACCCCCATTCTAATATTAATGGCTGTTATCTGCCTTCCCCTCTCCAGGTTCAGACACACAGCTAGTCTCATTTGGAGTTGATCTTGAATACGCAAACACTGTTGGGTTAGGGTCTCTTTGTTGCAGGTCCTCTTTGTCGCAGGTCAGACTTGGGGAAGTGATTGAAACTCATAGTCTAACCAGATTCTCATCTCGTCATACCTCCAAATCAAATCAATTCCTTCAACCCATTAATTTAAGTTGCCATGTTCAGTTCACAAGTGATAGCTGCTACTGTAGCTGCTGCGTGCATACACATGGGTTGGATGCTACTGTGTGCTGTGTATCTCTTCCTGACAGCATTTGTGTCTCATTTTGCCCCCAGCTGAAGGAGTTGGGTGTCATCCTGTATGAGTGCAGTTGCCTGGCTCTGGACCTTCACAGACTGTTTAGTCTCTACTGGCAGCTGCAGAATAAAGACTTCATTCCCTCCATATGGTCCAAAAGGGTGTATGGACTCTACAACAAGAAAAGACCCCTTCAGCTCATTCTAAATGATGTGAATGCTGAGAGCTATCCATCGGTGAGTAGGTCTACATGTCAGCCTTACTATTCACATACTGCACTCCTGGAAGGTCAACAGCATGCTAGCTGTCTAACACATGCTCATCACCTTGCATCCAGATAAAAAATGAATCCTTCATTTCCGTGTTGAGGTGGATAGCTGCCACACATCAGCCTCATTAATCACAGACAGGACTGTGATATCAAGGGCCTGTGTTTGGCCTCCTGCAATCGACTCCCTCTGAAATGTGACTATGAGTTACAAATACATGAAGCTTGTATGGGAGCAATCAATCAGCCTTTCCATCACACACTGGTCCTTCCCATCCAGTGACTGATTGTTCATCTCACAGATGTTTGGTACTGATGAACCACCACATCTCTCAACATGAAGGAAAATGTCACATTTCCCATATCCAAGGTTAGGGGCTATGCACCCATGTATAAAACCAAGACTGTAATGAGAAGAAAAAATGAAACCCTCTAGACACTGGAGCAATAAAGTAAGGCTCCTGGTTAAAGTTTCAGGAAATGAAGTCATTGGAGGTGCTGCTGTCTCTGGATTTACACCTCCTGTGGTGCTTCAGGGAGCCCTTCAGTCATTTGATTTAATTCTCCCTCAGGCCTAGACTATGTTCTGGAGTCATCTCAGAGTTTTGTCTGAGAAAGCAATGAGCTCATCATGGATAATGGGGTAACCAGGGTGATGAGTAATTGCCAGAGTTCACATACTGAGGGAAGTGTGACCAAACGATCTGATGTGGAAAATTAATAGATGAGTTTGCCAGAATGTAATAGAGTATTTCATGGACAATTAAGCAGAGGTTAACAAAAACAGGTTATTTCTGTTTCTCACACTGATTGTCCAAGAGACCCTATTCTGTTGCTCATTAGTGATGCAGTGGAACTGTTTCTTGTTTCCACCAGAATTCTCCGGATGTCTTCTGTCCCAAGGACCGAGTCCGAGACATTGATGCTATCTTTAATGTGATTGATGATGCAAATAGGTTCATTTACATCTCTGTCACAGACTACCTGCCTTTGGTCAACAATGGGCTGAACAGGTAAACAGAGGATGAACAGCAGATACGATCATTTCCCTTTAGGCTATATACATGAATTAATTTCACTGAAAACATAATCACATACTATTTGTGTGAACATACATTTCAGTAATAAACTGCTTAGGTGTAGGTATAAGACATATAGTATTCTATATGAAAAAGTCTTGTTGAAAACATATGTGATTCTGATCTGTCCAGATAGAATAATGAAAGCAACATATACTTGTCCAATTTGTCTAATCCCAGACAGCACTTGGGAAATGGGAAATGGGAAAAATTAAATGAAAATTAATAAATCAATCTCTGCTGTCTTTAGGACCTCTGCTGTGTATACGTATGCTGTATAATTGCACGTGTTTTGTTAGATACTGGTCTGCGATTGACGGAAAGCTGCGCGAAGCATTACTGCTGAGAAACATCAAAGTGCGTCTGCTGGTGAGCTGCTGGGAGCAGACACACCCCCTGACGTTTAATTTCCTGTGGTCTCTTAAGAGCCTGTGCATGGAGATGGCCAACTGCTCTCTAGAGGCTGTGAGTAAGCACCTTTGACTATTCATCGCCACCTGTTTTACTGTATCCCTTGTCTCGTAATACATAAATCTGATCAGGGCCCTCATACAGTATTTCTGGAACTTACAGCGTTTTTACAGCTCCACAGAGATTGTGCATTTTTATGAGTTACTGGTGTGATGTGACAAAGTCCACTATTCATATTGACTGAAATCCAGTGCAGGAACTTATTTTCAAAGTCACCAACACTTCTGTGTTTCTACAGAAGCTCTTCAGTCCCCGTGAGCAGCCAGATGGCATGATTGAAGGGATAAACCACAACAGATATATGGTCACAGATAATGCTATATACATAGGTAGGTAAAAATTGGCAATAAATCGATCTATCAATCAAGGTTCCGATAATGGCTCACATGAATACTCCCTCTATAATAAGTACAAAAAGCTGTCATGAACATGAGGCATGGTTGTTCCCTCCTTCATATCTTCTTGATTGATTATGTTTTCTGTGAAATTAATTCATGTATATAGCATAAAGGGAAATGATCTTGAACTTAGAAATAGCCACTAAAACATGAGTGAATTAGAACAAAGCCTTAGCCAGAAATCTAGACATATCCTAGCGGAAGCAAATAGTTTTGCTCAGCAGATACATCTAGTCACGCACCATAGGGCCTCAGTAAGTCTTCTAGCTACTTTCTATCTTTGTAGAGAGTCATAGGGAGGGCTAAGCACGGCAACTAAGATGACTGCCTTGTGTGAAAGCCTGATGTCAAATAGCACAAAGCAATTGTAGTTCAATTGTGTTTGCCAAAGAGAGTGCCATTTAGCCAACAGCACCAATACCCAGCCTGTTTTAATTGTGCTTATAAGATAGCACTAGAGTTATTCTGATAAATTAAAGTTGAATATATTCCATTTTAACATCAGAGAACACAGTACAATACTCCATTCATCCATTCTATGCCCCCTTTAAAACAGTTATTATACCAAAATGAGAACAAAGACATTTAGTGTATGTTGGCCCACTGATATCACTTGATGTGACTGTCCATCAGGAAACTTTGGCTGGGTGGGAAACGAGTTTGTGTACAACGCCGGTGCTGGCCTTGTAATCTCCCAGGAGAAGAAGGACCTAGAGGACCAGAACATTACCATGGTGCAGCAGATGAGTGCAGTGTTTGAAAGGGACTGGAACTCACGCTACTCTAAGACTCTGCAGCTCAACAAGATCCCCGTCTGCTACAAGCACACTGTCCTTCCTCAGCCACTCAAGGCATGGGACGAGAGTGTCGACAACACAGACAGCCCCAATGCCTCTCTGTGAGAAGAGACCAGAATGGGCCAGAGGAATGGATCTGGATCCGCCTTTTTAACCTGTAAATATTTCACAGACTCCTTCTATTGGTGCCACCTTTGATACATGCTGCTTATATTGTGCACTTTCAAAATGGGAAGAATCAACAGACTTTTATTGGCTGCAGTCTTTTATTGCACAGCTTTTTTGTTTGTTTGTTTAGTTTTGTTTTTGTGAGATTTATCAACCAAAGCTTACCTTCAGCACTTATTTGTATATACCTGGACACCATATGAGTCAAGCCATGGCCAAACATGGGGTGCTAGCTGGTTCAAAAGCGCCTGATCAAACAAAGTAAACAATAGAGAAAAATCCCTTTACAATTTTAAGCCCACAGCCTTTGAGTTTCTATTCCCTGTATAAAATACATTACAAAAAACTTTTGTAAAAAAAACACATAACACATAAACTTTACAGACAAAATGTACTTACAACTTCATATTCAGTACAAACAAGTTTTGTCTGTGCTGCATTCTGCAGCGTATTCTGCATTTCTGTGATGTCTTACTTTAAATCAACTACATTTTTACTATATAAACAACACTTTTGCTACAGTAAAATAACAGTGTCTGAGGTGGGCATGAGCAAAAAATATCTGTTTTATATTAATGTTTTTTTTTCCCAATTGCACGATTTGGCCATCTGTTATCTTTGATTATCTTATAGGCCTATACAAACTTCTGTAGAACCAAAAATCATTCACATCTCAGCAGACGATTTCATGTATGTCATGTTAAAGGTACTGTGTGGTGTTTTCATTTCGTTCTGTCGGTTTAGTTACCTTGAATGCATTTACTTGCAATGTATTTAATATGGGAGCCACATGTGATATAATGGGATATTATATCTGGCCTGGTTCTAGTTGGTTTGCATGCTAAATTCAGTGGATACGGACAACACTGAATTATGTCAGTAATTGTTTCTTCACATTCTGTTGCTGTTTTTGGATGTGTCTGTTTTTTTTGGATTTGGATTTTAGCCCCAAAAAGAAAATAAAAACACTGCACAGCACCTTTAAATCATCCTGATTACAGCTGCAAAACTAATAGGCCTAAGGCTGTATAAACACAAATCATATAGAAGTGGATGTTTTTTAAACACCAAAAATAGTACATTTAAATGCAGGGCATGGAAATTGGGTTGTTGTTGCGAAACAGTTTGTACACTGGATATGTGTCCTAGAAAATGGACACATCCAAATCTGCAGTATCCACATGGGGCATCCATGGCCTTTAAAAACACTGGCAGTGCATATTGTTGTCAAACTCCATGTGCTAATACGAATTACCACACAAAGCCTAGCTATGGTTATCTCCACCCAGTTGACCCTGCCCAAGAAAAGGATACAAGGCACTGACATTAATGTCCATAACCCAAATCCAAATGATTAATGAAATCCTGATGATTAATCATTAAGTTACTGTGATTACTGTGAACACAAAAACACAGTGGTTGATTTGGCATGGTTTTAAATAGTTAAGTAGGACACAACGTTGATCAAAGACTTATAAATATAATACGCTTCCAAATTGTAGCCTTTACAGTTTTTAAGACCACATGTAATAGGATCATAGCAGACATTTCATGTAGCCTAAATTGAAAATGTATTCTGCCAGTGTACTGCATGTATACTCTTTGCATTACACAAATTCATTTGGGGTTTATAAAAGTATTAATTTCATGAACATTCATAACATTCAGGGTTTGTATACACTAATTTGATTTTTATAGAAACTCATACAGTCCTAAAAAGAAAAAAAAAAGAAAAACCATGAACATTGTTTTTATTACTTATTCAGTGCAAAGGACAACTGGGAAGGATGTTCTTTCCCCTAACTTTGAGTTATAAAAGGAACATATAAAATTGAGTTTGAGTTAAGTTTGAGTTACCTGAAGACATAAAGGTCTTGGCATGTTGTCAGCATTTTAAACCAAAGAGGCACTACTGCCATCTAGTGTGCAAACTGTCTGATCAAACATAATGCGGTGGATTAAAATGTGAGTAAATAAAATTCAAGTTATTAAGTTTACAGCTTCAACATAAACACTTTAAACAATTTAATCATGAATTATGCAACTTGTTTTGTTCCAGTCCTAGCCACACTGACACTGTATTGATGTATGAGCTTGATTATTCCCTTTAGGTCTATAGGCTATTTTTTTAACCGACTACTTTGGTGGATGTGAGAGGAAGGATGTTGCACTGGATAGGGAGTACTGTAAACTATTGTGTAAAAGAATAGGAGGTTGTTTATAACTCTTTTGCGCTATTTTAGCATGCATCCTTTGCATGCTCTGTTTTAGCAAAAGACGATTTGAAATGCAAATGAATGCTATTTATTGTAAAACCCTGATGCATCTATACCCTTGAATTTGTATTAATAAAGAAAAATGGCAAATGTGTTATTTTCGTCTGTGTAGCGGACTGTAGTGTGTGTGTGAGAGAGATAGATAGATAGAGAGAGAGAGAGAGAAAGAGAGAGAGAAAGAGAGAGAAGGCCTAGCCCTTTTATGTTAGCCTGTAGCATTGCTTGCATGTTTTTTTTTTTTAGAAACTAAAGTCCTTGGCCTTATTTTCAAGACAAAACTGCACGTCCAAATTCATTTTTCATCATTTCATCTTTGTGAAATTGGAGAAGCCACGTCGAACACTCAGCTCTGGAGTAAAAACACCACGCCTCCGTCTTGGGCAGGTTGGAGCAGAGCATCAAGAACTACCTTATCAGGGAACGCCCTGACGTCAAGTTGCCATGGATACAGATTATGTGTCATCCATCCGGGCAGTTCGAACTTCATGAATGCGCACTTTTTCAGTCCCAGGAGGATTTCATATGACCGAAAAGGTGTGTGTGTAACTGTTTACGTTCCGAATGATAACAAATGAAGGGCTTATTTAGTCTAAATCGCGAGGAACGTTGCCATCGCGGGTTAGAACTTCAGCATTAAATGACAACACTAGTTGGTGTTACTAATATGGCCGATGATAGCGAATGGGTCTTGGAGAGCATTGCTGGATATCTTGGAAGTCCAGAATGGGTGATACCAGTTACCGACTTTATGGAAAACAAGTGCACAGGTACATTTCGGTTTCTTGTAAACAGACATAATATTTTCTATGTATTGATGCATTTCGATTTTATAACTGGCTTACTATCGGGGTTATGCAAAAATCAGTTAGAGTTAGCTGACTGGCTGGCGTAACAGTAACGTTAACCTCTCTGCTGTAACTGGCTGTAGAAGTGTTTGTTGCTAGGTGTAGCATCAGCCTGCTAACAGTATCAATGTTGTTTTAGTTTTCACGTTAATCAGTCATAACAGTTCTTTCTGATGAATGACCAGCAAAGTAATCGTACACATCCCTGAGTACAGCAAATTAACATTTAAGATTCAATGCATGCTTGATGTGACATCACAACACTCACTGTTGCCTCTTAGCACAATGCTAGCGACCTAGCTTTCTAGCCTCTCTGAAGTGGCTATGGTGAAGAATAGGCTAATCTGTTCACCACACGACATTTGACTATTGACTATAATTATAGGGACTGTATTGACCTAGTATTTACTGTGCATATTTTTTAATATTTTATATTCTTCAAGTGTTTGACGATGAAGACGAAAACAAACTGACTTACACTGAAATTCACCAGCAATACAAAGAATTGGTGAGTAGCTTGGGGACTTGTCATTGGTCTGTGACATGGCCAGAATTATCTCAAGACAGTAAAATGTTTATTATTATTACTCACTCAGCCTCCCAGGCAGCATGCCTTTGTGTGTTTAGGAAGACATTTTAGCCTAGATCTTTGCACCACTCTTTGTCCTAGCATGAACTGTAAAAAATGTCTGGTAGTGGCTTTGTGGTAACATCCCAGATAAGGACATGCTCTCCTAATCTCAGCAATATTCAGTTCAATGTGGATAAATGAATAAGTGCTTATAATGTGTCCAAAGACTGCCTTTATAAAATTGTAAATACAATACAAGTTATAATGTTATAAAGCCAATTTGTGATCCACTACTAAATTGGTTATGGTACTTTGAATGTGATGGTGCAGCTATTACTGAATTGCAGTTTGTTCTTAACTTGCCAATTTGTCGTGAATCATTTATCCAGCTTGTAACCAACAAGTAACTTGAGTGCATCTCCTTAATCAGGTTGAGAAGTTACTAGAGAATTACATGCAAGAAGTGGGTATCAATGAGCAGCAGTTTTTGGAAGCATGCTCTTCTCCTTTTGCAAAATCCAAAACATTACAGGTAAGCGGTATTTTGGTGGATAGTGTTGACCAAATCAATACAAGTTAGTGTGTGCATGTGTATTTGTTTATTTATTTATTGCAATGACAAACGTCTTTTAACACCACTTACTCATGACAGGTGTGAATCATTACCATCTGAGAGCAACTGTGTGTCATGTTCTTCTCAGTCGATAACTTGTGTGTAATTTGTAAAGACAGGTCCAGGGTCTTTGTGCAAGCATTGTTCATACACATCCAAGTGGGAGATTAGCTGGTTCATTGTGAGTCTGGGGCTTTGCAAGGTCTTCTTCTAATGATATTAGCAGTCCAAGTACCTGGCTTGGTGAAGTCAAGCTGTAGATCTGGGTTGGTTGCATAAACAATTTGCAAATCCGTCTACTGATCTTCATGTTCTAGGCCTGCGCGGCACGGGCATGTCTGTACTGGCCCTCTTCCTAACATCATGAACCCTATTCACGTTTTCAAAGGTGTAAAGCAGCCATGTGGTGCATCAGAGTTCATCCAGGCATCAACCTTGCATATGTTTTTCTCTTTCCCCCTATGAGCTTAAACGATAAGTTGAAAGACAGCACTAACATCAAATGTTTGGCTAGTAAAATAATTAAGTGTTTAGATGGCAAGCCATATGCTTTTTTTCTCAGTATGCCAGGTACGGCCAGGATATATAGAGATTAGTGAACCTGCGCTGAATTGGGTTACACAAGTAAAGTAAATGCCTTCAGGAGCCAGGGAGCAATCTTAAGTCCCAGCTGTGCCTGGCGCCTACCTGAGCCAGAAAAAGCGTACGCCTGTGATTAAGCCACTTGGAGGCTGTGAATCTAGTTCCTGGATGCCAAAAGGAAGGAATGCCTTGACCCCTTTTAACTGTTCAGAGACTGACAGCTGAGCAGAGCATATAGCCTAGTCTAACAGGCTTTAGACATTGTAAGATAGGGGGACAGAATTAGGTACGGAGTCCATTCAGTGAGCATTCTCAGCATTATTATGTACAGTATTTGCATACTTTCTATTTCTTGTATCTGCAAATTATTTGTGCCAATAATCTGATCATATTGAATCCATAACTGGGTCACATGTTAACTCTAGGTCAAAAGAATTTGTAGTTTCTAGGTTTTCTTATAGGTACTCACCAACCTATCCAGCTGAATGCAGGATTTCAAATGTGAATTACAAGGGTATTAGCATCTAATTTCAGATAAATAGAAGGAATAGTTAAACATCTATGCATCAGGGTAATTCAGCCTGCAAGGATAAAGGGACTTAGACAGCTTACTAAAAATGTTAATATACCCTCATAGCACATAAGGAGAATAGTCTACTACAGGATTAGGATTGCTCACATTGTGTAGCAATTCAATTCACTTTATGCATCTTGCTGTAAAAACATCAGCTATGTAATTAGTCACAAATTAATTTGAGTGAATGTAGTCAGGACTATTAACAATGGTAAGTGAAGAGTTTGGCCTACACAAAAACAACAGCCATATTCTAGCAATTTAGAATATTTTTTGAGAAAGTGTTTATGTTAAGTGTGGCTCATTGCTGTTATGGGGTTGGTTATTTACCATAGCACAGTACTCTTGCATGCATTACAATAAGGAGTATACATTTTAAAGTGGACAAATGCTTCACACAAATAATGTTTTGATGGATTAGGCCTATTATTTGGTGTTTGTCATTAAGTGCAGCATAATCCTGCCTGCAGGGTGTATTCCAGCCAGTTCTGGCTACAGATGACTTCCAGATGTTTCGATCCTTGATGGTCCAGAAGAACATGGAGCTTCAGCTGCAGGCCTTGCGTGTGATAAAAGAGAGGAATGGTACCACTACCTGCTGACCCCTGAAAACACACACACGCACAGAAGATTTTTTGATACATCTGATTTCACATGAAAAACTGAGCTGTGTTACAGTCAGTGAATAGCTCTCTGCACTTTGCATTGACACATGCTTCCTGTTTTAGCTGATCATTTTTCATATGTGTGTCTCTAAGCATAGTTTATGTCCTTTTTATATTATGTTTTAACGACTTGGTCTGTAGCCTACTGTATGATTTGTACTGATCAGATTGTACGCTGCACTAACCATGTTAATTAAGCCTTGTCAGGTCTTGTGCATACAATCTGGTGCTGAACACTGAATGAGAATACTTAAAGGCACATATTATCATCATAATGAGCGCCGTGTGAACCATGAACATTAAGCACACTAAATATTTGATGAGGGTGTCAGCTCTAATGAATGTGTTTAATTAACATTCCCAGGTGCTCTACCCGAGTGTTTGACAGATGGCGAGGACGTTATGAGTGAGCTGGAACAGCAGGAAATGAAGATTTTACAGGAGGTTCTTAAGTGAGTAACACCCATGACCTCTAGCTGTCATTTCTTTGATTTAAAATAGTGTTGCCTCTTATATGAAGGCCATTACTTTTTGAGAGGCTATCCTTTTTGTCCTGCTTGGGACAATGTAGCGGCCTTGCCTCACCCTTGCTGTGACAGAAACAATAGTCTTAGTCAGGAGTCCTAAGCTGACTGGGCAGAAAAAGACCCAGTTGGCAGAAAGGTCTGGCACAGGACCTATCAGTTGTGCTTAGCTGAGTATAGCTTCCAGAAGTCTGTCCTGACACTGCATCCAAGGACACAGAACTTTGAAAGCTGCACTTTGCAGTTGTTGCTGTGAAGTTTTAGAAGCCACAGGGTTCCTGCAACATGCTCTAACATTCTCATGCATGTAAGGCACCTTGTGATAGAAACACCTTGCATGTAATAATTCTTAATTCTTCTCCTTCTTCTTAATAATAATAATAATAATAATAATAATAATAATAATAATAATAATAAATCATTCCTGGTTCCAGAAATTATATTTGTATTTTTATATTTGTCATGAATATATCATAAAATAATGTCATCAACTAGGCCCTTTAAGCAAATAAATAAACAAAGCAATATCTGATCAAAGGAACAAAGTGAAGTGAATTAACTCTTCAACCCCTTGACGCCTGTTAGCATCTGTAAATGACATAGCTAGCAAGTTCTACAAATGTTATAGATCACTTCCTGAGCAAGCTCCTGCAAACGGGATTCAAACAGTGTCCATAACGAAACTGTAAGAGGCTTAAAGGAAACAGTTAATTGTGTCTTAGCCTTTGTCGGAGAGGGTCTCAGGTTTACAGTTTAGCCTACTGACCTCTCCAACATTAGTTTTTCATTTCAGGCCTTGCTCTCAGATTTGGCCACTAAAATGTGTTAACCAAGGGTTCTCTGGCATCCTTTTCTGTTAGCCATCACCTGCAGTGAACTCGGAGGTTTATGCTTCTTTTTCTGCCCCATAGATAAGCGACGGGGCTCGGAAGTGAGTGTCTGTGTGGATTTATTGAGACAGTAATCAGTTCAATTAAAGGATCATAGGGAATGGCTTTCCACAGGGCAAAGGTGTGGAGTTCATGCCAGGGCTCTTAATTAAACCAGTTATCACTTCTGAAACTATGAGCTTCGTGAGGCTATTTTTAGAGCCTCTGACTTTTCTTTTTTTTCCCCAGTGGACAGGAAATAGTCCGGTGGACTAGGAAGTTACCACTATTGCACCATTTTGTCATAGCAGTCTGAGTATTTACTGTACAGAATATTGACTGGAGATTTCATCTCCAGTTTCACCTAAATGACACAGGACTGGACTGTCAGCCACACAGTTCCTGTCCTTGTGCCATTTGAACAGTGTTGAGATGACCATTGTGTTGTTACGAACAGTACCCATACCAAATCTTACTCCTATTATTACATATTACAAATCTTACATATTATTAACATTTAAAAAAGATGTCTAGTTGAAATGCTTCCCCAGATAGATCACTTCTGACCAAACCCTTAAAATAATGGATCTCTGCATGTTGTGACATTCTGAAACAAGTAAGTTAGGTAGTGAGGCTAAGGGTACTTGGTAAAAGGTTAATTAGGCTATGGTCACTGGGTAAAAGGAGAGGACAGACCCATGATTCAGTCAGCGGGTTATCCTATTTAGTGCAGCAATGGCTGTGTGTGGGTACCCAGCTTTTGTCATAGCAAACCTTTGTGCACCTCAGGAACTTATAATTGAGCCTAGTGGGCAGTGTCTGTTGTAGTAGCACTGTCATGGTCTTGGGCACTGGTGTGGGTAGGCCTATTATCTTAGGAGCAGGATTGACAGATGGCAATAACATGTAATGTGTATAAACCTTTTGGTCCAAAACCTCTAGCCAAATATGACCAATTATATGCTTCTAAAAATTGAAGCCCTACTGTTTACACAGTACTTGGCTTATTTGATGATCTGTTTTCTCACAGTGGTGTTGCTTTGGGGTTTTTCCCCAAATTTGGTTCAGATGCAGATGCTACCTGTGCCACAGTACCTCCCTACAAAGATTTTTCTTAAATAGACAGACAGCCTTTTTTGTCTACCAGACAAAAGTTCCAAGTGAATGTTAAAAAACGTCTGCATATAGATTTAATTTTACTCCTACATTGCAGGAGGTCGAAGGAGGAGTACGACATAGAGATGGCTCGCCGGACTCAGTTGGAGGAGGAGCTTGGCACGACATCCAGTAGCTGCTCTGTCCCATCGGTGCCCAACGGAACTGGCCATGCCCCTACCCCTGGCACCAGCCCTCAGCAGGCCTTGTCTCCTTCGGTCTTCCCACCGGCAGCCAACAGTGTCAGCAGGGTCAGATAACCTGCCAACCATTGCCAACAAACCAATACAGCTGAGCTCATGTTACTCATTTCTCCCAAAGAAGTCATGGCACAAAAATTGATAATTTGGTGTTAGTGAACAAAGGAAATCAAATGGCTGCCAGTATTCAAAGTGAATAAAATTCACCCAGAGTAGTTTTTGTTCTGAAAACATAACCTCTTCTGCAGATGGAAAATACACTAAGTATCTTTTGTCTGTTATTTACCCAGAACATATAAATATAACGTGTAATAGGTTGTGTATAATTGAGATTTGGAATGAGTTTGTAGCAAAGTTAAATTTTATGCTTCCCCAAGTGACTGTAATGAGAGATTGCATACTAGTCAAATTGACGTGCTGAGCATTCACTGACAGTGACACTGACAGCCTTTGTTAAGCAAATGTGACAGCTTTTTATTTTGTGCAGTGATCAAGCTATCATGGTTTAGGCTTAGAACAGGGATGGCGAAACCTTTGAAAAATGTAAGAGGCCAAGGGCCAATGCAAAATTAAGAGCACCAGTTTTTAACCAGTGTCAAGTGAAAGGGCAACTGCGTTTTAGACCAGAAAACCCACAGGCGGTCTAAAACATTGATGCTACATTGCTTAATGATCCTATTCAGAAAAATGTCACTCTAACAGTACTGAAATGATGATGTACGATGCACATATAGTACTAGATTAATGAAACAGTGGGCCACGATACATTTTACTTTTTGACTTCATGGCGGACTACTTGTAAGAGAGCAGGGAGCGGCCCTCTGGGTGTAGTTTGGCCAGCACTGGCTTAGAGGTTAGAAGCAAGCCCTTAGCTTAGGCGTACACACTGTAACAATGGCTGAATGCAAGCCCTAAGCATGCACCTGCATAGACTAAACTAGCATGAATCAGCTTCATGATTTGCTGATTCGTGTGTGTTAGGCCTAAGTCTCTGAAGGGCTGGGCTTAGGAAGGACAATAAGATTCAGTCAGTAATACTACAACTTTGGTGCAGATGAGCAGATGTCCCAGAATGCATTGCATTTCCTCTCCAGGCTCTCACACACTGTACTTAAGGCCTTTTCACCTACTCACCGACATTAGTGTGGCGTACTCCACTCCACATGTTTGATTACATTTGATATGACTGCCTCTAGCACTGCCATTACCTCTGTGTAGCATCCCATTTAGTTCTGTTTTTGTCAGTGCCGTTCAGTGCTACTGTACATGGGCAAGTGACAGAAAGCGATGCGTTGGTGACAATGTGCAGAGGCCTTTACACTGTTCCCTGTTTGTGTGCTGCCTGCAGTCCCTCAACTCTCTTGTGTGGTTTCGTGTTTGGCAGTGTTCATGGATTGGTAACTCTGTCTATGTAAATCACCCACTTTCAGGCAAGCAATACCGCCGCAAAGAAAGAGGAGAAGAGAGTGGCATCTGGAAAAGGAGATAAGGACCAGAAGAGTCCAGCCAAGACGGGCGGCGCCAGCCCTGCCAAACTGCCTGCAGGTAACCAAATCTCTGGCTCCACCTGTTTGGTGGGAGTGAAGATACTCAAAGGAAATTCATTGATTTCATTGTGTAATGTAAATGTAAATGTAAATGTAAACATTTTGAGAGATTTGACCCTCCCCTAAGTGAAGGTAGGAGTTATTGTATAGCCTGAGTAAACTGGCCGCTAACGCTAACTGAGCAGGGCAATGCAAATGAAACACAAAGTGTCTGCCCCCATTAAGTTAGCTTTAGCTGCTCTGTGTTGCACCAAATTCTATTGTTCTTTTTCTTACTGACTCAGTGACCTAGAGAAACAGGGCTATGGGTCCCTTTAAATCTCTGCTCAGATTGAGAGTTGGTCTCACCACCTCTGGGAGGTATAATCAGTGTGGAAGTAAAATTTTAGCTGGTGCATTAAACTCTTGCCTAATCTTAAGTGCAAGTAAGTGCAAACATATCTGTCTTGTAAATGGGGGTTTTAAACTAAGTTGTTAACTCACTTCCAGAAATAATACACATCCATTAATGTTGACGCCGTAATTGGTTGTATTGAATAAACTTCTCTGTCTATCATATGAAGTCCGCCCCATGCGGAGGCAAGTGGTTGTGATTGGTTCCTCGGTGTGTTGGTGATTAAGAAAATCGGCTTCACTGGCATCTGTAGAGACGGCAAGTCTGGTTAAGGGCCCCCAAAAAGTGAGGAATAATAGCGGCCGATTTATCATACAAGTAAGTGGAGAAACACGGCTGCAGGTAGAGAAAAAAGCTTTAATAGTATATAATAGTATACAAATATTTGAACATAAATAGCTGAAAACATTCCCCTCAGAAATTAGTCAAACTCCATCTAATTGGTCACTAATTGGCACTTGATTGACCTGTGGTCGAAATGAACCTCTGTTTGAACGGTGGCATGAGGAGCTTATTTTGTGGGCGCAATGGGGTGTTAACCAGACTTGCCATCTGTATCTATGTCAGAGGGATGTGTAGAGCAAATTAAAATTTGCTAGTAGGCTCATATGGGGACACCCAGGTTAGGTGTGGTATTGTTGTATCTTGTGCTGTTGTGTAGTGTTGCTTCATGCCTTTGGTATTACCTGTCCAATCCTACCTGTGTTCCTTGCTACTGCCGCGTTTAGAGATTCAGATTTTCTGTCTGCCTTCCTTTAGAGAAAGGCAGCAGTGATGGTAAGACTCTCCCAGCTGTGAGGGCCCCAGTTAAGGGAACAGAGCCTCCTGTCTCGCCCATAGAGAAGAGCATCAACAACAGCAACGGTAAGGCAGCTGAGAGCTGGCTCGAGGAGGCGCGCAAGGAAGCTGGTATCTCCAAGCCATTTACGGTGAGTCCCTTTAAACTACACTCTGGATCTATACTAGGACCATTTGTCTGATGTTTAAGCAAGCTGAGGCCTCTGCTTATGTTTGATTGTAAAGTGATGATAGATTTTACATTAGCACACACTGAAGCTTGTAGTCCACTAACCCTAAAGTAGCACACACTGAATATGCATGAAACACTTAAAATATGGGACACCTTTGTGCGCAGCAGAATTTGACCTGTTTTGTTGTACCTAGACAAGGTGCTCTGGGCATTGTGTAAGTACGTGCACTGGGCAAGTGTATGTGTATGTGATTCCAGTAGCACGGTCCAGTAAAGTGTGTGCATGTGTGTATTTTCCGTGACAATTAACGGTGCCGGTCAGTAAAGTACGTTTGTTTATGTGTGTGTGTGTGTGTGTGTGTGTGTGTGTGCGCATGTGCATGTGTGTGTTTCCAGGAGTTATCAGCGTCCCAGCAGGAGCAGCTCCAGCAGAGGGCGCTGTACCTGCGGCAGCAGCGGGACAAGCTGCAGGCCCTGAAGAAGGAGCAGCAGCGCCCCAAACACACCCACCCCGAGGAGCCTCCCGCAGCACCCGCCCCTGCACCCAGCACTAAGGTGAGTCACAGCAGTCCAGCCAGGCTAACACCGCCGTAGTACCTCCGCTCAGTTTCTCTGGGAAGACTTTGGATTCCGCCAACTAGAATTTAGTTACCGATTAGCAAATGCAAATTAAAGGCAGACCCGGTAGTTTTAAAGTTCAAACACAGTGCTCACTTTCTAGGAAGTAAATGTATCCTTCTTGTTAGGCGTCATACTCTATTTATACTCTATTCCCCAAGTGAAACAGTGTGCTACAGATACAGCACCATGGGAAGCAGGAACTCATAGAAACAGAGCTCCATTATCTTGAGATGAGTAGATCTAGCTTTTGTTTTCTTGTCTTGTGGATGGCAGGGATTCTAAGAAAAAAAGAAAAAGTCATTCACGTGGAGGTGCTGTCTGAATTTGCCAAAGGTTGGTCTGTCAGCAAAACAGACTTTGCAAAGTCTTCAAATTCTTTCCATTAGACCAGTGGTTCCCAAACTTTCAACTGTTGCGTAGCCCCTGTGATACTCTGAGTAAACCTGCATCATGAACCGATTGCTATAAAAATGTATATCTTTCCGTAAATAAATAAAATGCTACACAAAATGTGAACACATACTATATGGTGCACATCAATGTAGAAGCAATTGGTTTGTATTGGGGATAATCTGAGTATAAGATCTTTTTCAATGTTATCTTTATCCTGGTGAGAACTGAGAACCCATTCACAGATTTATTTTGTGTCCATTGTCTAATTGATCCACTGCAACTAGACTAGATGATGGACTTTAGGAAGATTACTCAGAGGGGATCATTTTCCAGAAAATCACTGATGTGTGTAGAATAAGAGGAAAAATAACAGAGCTGTAGCACTTATATCTATGCACATTTATAACTTGACTTTGATCTCTACCTTAATGATGCATTCATTGTGTTATTTCACACTGTTCATTTTAGATCTTGTCAAGTTGATGACAAATGCTTACATATTATGCACCAAATTATATGCACTGAATGATGATGAATACCTCTAGGCGATGAATATATATGTTTTCAATTTGTATGCCTTCTCTTGACTCTACTGCATACCTAAGGAGAGTGCCCCCAAAAAGACTGTGAATGCTAGTAATGGTAGCTCCTCACAGCCAGGGGGTGCATCACAAGGGGACCAAAAGCCAAAGGTGACCATTGTAACCCAGGTGTATGTGTGTGTTGTGCAGATTTGACCCATATAGAGTTTTAGTTAAGTACTCCATAGACTTCCACAGACATTGTTAATCTCACTTTATGAATTTCACTATTTTCCTTGTTGATAGTGTAGTCTGTGACATTTTACATGTTTTGTGTTACTTTATATGCAGGAAATATCAGTAGAGGAGAGAAAGAAGCTACAGAAACGGAAACACCTAGCTGAAAAATTAAAAGAAGAGGTCATCAAAAAGTAGCTCTTCCTTTACCTATCCCTGACCCTGTTGACCACTATGAGATTATTTTAAAATGGACTACAAATACACAAGGAGACTGGAGGAGATTGCCATTAAACTACAGCATTTGAAACTGGTATTTATGTAGATGTAATTTAAATCATGCATTCTATCTATGTAAAACATATATGCTAATGCTATGTTTAATAAATAATTGTATATGGGCTATTCGACGCAAACTGTTCATAATGCCCATGGTGTCAAAATAATCCAGTGGTATTTGAATGATGCAAATGATTATGTCAAACGTTTCATAACATTTGTTCTACAACCAAGAGGAGTGAGGAGCTCAAATTTGACGTAATCATCATTCCTATCATACCGTGCCATGGCATTGTGCTGGTGTTATGGATGTGACAGTTTTGTGTGGAATTGCCCATGTATTCCTCTTTTTCACTCGGCATAAGCAAGTATGAATATAGTATGAATTCAACCAAGAATCAAATACAGTTCATCAGTGTGGCATCATTCCTCTGAAATAGCAAACCTACATGTCAGATGTAGTTCATAACTCCCTCAAGCTTACACACATTTGGGAATACGACTACATTAAGAGAACGTTTCCATGTGTTTGTTTTGATTAGGTGTCATAGCCTAGAATGTATTACAGGTAGGTGGTTAAGTGACAAATCTGGGTAAGTTACACTGAGGTAGTGATATACCTGATAATAGAAGAGCCTGCGGTCTAAGGCTGCAACTAATGGTTATTTTCATAGTCGATTAATCTATCATTTACTTATTTTATTCATTTTAGGCTCTGAGAAACTGATCTGTTTCCCAGGGTCTAAAATGATGTCTTTAGATGCCTCGTTTTGTCCTGATACTGAAGATATTTAGTTCACGGTCATAGAGGAGCAAGTAAAGCCAACAATAATTGTAATTTTTAGGTTAAAGAGATGATAGAAATGAATTACCTAATAGTTGTTAATTAATTTAAAGGCCAGAACCAATCGTCTAATCATTGCTGTCCTGGGGTCTCCATTCTAAACAAAGAAAAAGGCTCTTCTAATGTCAGGTTACTAACCTACTTCCTGTAGGTTAACCTACCCAGGTTTATCACCTACTTGGAATACCCTCTGGATTTGCATTTTTGCGGTCATTAAGGAATGCTGTAAGTTGGGGTTTTTTTGTAAATATTGTATAATATGGTTTCACTATGCTGTGTTGTTAAGGTACCCGTCATGTCTTGAGGTCATTGTCTTGGGGACGCAGTCATGTCTTTTCATTTGAATTGCACATCTGTGATATGCAAATAAAGAATAGTTACTCTTTGGCTATATAATATGAATCTGTGGTGTTTTTGCTTTATTCTTAAATGACTACAGCTCAATACAGTTGTCACACAAAATTTCTATAAATCACTAAATCTCCACAGACCATGCGATAAAGGTAGATTTTCTGTGGAATGAGTATTTGTACAACAGACCCTACCAGATTTTTAATTACAATATTTTTCCAGTTTGAAACTATTTTTATACTAAACTATTTTTATATTACATGATTTATATGAAGTTTTTTTATTCTGAGACTGAAGCTAGAAAGTTAGTTTTAAGCTTTATATTTGATATACAAATATCATCCATCACATTACAAATAGTGTAAGTAGAGGTGTAAGTTGGAGTAAGCTATATATATAAATGTGCTTGCTTTTTCATTTCCTTTCAAAGCCAGCGTAGAGACTAGTAGCATATGTTAGCTCCAAGTTAAATGTGATTTAATATGCATTGAGACATGCCCCAACTTCCTCTATCCCATGGGCTATGCATACTTTTCTAATGTAGGCTATATCAGTGGAAGTAAAAGGCATAAAAACCCAATGATTTTCAATGGACATGCATTCATGGGTCTGAAACAGGTAGTGCATCCGAAAATGTTCAGTATTAACATTCAAATTCACATTTAGCAGGGCCGGAGCTTTCAAAAATTGTTAAAATAATTTTTAAAAAGTTCCAGAAACATGCTTGAAATCTAGACATTTTTAATATATGGAAGGGAGGCTGGTGCATAATTTTTCTCAAATGTCTCAAAGCTTAGTGACTCTAGAAAACACTGCAACCACTCTCCGAAAATTAACACTGGAACTCCAAAAATACATAGGCCCCCGACTAAAGAGGTAAGTGAGAAAAAGCTTTCCGGACATGACGTCGTTGAATTGCTCCACCTCTTCAGAACTCAAACTTCAAGTGGCGGAAAAAGTCGATGGTATGTTTTGGTTATGATCCCTGCTATATATTTTCATAGCTGTACACTTATTCAACTGCAGTGTATTTTGATTAATGTCAGTACATCTGACATCTTCAGAAACGTATAATTACAACGAGTTATAATAAAAAACACAAGTAAACTCATATGCAATTTACGCTTGTGTTAAAGCAAAGTGAACTAGTGTGTTAGCATGTCAATCAATCGCCGGCAGCCTGTAATGCTAACGTTATAGCTTTTAGACGTGAATTGCTGCCTTTGTGGCATGTGATTCATATGGCGGTACTATTGCCTAATGCTAGAAGTTTAGTTTAATGCAGTGAAGAGATTATGTAACCGCACTTATAACTTATAATGCTAAGATACGTTATTCAGGACATCTCAAAATGAACTGTGTAGACAGGCACCCACCCACCTGGTGTCTAACTACTTTTAGTGCATTAAGCTTAACGTTATGTACACTTTCACCACTTAACGAAATGGTAGACTACTGCTAATGTCGGCGGATGTAGATGTAACATTTACTTTTTTTTTGTCTTTTTGGATGACTTGTCTTTCATTTTTTTGTTTGTTTTGTTTTCGTTTTATGTTTACAGGTGAAGAAATGCTATCTCAGAATGCCTAACAAGTTAAATAAGTTTGTTATAAAGGTATGGAACATTTTGATCAAATATTTAAAAATGAAAAAAAAAAATATTGCTCTACTTGTTTTTGGACACTAGAGGGAGATGTCGACTCGTTGTATGGTCACTCATGCAAGAGCTGATCGGACTACTGATTCACTTCTCTACTGGAGAGTGCCTCATTGTATCTTTAAATATTAGCTGAGAGATAATGCAAGCTGCTTTCATTGCATACTTGCTAAGAATATGCCTGGGCATTCTGTAGTGTCTGATCTGAAACACTCTGTCCCCTCCCTCTCTATATGGTCTTTGGACCTGGAGGCTAGCTGTAACTCCTCAGCTGAAGTCCAGTGGAATGAATGTCAGACATAATGTGCATCAGATGTTTGCATTAAGTTCTGGGAAAGCCCCAGGTCTCACTGTCTGTTGATGTTTCATCTACTGAAGGCTTTGAACCAAGATTCTAGACATCCATGTTAATGCCAAGGGTGTCCCACCGGCTACAGGCCAGACTCAGACTTGTGGGACTTTCTTTCTCCTTCAACCCACCCCCACCCCCCACTGCAACCCCATCACAAACTCATGTACACACATATGTACATATATACACACATGACTTTTTGTCCATTTATTTTCCCACTCTCTCTCTTTATGAAACAGTGTAAAGCATTACTAGCTGTTGTGTCTGGGTTATAGTGCTAGACCCAACAACAGGGCGGCTGCTGACATAACAGCAGCACCGAGAACCACAAACAATCCACTTAGCTCCGTGGATAGACGTCGAAACAAACCACATTTGTAAACAAAGTGCACACCAACCCTTAGTGATTCCCTTACAAAATGACTTTGCTGTATATGAACTGCAACACCCTCCTAGAATCCTCCTCCCCCTCAGCCTATCCCAGTGCAGTTCAGCCAAGTGAGGCTATGAACTCTGCTGGAGCGAACTTGCTTGCTGGATTCCCACTGAAGCTCCCTCACTCTAGGTGCATTACTGTAATTAAAGGGAGGAGATTTAGACATAGCGTAATCCCCTTTTGGTCCGTTAGCAAGCATGGTGGGCCTGACAGCAGAAGGATATCTCAGAACAGATCATGCCTTTCTAATCCAATTTTTAATGACATGAAACCTTTGTGTATGTGTGTGCATGTGTGTGCTTGCTTGTGTGCATGCATGTGTGTTTTATATGTTGTGCACAGCTCTCATTTTGATGGGCTGGGCTGTGTTTGTGCCATTTTTCAGTGCCGTCTTGTCTACACACAAACACACATGCATACACATGCACATGCTCAGGCTAAAACTGACCACTCCACCCTCATCCTTGTTCCATTGGCTCCAGTCGTATGTGACGTCTCTAAAGACATTGCGTAGCTGACACAAGTGAAGCAGCAATCTGCTTCATATTAAACACCATCCAACCTTTCTCTCTCTCTCTCACACTTCTTTTTCTTCTCTCCTCTGTCTCTGTGCCTTTCTCCCTTCTGTTCTCTCTCTTTTTCGGTCCCATTTCTCTCTTGTCGTCCTCTCTCCCGCTCGCTCTCTCTGCTGTCCATCTGGCATAAGAGCTGATAGCAGTCTGGAGCTCCTTGTTTTTATGTAAGAATTTTAAGTGTATGGCTCCAAGACAGATGTTTCTGCTCTGTTCTCTTGCCTAGGTTATTCTCGCTCAAGAAGCAATCAGCCCCCCCAAATCTGCACTCCCACCCCCACCACCAAATACCATTCCTGCCCCCTTTCTCTAAATCTCAGACCACACACTGCGGTGGTCTTCCACATATCCTCCTATGACCAAAAAGTGAGGAAATGTTTTGTCATCTTTGGAAACTGGCAGCGGGTTTATGCTCATGATTTTAATGTGCACATGTCATCAGGAAATGACCTGAACCACACTGGGTGGTGAAGGCAATCAGATGCCTGTCTTACCCTGTGAAGCAGAAGAAGAAGAAGAGGAGGAGGAAGATGAGGGTAGATACGATGAGAGGCTGGTGTGGTGTTGGAGACGCTGTTTCTCCAGGGACCTGTGCTGTTGACCTGTGGGATTAGCACCATCTAATGAGGCTGTAGTACAGCGTTACCCTCTTTCAGCGCTTCACTCTATCTCTCTCTCCGTCCCTCTCTCCCTGTCATTTTTTGCACAAATGACGCCCATGACTTAGGCCTGTTTGCCAAGAGTTGGCAGGCAGTGTTCCTGTCTCATCTTGCTGTTCTGTGAATGCCATTTATGGGTTGAGTCCCCTGGATTTAGAGGATACAAAAAGAGGTTGAAGGGAGGGATGATCAGGTGATTCAGCCTATTCATAATTATCAATGGACCAACAGCCTTCTTGCAGATGGAATGTAGAGATAAAGCTAACAGCTAAAAAAAACAAAACAAACAACAATGGCCAAAAACAAATAAAATCAACAAATAATGTCATATGCTTATGTTTAAATAAATTTGATTGTTCATGTTGGCAAAACAGTATTGCTTAGTGAGTTTGCATTGTGTGTAGCTTTTGAAGCCAGACAATTGGCCAGTTCTGTCCTGAAAGTACCACATCTTATGGTAAAAGTAAGTAACTGACTTAACATCGGCTGCTTTCCATCATTTTTACAGTCATTGGCTAAAGCAGGCAAAAATAAAAGCTCACCCAACTCTTGTCTCTGAGGGGCGCAAAAAGAGGCTGTGAAGGTGTCACTGTGGTTGGGTGGGGTGGGGTGTGATATCGTGGTTAGTTGGGGGTCAGTGGCGGGTGGTTGGTGGTTAGTGTTACTTTATTGAAAGAAGGCAAACCTCATATGCTGGCCCTCTACCTCAGCCACGACTGCCTGTGTAAACATCTGTGGCTGGTTAGTGTTAGACCCTGTGGCTGAGTGCAGAAGGGGGTGAGTGGGGATGGGTGGGTGAGTGAATGAGTGTGGGTGGGGGTAGGGGTGGGCTGGTGATGAGGAGACGGACGTCTGGTTCTCAGAAGAGGAGAGATTGAGGTGGCAGAGAGGGGTCTGCCAGTGTGGGTGCTGGAGGTCCACACTCTAAACCTCCAAACTGAGCGCAGACATTGGTAGGAAGGATGGGTGGTAGGGGGTGTTGGGGTTAAGTTAGGAAGGAAAAAAGAAGAAGTGAGTGGAGCCTGATTGAGAGAGAGAGAGAGAGAGAGTAGTTGAATATTTGAAATCTGGTGGGGGAGACAGAAGAGTTAGACAGACCCAGGAGGAGGGTCTGAACAGAAAAGGAGAGGAGGAGAGCGATTGAGACTGAGAGAAAAAAAAGGAGAGAGATAAGAGAAGGTAACGAGTGTCTTGGGAACTGCGTGTGATGCAGAGCAGAACTGCTGTCTGCACAGCCAAGAAGAGAGAGAGAGAGATTGAGAAAAAGGAAAAAGAGACAAGTTTAACCCCAGGCCCACCGCCTCTCTGTTTATTTGCTTACTGCTTACAGACAGAAAACAGACCAACACATTTATCAAGACTTAGGGAATCAGTGTGTGTGTGTGTGTGTCTGTGTGTTTTTATTTGTGTGTGCACATGTGTGTATTTGTATGTGCATGAGTGTGTGTGTGTTTGTGTGTATGTATGTATGTATGAGAGAGAGAGAGAGACTAGCATGCAGCAGGGTTGTCGTTTAGTTGTCTGTTGTTACTGCAGGGTGAGGGTGGATGAGTTGTGTTGTTGTAGTGCAGTGTGTTTTGGCAGGTCATGTGGATCAGATGTAGGTGTCTGGCAAGAACCAGAGACGGACTGAGGGGTGAGTCACTGTTGTGCACTCTGAGAATCACCCAGTTCGTGCAGCAACAACACACCAGGCACGGCTGGATAAAGGGATTGGTGTTGAATGGCAGTGTTCTTGAGCTGTTCTTCTTGGCCCGCACCTCCACCCTCCACATAACCCCAAAAAAGCCAATCTCTAGAGTATGACCAAATACAGGAATAGAAGAGAACGTAGCTGGTGAATGGCCTGCTTAAAACTTTACGTGTCAGATTCAAGCTCAATCCTCAACGCACCATTATGATCTTGAAAGCGCTGTTTTCCATCAAGTATGTACTATAGCATCTAAAAAGTAGAAAGAAAAGGGGAACGCTTCCCTGGGTCAAAAAATGTTAGAATGAAAAATACAGGGTCATCAAGAGAGGGCCTTGAACTCATGTAGCCAGACAATAGGAGTGTCCAAGTGTTTTGTTTGTTTTTTTTTTTTTTTTGTCTAATTTTGCGCTAATCGCAGATCTTGCAGTAGAAGAGTTGAATGCTCACTATGTAGGTATCTGCGCCAACATTGCCCCTTCTCACATTTTGTCACAATTTTGTAGGTTTTGCTATTTCAACTTTTTAACCCCCCCCCCCCCCCAAGCAAAAAAAGACCCGTAGTACCTAACACATGTGGGTCTTGATACAAGGTTGACTGTTAATGCTTGGTCATCATGACAGACAGATGCCATTACAGAAGGATGACTCAACTGTAATGACAAACTACTCCAGGAAAGCACCGTCATCGAACACGAGTGGTAAGAAGGTCCCCTGTGAGACATTCACTTCTGAGAGGGACTTCCTTTTTCGTGTAGCAGTCAATCCTACATCGTCTTCTGTCTGTTCTAGTGACTCAAATTCAGTTGAATTGAGTCACTGAGTCATGGCATGTGACATCCCCTCATTCAAAGCTTGCAGGCACCCATGATGCTTTATATAGACTGCAGGACACTGGTGATTTTTGGTCACTGGCCTTACAGTGCTTTGTAGTACTTCTTAGCTTCCTGTCAAGAGGATACTCTGTTATAATGTGTATGCTTGTGTCAGACGTCTTTAAGGGCTGTATCTAGTGCTGTGAGTTACTACACTGACCTCAATAGAAACTTCTCAAGGGCCAGACTGCATGATTTCCTTCTTGACCCGACGTCAGCCCTCTCGTCTCCCTCCATGCAGCCTCTCGCTTGCTGGGATATGTGAGAGCACTTGAAGCTCTGCACATATTCATAAACAGACCCTTTGACCCAGACTGCTGCTCTCCTTTGAGCTAGCAGGGACCTATAGAAGTTGTCATTTCATGTATTAGTGTTATCACTCAGATCATTAGTGTTATCAATCAGATCAAAGGGTAGGGGCAGGGGGTGAACTGTACTGTTGCTTGTGGTTATGGTGCAGTCAAATTGATAATATTCTGTGTGTGTAAGAGGATGCTAAGAGATTTGTGAATACCAAAACCAGCGTGCTAATATGTTCGGTTTGTGTGTCACTGTGGGTTGTATGCATGTACTACTTTACTGTCATATTGAAAGTTTGCTACATCTGATTTGCTTGGTTGTGTTGCTGTAGTCCAGTGAATTTCACTGACCCTCAGTGGATAGAGTGTGGGTTTAGTGTGTATGTGTGTGTGTGTGTGTGTGAGGTGGGGTGTAGGGGGGTTGAGCGAACAGACTAAGTTGAGCGCTGGGAACATTCCTCCCCTACGCTGTAATGGCATATTTCAGATTTCAAACAGGAGACAGAGAGTGAAAGAGAGAGAGAAAGAAAGAAAGAAAGAGAAGAACTTGATTGTGAGGTAAATCCAGAAGCATATTAAGCTACCAGTCATTCAGCCAGCCCTGTCATCCATCCATCCACCCATCCTGACAGGAGGGAAAGTGGGAGGCTGAACAGAAAAGTTGGCAGGGTGGGGCTTCAGCAGTGGCCGAGCTCCTTTTAGACAAGTGATTGACAGGAGCCATCCAGGCATTCTGCAGCTTTCCCACGGCATGCTAATTATCAGAAGCAGTCAGCCGAAACCAGTGGTCAGTTGTTGATTACCACTGCACAAAGAGCCAAAGGGGAATGCAAAGCAATGTTGAGAGCCTATAGGATGGGATGTCCTGTCACAAGAGTACACACGCACACACACACACACACACACACACACACATGTGTGTGTCCATACATAAGAGAGTCTCAGTTCTAGGCTTTTTGTCATAGTCACAAGAAAATTAACCATTTCCACGCTGCCAGTTTGAACATTGACCGTGTGTAATGTTGCAAGTCAGAGATGGTGGGGCTGTTCTTCAGATTTTCAGTTTCACTTTGTTTGGATTGTTGTCATGCTGACAGAAATGTTAGCACCGCACAACATCAAACAAAATCAACAGGGAAGGACTATTTTTGCAAGACAAACCTGGAAACAATAAGACATTACTCTAAATATGTATTTGTGTTTCCCAAGACCACAAGGGGGCGCACTGCACTCTTGTTCTTCCCCCTTATTCCCATCACAACTCACATTCTTGTTCACAAAGAAGCAATTAGGGAGGAAAAAAATGCTTTCAACTAAAAAAAAGAGGAGGAGAAGGGAAGGAGGGAGGGAAGAGAAAAAAAGAAAAGCAAGAAAGAAGAAAACAAAGCCATTTGGCGGTGTCATTCGGCCATGGCCGTCTGTCTTTGTACTAACAGCCCAGCATAATCCTGTTTGACTGAAGATGATTTCAGAGGTTTGGGAGCCAAATGAGCAAAAATATTCCCCCTCAACCCCTCAGCACACACACACATGCACGCACACACAGACTCTAGTTTTTATTTACCCACTTACTCTAGACATCTCAGAGTGTAGAGTGCTATAAATCACAACTTATGGGAGACAAGAGTGAGTGAGTGAGAGGGAGAGAAGGAGAGTGAGAGAGAGAGCGAGACAAGGAGGGGAGGGAGGGAAGGAGACAGAGTGGCTGACTGGAGGGAGGAGAAAGAGAGGGAGAGAAGAAGCGAATGAGGCGTAGGAGGAGAGAGAGAGAGAGAGTGAAGACGGAGAAGACGAAGAGAGGAGTGGAGAGGAGCCGAGAGGAGAGGAGCCTTGCCAGCGACCGAGTGAGCGGGAGACAGAACAATGGGCCTTTCCCTACACACCCTTTTAATTCACTTTCTCACGTCATCCCTACAGCTGGCCTCGGAGGAACACGGAGGGCTGCTGCATTAGACTCACACACACATACACACAAAGAATCTGAGACTTACACATGTCTAACATGCACATTGTCTCTCTCACACACACACAGCTGAGCTGCTGCAGGAATGTGTGTGTGTGTGACTTCTCACACTGGGATATGAGTGTTTGTGTATTTGGCAGGGCAGGCCTTATCTTTATCACCTTTGTCTGTCACGCTGTGTGTTGTTCTGTCCCCCTGCCGTCTTATCTGGCCAATCACTTGCACTATCTCTCTGCGTGTCTCCTTCTGGAGTGTAGGAAGGCCACATTATCAGCAGTACTCTAATCTCAGTCCCTCATCTCCCTTCCTCCCACCTTTCCACTGTCTTCCAGCACCTTCTCTAAACTCTCTCTGTCTTGCTTTCTTGTGCTCTTTTCCTTCTCTCCCCCTCAGTCTCCTCCTCTGTTTGTGCTATCGATAGAGCTCCTCGCTATCTCTAGCTGTTAGCGTTAGCACCTGCTGGTGTTACTTAGCTCTTGAGGTGTCAGAGGGCTAGTTTAGTGTGTGTTCCTAAGAGGGAGGTAATGTTCAAGTTGTGGGGTGTGGAGGAGAACGGTGGGGGGGGGGGGCGGGGTGCATAGAGGCAGTGGTTTATGTCCTGTTATGTTAATTGTGTAGATTTGTTGTGGGAAATATGTAGTCGTCTGCATAGGTTTGGCCTCATATTGGGGGAGGGGGGCGGGCCTCTTCTGTTGTACACCTGTGGGTTTTCCAGGCAGTGTTGACGGTTTCGTTTTTTTCTTCCGTCCACCTGAATTTACCTGAAGAAACCTGATTCAACTGGAGAGGCATCCAGGGAGTGCTGACATGGTTGTGGGATGATAGTTTCACTCTTTGTGGATAATTTGAGAAGACTTGCGTCAGTGCCTCTGCACTTCGCTAACACAATGTAGTGAAGCAGGATTCCCACAAGTCATAGAATGCCTGGAGTATCATGGAATTTTAATAAATCTATTAGACAGACATGGAAAATCAGGGAATTTGAAAATGTTGTAGGCAAAGTCAGGGAATGTCACCAAAATCCAAAATTAATTTCCACACAAATTTTAAATATTGAAACTTTGAGTAGTTCAGGAAAAGGGTGAATCAACCGATATCTCTGTTTGAGGTCACTGAGTGCTGTCAGTAGGAAGAACAAGAAAATTTGGTACCAATTTTGCAAAATGGCAGCTAACGCTATCTGACATTCAGTTAATGTTAGCTGCTGGTTTGCAAATTTGGACTATGTTGTACCAAATTTTCTGGTTCTTCTTTCTACTGACAGAACTCAGTGACAGGGCTATTGTTGATTTACCTCCGATTTTTCTTTCCACCAGGATGTCCATGGTAAGTTGCACCCAGCATTTGAAGGATGCTTATGTGGTAGTTATGTGGTCGGTGCCCCAAATGGGAAAAGTTAGGTGCACTGTTGCATCCAATGCTAGTAAACTAGTCTGGAGCCCGAACCTGATCATGACCTTAACAAACATCAGACAGAAACAAAACTGCCTTGCTGGAGGTCATAAAAGGTGGAAGTGGCAAGCTGCAGGTAATGAGAGCGAAGGAGAGAAGGCCAGATGGAATGAGGCTGTGGGCTTTGCTCTTGCCTTTGGCTATGTCAAAGGGGGGTAGAGGGTGGGGAGGTTGTAGAAGGTGGTGGTGGTGGTGGGGGCACAAATGGATTGCTTCTGTGTGACAGGCCACTCTTTTTTTGTGCTCGAGTGCTAAACATAATCAAGCAGAGGGAGCGAGGGAGGGCAAGCGAGAGTAAGCGATGAAGAACGAATGAGTGTGGGTGGTGGGGTGACGGGGTAGAGATATAACGGGGTCTTAAACAGCCGCGACGTCTCTAGCCTTGGCACTCTGATGTGACTTATTGTCACTGACGTGGTGACGCATAGCTTTGGAACCCTGGCCCATGGAAAGAAGGAGGGAGAGAAAGAGAGGGAGAATGACTTTGGCTCCTTCAGGGTGCTGTTAGCTGACTGGAGAAGCAGAGGCACCATCACTAAACGCATAGTCTGGGTAGACAGTCTGTCGTGATCCAGCCCCACATGACCCAACATGTCTCAGTGGCCTACTATTGTGCTAATTAAGACTGGCTAATAGCAGTCATTTAGTCTATCAGTGTGCACATTGTTCCTGGGTTTTGGTTGAAACTCTCTTCGGCTGAATCATGCCAGACGTTTCAAGCAAAATGAGACCAGTCTCTACGTATGTTCAGTCAGGTCGAGGAAGAGTGAGACGTGACGAATTGGAGGATATGGGTGTTTCAGACACAGGCAGACTTTGAGGTCTTCAGGGTGTGTGAGTGAGTGAGGGTGTGTGTGGAGGAAGATGAGTAAGATGTGATCATTTGGGGGCTGAGAAAATGTGTGTTTGTGCATGTTTGTGTGTGTGTGTGTGGATGTCTGTTTGTGAGTGTAAGTGGGATGAGTGGAGGGAGGTAGACATTCCAGTTCCTAAGAAAAGTTGGAACGTTTGTAAATACAAACAAAATACTACTATTTTAAAAACATTCAAGCCATATATTTGATTGAGAATAGTGCAAACGTGTATCGAATGTTGAAACTGGAACAGAAGATCTAATTTTGTGATGAATCATCCTATGGCTTCCAGTGGCCATTGTCTATGAACACGCTTTGACACTCCAGCAACAAATGAGCATATATTTTATATATATATATATATATATATATATATGCTCATTTGTATATATATATATTCTCAAAATGATGAGAAAGGGTTATGAGACCTTCCCAAGACAGTTTGTGCCCCTAAACCACTTCCGAATGCCTTCAGTAATTATTCAGTGACACTTTCTTAAGAAACAAGAATTTGCACCTTTTTAATTTTATGATTAAGATAAGTGATGTAGTATTCAGTTTAATACAAGCATATGCCAGGTGGGTTATGCTAGGTGGGAATATGGCAGTTGGTGAATATGAGGTGCTAACATGGCACAACAGAACATGACCAACATTCTGGAATGTCTGTCATTGACAGTAGACTGACTTTCTCATGCTCTTTTTCTTTCTCTTATCTGTTCTCTCTCTCTGACTCAAATTTAAACTCAAATTTCTGTCAGTGTGGGAACTTTGCAGTGCTGGTGAATCTCCATGCCCTGCCCCTGGGCGGCCGAGAAGACACCAGCTGGTTCTCCAAGGAACTCAAGGAGGTATGGGAGTGGATGTTGCTTTGGGAGTGTGTGTTTGCTCAATTTGTGTGTGTGTGTGTGTGTGTGTGTGTGTGTGTGTGTGTGTGTGTGTCTGTGTCTGTGTCTGTGTGTGTGTTTGTGTGTAAGCTAGTGTGATCTGACACATCAAAAGGCTGGAGCTTAAGGCAGAATAAGAGGAGATTTTATTGTTCCCAGGAGACAGGCTTTCACCACATAAGCACGCGCACACACATACACTCACACACATGTACACACACACACACATACGCAGATACATACATACACCTCTTATCAATTTAAAACATTGCGTTAACTAGTTTGCGAGCGTTAGCGCTAACATAGTAAGTCATAGCTGCCAGACCTGAAATAAACCTAATTTTTCAAAATTTGAACAGTAACAACTTACACTATTAGGCTTGGAATGAGGCTAAACACTTGCGGAATATGACGGATGAATCCATAAAACCCTCAATGACTCCTAAAAGAAGTAATGACCAATTTATTGGTAAAATTCCATGTGTCCCATTCACTTAAGGGCAACGAAGCTCAGGAAGTAAATAAACGTTAGAGCCTCTCGTTGCACTTCATCCCTCTTTGATGGCGCATTGTTCTCAAAAGCAGCGCAGTCATTCAAATTCATGGCTTGAAATATTTTATTTGACAAGGAATAACCGGACTGAACAGTCAAAATTGATTCTCCTGCACATAGTCTAAACTTGCCACGGCTCTTTCAGACCAGTCAGTGGCCAGTTCAGGTCACGTGTTAGTACCTGCTCAGCATGGACACCCCTCACCTCTGTTTCCCATACCAACATTCTAGGTCCTCAGGGTGAAACTTTTTAAAATACTAAACAATTCTTTGTCTACACACACACACAAACACACACACCTTTGTTTTTTTTGTTTTTTTTGAGTGTTGAGTGACATCTCCTATTTGTGTGTGTGTGTGTTCTGTTGTGTGTGTGTGTGTGTGTGCCCCTGTACAGCACAGCATGCATTATGATCCATTCACTCACGTTAGGTCCCTCCTCGCCGTGTCACTCTGCTCCCGACTTTAGCATTTGACACACACACACACACACACACACACACACACACACACACACACGGCACCTCCCCCTTTCCAGACTAAAGAAAACAACCCAAGCCAGCACACACGTACTCCTGACTGCATAGTGTCCAGGCACCTGGGCTACGTGTTTGGGTTATCAGGGGCCAGCAACTCCAGCAGAGTGGAGTGTTTGTTCAGAGTGTTTGCCATTTGTGAGTGTCTGTGTGAATGTATGTGTGTGTACATATGTGCATGTAAGCAGCGGCTCTTTTTGCGTGGGTCCCTGCGGTCTCTGCAGGAAGTGAGCACTCTGATAAGAGAAGCGGTGGATCAGAGGGTCAAGCAGTTCCTGGAGTCGCGGTGGCAACAGCCGCAGCAGCGGCACAGGGGTCCTCAGGTCAAGCAGAGTCGAGAGATGACCCCTGCCAACCCTCTGTGTGTGAAAGGTACACCCCTGCATTCCACATCCCATACCAACACATGCCAAGCAAAATCGCTGTTCACAGGTCCACAACAGCCTGCACACATAACAGGTACAATACAGCTGGATGCCAAAATTTAAAATTTTATTGATTCAACTGGAAACGATATGTTTAGGTAAGAAAATTACTAGCGTTGTTGAAAAATCTGTGTTCAGTAGGATGTTATTAGCACAAGATGCATATTTCGTGACCTTGTTATGGATAATTTCTCGAATAGCATTTATTTAAATTTGCTACATTTTGACAACAAAATAAGCAAATTGCATTTCACAAGATATAAGCATGATAGAGGCTACATTCTGATGTGATAAAATATAGAAAATAAGCCTCATATTAACAGCAAACTTGTGCACTGCAGAAAAAACAGACCCTATAATATTCTTTTAAATCCTGTGGAAGGATAAAGTGCTGAGTGATCAGTGGTGGCTGAGTGTGTGTGGGCATGAGCCAGGATATGACCACGCATGGAATGGCTCTAATCCAATCAGAAATTATTCAATTATTCCGCTGGATTAATAGTTATTGAAGCCTCCTCAGGCCTCTTTTAGGAGAGCCACAATTATCATGAAATCATGCTTTAATGGATGGTGTCCTGTTTGAGGTAGGGATATTATTTTGTTGGCATTAAAAAAAAATCCAGATCCAGTGTGTGTGTGTGTGTGTGTGTGTGTGTGTGTGTGTGTGTGTGTGTGTGTGTGTGTGTGTGTGTGTGTAAAAGTGTATGAGTGTCTTCCATGTGGGATCCTGCAATTATTTCCATTTGTGTGTGTGTGTGTGTGTTTGTGTGTATGTTTGTGTATGTCTGTGTCTGTGTCTATGTCTATGTCTTTGTGTGTGTGTGTTTGTGTGTGAGATCAAAATTATTGCTTCAAAAAAAGGATCCGAGTGCATTGCTCATCCTGATTCATAGCAGCAACTCGGGGAATGTGTGTCAATACAGTTTGCTTAACACCTTGGAGGGGGCGAGAGCAGTTGGGAAAACAGAACTAGTCCAGACTAGGTGGCTTTCCACACCCTGCGTACAGCACATATTCCACACACAAACACACACACACAGGCTTGGAAGGGAGTGGACTGTGTGCGTGGGAGCACTTGACAGTGTGTGGGTACATAGGTTTAGAGCAGGTCATCTATCACTGTTGCCACACACTGCATACACATGCACACACTCTCATGTGTATAGATAGACAGACACATACACACATTCGTACAAACAGTTCACACACACACATGCACACGCACACATTCGTACAAACAGTACACACGCACACATACAAATACACACACACACACACACACTCATTTGTACAGACACACACACACACACACACACACACATACTCAAACACACATGTGTGCGCACACACACACATACACACACAGTGTTTAGAGTAGTATGGCTCTGTGTGCCTTTCCAGGATCCTGAGGGCATTGCCCTCTGCCCTTGTCAAAACTTCAAGCAGAAATGCTACATTGGCACGAACATGTGGGACATTTGGGAGGAGCATTTATCTAGAGCGCTGTACAAACGAGTCAAGATGCAGTCAATTAGGAAAAATTGTGTAAAGGACACATCAAAAACATACTTGTTCTATAGGATGAGTCCTGAAGTTATTAATGGCTTGTGAAAGGCTTTGTGTGAGGCGGGTTTAACACGTGAGGCACGCAAGGTCACAATAGTTGGCATTTGAATGTCTGTCTACAGCAGGAAAATGACAGCCTCTCCACAGATTTACTTGTTACAAGCCCACACACTCTCTGCACCACCTAACAGAAATACACACCCTGGAAATACTTCTGATCTCTCTCACACACACACTCACACACACACACATACAAACACAACATGTAGAAACACACACATTATTGTCATTCTTACACAGTCACTACTTCACTCTCTCTCTTACACACCCACACACACAACCACACACACAACCACACACACACACACACACACACACAGGTGAGGTGACTGAGGATGAGCGGATGGAGGTGGGAGATGGGAGACTTACAGGTTGCAGTTAAAAGGAGCTGATACTGACTCAGATTGGACAGACCAGCACTCTCTGATGGGTGAAAGAGATGATTGGAAAGAGAGAAAAGAGAGAGAGGGAAAGGGGTGGAGATTCAGAGGGAGTGATATAAAGGGAGGGAGGGAGGGAGGGAGATTAGTACACACCTGCCTCAGGCTTGTAAAAGCCTCTCTTCTCCCATGCTGCCTGGAGCCGCTGTAGCTTTCTCACACTCACACACACACACGCATGCACGTATGCACACACACATATACATATATGTCCACTGCACACACTCCTATTTTTTTCTTTCTTTCTTTCTTTCTCTCCTCCCCGGGCTTTTCAACACCTGCATACACGCAACCCCACACAAATACACAAGTTGAGTTAAAAACACTGATGATGGACAGAGACATGCACAGACTCTGGCATGGTTAACCAACATGACACGTTTCTAATCCACTATTTGCGCACATACTTACAAAGTTCGTGTAAATTCATGTTTGGCTACAGTGGAGACTCCCTGTAACCCACATGAGCACACGGAGAAATAGTGATGCTGCATCAGCAGGGGCTGGCCTATGGAGGTTCTTTTTAGGTGATGGATCTGCTTGTTGCTTGTTGCCCTCAATCTCTCCATCTGTTACCATCCTTCCAAATATCAATGGAGAGACCAAATAGTGAATTGGCAGGTAATACTAAACAAATGGTCCACAGAAATTCACTTTCAGTTTCATTTTCCTGTGCCCCATTCAAACTTTAACTGGTTCGCCGGTTCGCTTTTCGTTCTATGTTGTATAAAATTTTCTTGTTCTTTTTTCCTACACACAACACTCCGTGACCTCTAACAACAGGACCATCGATTTATTCACACTGGATTTCTCCTTTAAGTGATAATGCCATGCGAATGATACTATGCTCTAAATGATGATACAGCTAATAATATGATATGTGTTGATATAGAACTAACAATGGAAGTGACAATATAGCTATCAATGTGTGATACTCTCTGTGTGTGTGTGTAATAATAAGCTAATAATATGCTATGTGTTGATATAGAACTAATAATGTAAGGGACAATATAGCTATCAATGTGTGATACTGGTCAGAGACATGGAGCACACTTGTACACACACACACACACACACAGACAGACACACACACACACCTCATGCACATGCCTCTGCAGGACAAACGCTGAACCGCATTAAGGGCTCCAGTCAGACGCTCACTAAAGCTCTTGTTCCCACAAGATTGTGTGTGTGGGCATGTGTGGGCGTGTGTGTGTGTGTGCTTGTGCGTGTGCGTGTGTGTATGTGCGCGTGTGTGTGTGTGAGAGAGAGAGAGAGAGAGAGAGAGAGGAAAAGAGGTACTGATGTCTGTGTAAGAGTGACAATAATGTTGTGTGTTTGTGTGAGAGTGTGCATGTCTGCATGCTCAAGTGTGTGTGTGTGTGTGTGTGTGTGTGTCTGTGAGTGTGTGCGTGTTGTTGTAGTCCTATCGATATCATGAGGGGTGTTAAGGCTGTCAGTGGTGTCCTCTCATCCTCATGACGGATAAACTCCCTCAGTGCCTCCACTGCATGTCTTTCAGCACACAAGACAGGGTCATGTCAGTGCTGCGGGGTGTCAGGCACGCTTGCGGTTTCACCCCAAAGGCTCATGCACGTGTGTGTATGTGTGTGTGTGTGTGTGTCTGTCTGCATGTGTCTGTCTGCGTTTGCGGGCATGTATTTCACTCCAAAGCCTGTGTGTCTGTGTCTGTGTCTGTGTCTGTGTCTGTCTCTCTCTGTCTGTCTCTGTGTGTGTCTGTGTGTGTGTGTGTGTTTTGTGTGCCCTTGTCTTTGTCTGCACATGTGTGGGTACACATGCAGTATATATGGGTGAATTTTTACATAGAGGGTGTGTGTGTGTGTGTGTTTGTGCGTGTGTTTGTGCGTGTGTGTGTGCGAGCCCTTGTGCATGCATGTGTCTGTGTCATACATACCCAGGGCCAGGTGTGCTCTCTGGGCCAGGTGTGCTCTCTGTTCCTGTATATTGTTACTTGAAAGCCTGACTTTCCCTTGGCCACTTCATCTCATGATAGAAGTCCACACACACACACACACACACACACACACACACACACACACACACACACACACACACACACTAGACTAAGTGACTACAATTTAGCTCTAGGCATGTCTAGAAAATGTCACTACGCAGATGCTCAGTGCGCATGTCACAAATTAGTCTTAGCTCTGAAATATCTAGTGTGTGTTTGGAGTGTGTGTGATGCATAAGGGGTGTGGGTAGGGGTGTTTGAAGGTGTGTGTTGTTGTTGTTGTTGTTGTTGTTGTTGTGTGTGTGTGTGTGTGTGTGTGTGTGTGTGTGTGTGTGTGAAGGTGTGTGTGGAGGGTCTAATGCTGTACAGGAAGTGAGTGTAGTGCACTTATCTGGCTGTAAAGCCCAGTACAAGAGCGGATCTGAGAGTAGTGTGGAGGAGAGGCTGGATTCTGGGAGACAGGAGGTCATGCTGCTAAGACGACGCCCGGGATAGGAACAGGGTCACACACCAACCAAGGGTCACACACCAACCAAGGGTCACACACCAACCCACACCACCAGACTACAGGACTGTAACTACTGAAGGGGACTGAAGAGAGTGCGTGTGTTTGTGTGTGTGCGCAAAAGAGAGAGAATAATGTGTATTTTTATGTGTGTTCGTGTAAGAAAGAGACGGAGGGAGGATAGAGAGCATATGTGTGTGAGAGTAAGAATGAGACAAGAATAGAATTATTTGTGTGTGTGTGAGAGAGCGAGAGGGGAAAAGAATCAGCATAGTGTGTGTGTGTGCTTGTGTTTGTGTTTGTGTTGGTGTGTGTGCGTGCGTGCATGCAGTGTTGGTATGCAGCTCATGCAGGCTGTGTGTGTGTGTGTGTGTGTGTGTGTGTAGGGGTCCTTTAAGGGTGGGGGCGGCAGACTGGTATTTGTGCTAATGCCAGTTCCGAGTCACACAGGCTTCCTCCTCCAGCCTAGCGCCTGGTGGAAATAGATGCCAACAGGTCCAGCTGTTGGAGCTCCGAATGAGCCATCAATAGCCTTTAACACTGCACGGCTCTGTGGGGCTAACATGCGCCTCAGTCCCACTCAGTGTGCTTATCTTTGTGTGTGTGTGAGAGAGAGAGAGAGAAAGAAAGAGAAGGAGAGAGAAAGAGAGAGAAATATCCAAAGAAGGGGGGGGGAGAGAATGAGTACATTTGTGTGAGTGAGAGAGAGAGAGTGTGTGTGTGTGTGTGTGTGTGTGTGTGTGTGTGTGTGTGAAAGTGAGTGAGTGGTTGTATAACTGAGAGCATGTTTTTGTGAGTGTATGTGAGAAAATGTGCACATATATGTTCCATTGTATACACCATGCCTGTTTTTTTGTTTTCTTTAGTGATTGTGACTCTGCGGATGTGTGTGCTTCAATGACTGTGCATGCACACCGAGTGCTCTCACCCCACCACACCGAGTGCTCTCAGCTGTGTCAGAGACTCCACCATCTCTCTCACTCTTCCTCTTTCTGTCTTTCCCTCTCTATCTCTCTTTCTGTCCCCTCGCTTTCCATCCCTCTCTCTCTCTCTCTGTCTCTCTCTCTCACTCTCTCACTCTCTGTCTCTCTTCCCCTCTCCCCTTCTCTCTCTTTCTCCTGACATGTCAGGAATGACAGGGCGGCTGGAGCATTTGTGATTAGTGCACTCAGTGATTTGATTTATTTATGCTTTTGGATGGGTGTTGGATGCAGGAAACTTTTCCCACCAAATGCCTTGGCACTGTGAGAACACAAGCAGGACCTTTTGGCTGACGTGCTTAAGAGAATACTGTGTGTGTGTGTGTGAGAGAGAGAGATGGATAGAGAGAGAGGCTGTGTGTGTGTGTGTGTGTGTGTGTGTGTGTGTTTCTGTGTGTCTTCAGAGAGGGAAGGGGTGTTAGCTGGGTCAGAGCCTATGCCAGCCCTGTTTACTAAGCAGGGGTTAATTAAGAGAGAAAGCACCAAGCCCCAGCGCCCTCCTGCCCCGCCGCTCCTCCGAGTTTGCGTGTGGACGGGAATGAGAGGGCATAAAAGCCGCCTGGCACCAACTACCAAAAGCCAAGGCTCAGCTTACATGCTTGGCAGCCACCGTGCCACTCTCCGTCCTCCCCGTCACATCAACCCTGCAACCAAACCCCTGCATTGATTAGCAGGAAACCCTGTGGCAGAGGGAAAAAAACATAAACAGAAATGCAAATCACAGCCTTTAAAATCCAAACGCACCCATCTGTGTACATACATTGTCACATGTTTTTCCAGTTTGGTTTTTTAGTTTTTCAGTAGTGTGAAGGTTTGACATTCCAGTGAGCAAAAACAATAAAAAAAAAAAAAAATTTGCAGCATGGCCTTTTAAACTTGATTAGTCACTTTGGCCCGTTGCCTAGTTGTGAGGACTTAAAACAAGGAGCGCTCACAGTTGGTTCACTTTCCCCTCCAGTTTCGCAACTGTCTTTATTGCCTTGATTTCCTGTAAAAGTGGCTGCAGTCACTGACATATTGCTCACCATGCAGTGCGCTCGGGCTTTTCAAATTTATGGCGCAGGAGCTATTTAGGGTGTGTGTGTGTGTGTGTGTGTGTGTGTGTGTGTGTGTGTGTGTGTGTGTGTGTGTGTGTGTGTGGTTGTGTGTGTGTGATAGGTGTTAGGGGCACCCTGAAAGTGCTGCCTGCACAGGTGACATGGGTAACAGTTGTGGCATAGTGTGTGTGTGTGTGTGTGTGTGTGTGCGTTGGGGTGGGGAATGGTGGCGTAGGGGGTTGAGCTAGGTGGAGTGGCTTTGGGAGATGTTGGGTGAGTTGGGTGGGGAAGCAAGGGGAGCTGGTATTGGGGGGGGGGTTACACCTGGCAGGCTGTGGACTGTGCCCCTTTGGGGCTACAGGGCAGGCATTTTCCCAGGCTCCCAGATGAATGGTCACTAATAGTCGTGGGAGAGGGCTTTGCGAGCGCTGCACAGTGTAGCACTGACTCCTCTTGGCAGACCTCAGAGGAGAGGACTTAAGGCAGCGCTGGCTGTGACCGCCGCTGTGCAAGAGAGAAACACACACACACACACATTGATACGTGCACTTGGACGCATACGCACCGCCGCTGATGTATATATTCATATGCACGCACTAAACTACACATTCTGTGTATTGTATACACACGTACACACAGCCTACACTTATCGCAACACACACACACACACACACACAGTAAGAGAGCAAGTGTTGCTGGATAGCTTTACACCCCGGAGAATGTGTTTACGAACCATATGAGCTCTCCCATCAAAGCGGGGCAGGCGGGTGGGCTAGCCAGAGGCCGTCTGCAGCAGAGGGAGAGACGGGTGAGGGTGAGGAGAGGGGAGTGGAGAGGACGGCTGCCCAGTGGAGACCGGACTGCCAGCTGATTGGATGCTTTGGCCCTCAGAGATCTGACACCTTAGCACCTCCTCTTGTTTGATTTCCTCTGTTATATATATACTATATGCTGCGTATTTATTTGCCTTGAGCCTGCCCGGGGGAGAGAGGGTTACTCTGAAGTACATTTGATCTGCTCTCTGCTTTCTTTTCCCGACATTGCAACTACATTTGCATTTTTTTCGTTGCTTTTTATGCGTGTGTGTGTGTGTGCTTGTAGGAGAGTGAGAGAGAGTGAGAAAGAGAGAGAGAAAGTGTGTGACTGCTACTACTTGTATTATATGGGCTTGTATTATATGATCATGCATGTGTATTATATCTGTCCACTGTACATGATCTTTGTGCTGTGCTCTTGGGCACCCCACTCTGTTGCTACTGCTCTGTGTTTATAAATGGCTATCTTCAAAGGCGCCTGTCGTCCTCTCTTCTCTTCTCTCTTTCTCTTTCCCTCTCTACCTTGCATGCCACTACCACTGCCCCCCGCCCCACACCAACTTACCTCCCAACTCACCTCCCAACTCGCACTGTTGTTATTTGTGGTCTAACGCTATGCATTTCTGCCCTCCCTGTCTGTATATGTGAGGCATGTGCTATCGTTACCCTCCGCTACCTGCCCCATGCCCTCTGAGCTATGGGGGGGGCGTTGGTGTGTGGTGTGTGTTGTTTGGTGTGTGTGTGTGTGTGTGTGTGTGTGTGTGTGTGTGAGTGAGGGTGTGGTGTAGGGGGTGCCAGGAAGTGAGTGCCAAGGGCTTGTTGGGGGTTGGAGGCGTTAGGTGCCAGGAGTGTGTGTGTGTGTGTGTTTGTGTTTGTGTGTGTGTGTGTGTGTGTGTGTGTGTGTGTGTTTGTGTGTGTGGGGGTAAGGGGATTAGACTTAGCTGGACGTAATGGAGACCCTTGATGAGACTGTGTGGATTCCAGAGGCTGGCCTGGAAACAGACCCCACCACGCTCGGATCTCCTCTCCTCTCCTCTCCCCTCCCCTCCACAGTGTCCACTCAGCTCTAGCCCTGACTGCGTCTGTGTCGCTCTGTGCCTCACTGCCAAACTGGCGACTGTGAGCCCCTGGTGCCACTTGTGCCCTGTAAATCCTGTCCCTAAGCCCTACGACACACTGTCCCAACACACCATTGGCAGACACACATGTGATAAGTCATAGATACACAGGCATACAGACACACACACACACTCACATACAAACAGACAGTATACTTACTAATACAGACACAGACACACACATGCACACAGCACACTCATGTACGCACTTGCAGACAACAGCGTAGACACAGGAGTACAGACGAGCACACAGATATCAGCCTTCAAAACTATAATTTGTGAATTCTCTGGGCACCAAGTAGGACATGACACAAGGCAGATGTATCGGTTTTGGCTGTTGTCTCCTCTGTCTCCCGCGCTTGATTTCTGCTTTATCGACATTTTCCTCCGTGAGGATGGCTTCCAGAAAGAAATCCATCCATCATGTGGACACCAAACACCCTGAGCAGAGCCTATATTGAAATAAATGGGATGGATTGACATAGACCAGGCACTGACTAAATTAGTATGCATTATCACTGTTGACAAGACCTATTTGTTGCCTGATGATTTAGTTGGTCAGCCTTTGCCAAGCAGGCTGAGCTGTGAAGCTACTGAATATGTACGGGTGTGCATGTGGTTGACTGGTGTTGAAAACACTAGTGCCTGGGCGGCAAGGGGGCCAGTGTGTCAGTGAGAACCTTTAATCCAGTTCATTAGAGTGTGTACACACACACACACACACAAGCACTGAAAGACACAGACAGACAGACAGACACACACACGCATACCTCTTTGGTCAGCAGCAGAGAGATCTGTGGAGTGGAGCCGCAAGCTCACCACTGCTGTCACCCCAGACTCCTTTCTGTGTAATTACTGCTGAGGAATGGGAGCCTGAGCACGGTATGGGATTCATGTGACCAGTTCCCCTCACAAACTATGAGCACGCACACACACCCACCCACACACCCACACACACACACACTCCATGAACTTAGGCTAACTATGTTTCCTGACCAGAACGCTGGCTTGAGGAATTAGTGGAGGAATCAGAGGATCACTTTGTTTTTCTTTCCACATATGATTGTGTTTTCCTTTTTCTCTCTGCTTTTTTTGCGTGCGGACATCAAAGACCTGCTCATTCACCCTCATTTCCTCTCTCGCCTCTTTTCAGGAAAACAGGTGCCCCCCCAACCCCCAACCACCTCTGTCTGCCAATTTGTGGCACGCTAATTCACGCAAAACAACACTAGCCTCTTTTCAGGAAAACAGGTGCCCCCCCAACCCCCAACCACCTCTGTCTGCCAATTTGTGGCACGCTAATTCACGCAAAACAACACTACGCAATGTCACATTGCTAAGCCTTATAAAAGCGCTATTTAAACACCTAAACCAGTGTGTCAGGCTTGGGCCAAGCATGTGTTTCTCAGGCCTTCTCATGGCTTCAGGTTTAGCTCATGGTCACAAGCTGCTGCTGTTGCCCAGATGCCGAAAAAGGTTGTCCAGGTGTGCTGATGGGTGCCCCGTGTCCCTTTCAGGCGCTAGGCTACACTACACTACGCTACACATGGCCTGAGTGAGAAGACGGATGGGGAGAGTGTGAGAAAAGCAGTAGAGTGAGGCCTGGATTCAATGAAAGCCTGGGGCAGCAGTGCACAACAGCACATAAGTCAAAACCTGCTGTGGGCACAGGCTCCTCACATCATTCATCTACTCTAGCCTAGTGGTGGTGGCCAACCTTTAGAGGAGAAAGGCGTTTTTCCTCTTCATACCACTTATACAGTTCATTAATGTAGAGAGGCCCTGTGGTAGTGACTAACCTTTTGACAAGAAGAATTTTATTTTGCAAGTCACTCCAGAACTATTGCCAATAGGTCTCTAGAAAGTACTTTTTAAACGATTGCTTGGGTTATTATGTTATCGCATCATCATACTTAACAGCAGTTCTCACCACGCTCCTCAGATGGGCTAACAAGTTAAGTCCTAACTTGCCTCTCTGTTCCCTTTAAGAAGATTATCATTACAGATCTTTCTGTGGACTTATGCGGAACTTATGCAGAACAGCCTTCTTCAAACTTCTTATTTGACATGGTGGTCTGGAACAGTGTGGGCTTGGTGCAGGTGTCTTGTTAAGTTGTGAGTTGAGTGGTTGTCACATGGGAAGATATATTGCTGGGAAATAAGGGAAAAGAAAAGGCTAACGATAAAATAAAAATACTGTTAGCCACCCGTAGCTGCCTTTTTGTCTAAGGCTGCAATCAGTCTTTGTTTATGTGGAAGGAGTGTGGGAACTCCTGATTTTAAGAGGGAAAACACTCATGTTCGCTTTGGTTTCATTGGCCCAGTGATCTCATGCTGTCCTAAGCCACAGGTTTTATGTTGTAGGTGGTTAATTGTTGAGCTTGGACATTTTAATAAAGAGGGATTTTCCTTAATTTTTACTCCAATGTTTTTTTTGTTGTTTTTGATTTTGTTTTTCCCCTCCAGAGATTGTCTTTTGAAAAAAGCTAGGACTTTGCCAGCAAGTGGTCTGGTCATTGCCAATAGTGGCCACCCTATTTGTTGGTTGTTCATGGGGGGCAGTGGAGGTAGGGTGGTTGGAAGGGGGACAAGACTCAAGAGTGGAAGTCTCACTGATGTGTTTACTTTTAGCTCACACTGAAACGATTGCTTTTCAAAACAAAGATTTCCTACTGCCTGAGAACGATGAGGCAATGCCAGCACATCACGGCGTGAACAGATTTTGGCTGTAGTTAAGACAGAATGACTAGTGCTCCACCCCAATATTACTGTGATTGCTTCACCTTTTCCGAAATAAGATAAACAAAAAGGTACCATAACATCACCATAGCATCCATACTGTTCAAACCTGTCCCTCTGGCATCTCCCACACTTTGATGCCATCTCTCTCTCTCTCTCTCTCTCTCTCTCTCTCTTTCTCTCTTTCTCTCTCTCTCCCCCCAAGTGCTACTGAATTTTGTTGGTAAGATTATATTGAGGGCTTGGAGAGTTATTGAAGGAGGCTCGGTTAGTTGACTTATTTTCTTTGTCATTTTGTGGCCACATGTCCTGATTGGCCCGCACCATCACTCTGGCATCTTTCGTAACCATGGCGGAGGGGTCATCCAAATGTTAAATTGAACACTAGTGCAAATATTGTTTCAGGTGGACGTTCTGCAGAACGATAAGGCTCTCTGGCTGAAGAGCTGGGGCTATGGTTACGCAGCGAGAGTGAAGTTCTTCCAGGAAAGCCCCGTTCCGTTCTTACATGTGGTGTGTGTGTGTGTGTGTGTGTGTGTGTGTGTATGTGTATGTGTGTCTGTGCGTGCGTGCATGAGTGTGTGCGGCCGTGTGTGTGTGTGTTTGAGTGAGTGTGAGTGTGTGTGAGTGTCCCCAACACCCCACCCACTCTTTTTCTCCCTCTCTGTCTGCCTAAGTTACAAGCACAAAGAGATGCAGACAAAGCCCATTCCACCTGTATATTCCTCTGTTCTTCAGAATGTTGAGGTAATCTTGGTTCAGTTCCAGGGACTTATGTTACCATCAACCCTGTTCACTCCACCAGTGACTGAAAGTCTCCAGCAACGTTTTTTGGTCTCCTGTCCATTATGTGTCTGCACTTTTGGGTCACAAAATGAGGTTGCCTGTGCTCTGCTTTGAGGGGGCAATCGCCCATTCCCATACTCAATTTTAGTACACATTCTTTTGACATTCTTTTGGTTTGTTGACTTTTCTTCCCCCTCATTGTTTTACCAGGAAGTGGTAAAAGCTCTGTGTGTGTGTGTGTGTGTGTGTGTGTGTGTGTATTTGTGTATTTGTGTGTCTGTGTTTCTGTTTGTGTGTTTTTGGGTACACACACACACACACACGGCTTGAGGGCTTCACATACACATGCTGTATGTATTTCGGCTGTGTGGTGTCTGTGGGCAGACATGTTGTCTTGTTGTCTTGTTGTGGTGTGTTATGACAGGGAGCTGGCAAATATCAGTGCTCGGAACTGCTTTTCCAAACTGACAGAAACTACAGCTCTCCTGACTCATCTCCATGAAGAGGGATGCATCTCTGCTGTCAATGTGTTTGTGTTATTTAAATCATTATATGACTATACCATTTCGGTTTTTATTCTTGATTGCTCATTGCCATGTGCTCATCGGTCATCCTCTTTGTGGGGTGGCTTTGTTACAATATTTACTTGCTACACATGTATAGCTCAAACAGTTACATTGAAGCAGCTTGTCCTATCCTGTCAGATAAATCCTGTAAACCCGGCAGTCAGGCAAGGCAGTGTAGGCAAGTGGGAAATCAAAACACCGTCATGTGAGCAACTTGTGAGTCTAAGGGCCAAAAAGGGGACCTTTTTTTGTTTTGTTTTAATTCCTCCTGCAGCAGTTCTCTCTAACTCAGAACTGGGAGCATGGCAATCACTTAGGCGCAAGGACCCTGGGACGGGCGCCAAAAGCAACTCGGATCGGTGCAGGGAGCTTAAAGAGTCAGAGCAACAGCTGATGTCTCAAGTCTCATGCCTCTTGGTGGTTCCCAACTCTGAGTCCAGACATTCTAGTCTGCCTTGTCCTGGGAATTGGCAGCCTCAAATCACCAGGGAAGAGGAAGAGAGAGAGACGGAGAGTGAGAGAGAACGCAAATACCTTCCAAACTTTATTGAAGGGGCTGAAGGGTGTGTGGAGGGGAAGGGGTGAAGGGTGTTATCCATCCACTTTTAATGGACAAAAATTGAAGCTACCAAAACAGAGCCCTGATGAGCTGTGAGAGCCGATCATTCCTCTTGCTCTCCCTCCCACTCCTGAAATGGGAAGAACAAACTCAGGATTGATACCAATCTGCATACTTTTAGTAGGCATCCAGCGTTGTGTATTTAAAGCACAAAAGGGGGAAAAACACTTCCCTAGGGCCTGGCTGGGTTATGAACAAGACTAATGTTATGACAAACTAGCTCGATTTTCCCATTACTTTCTCATGCTCTTGTCAAAGCCAGTGAAGATTGGACTCGTATTAGAGTAGACTGCCTGAAGGTGGTGCTCATGAGTGCCATTGTTATTGCGTGGAGGGCAGCTAAAACTGGATTGATGCAGCCACCTTGTAAACAAGCTTTATGTAAACATCAAACTACTTTAGTTAATTTACTGATGTTCTGTATTGTTTACTTGATCTGTTATTAGATCTGTTGGTTTTTCTTTGGTCTGTAGTCCTTACACCAGAAACCCCCTCAGGTCTCTATCGTTGGAACCTTGCAGCATGGAATGAGCCAACTCTTAATTATCTGATCTGCTCTGGCAAGTTGTCCTCTTTCTCGTGAGGTGAGTGACAAGAGTGATGGCCCCGTTTAGCATAGGAACTGTAGTCTGTTGTCTACAGAGGATGGGACATAAATTCAGAATTCTTCTCTCAGGCAGCACTCTTAAGGAGAAATGTTGTTTCCATTAAGAGCTACAAAATATGGCACATAACGTGATTACTAAGAATCATGGAAACTGCAAGGTCCAGCTCATCACTGTGTAGTGTTATGATGACTAGCCCAGCCACATGTTTTCGAAACTTTTGAAAATGTGGGGGGAAAAAATAGTGCATCATGTAGGACTGTTTGCGTGAGCTTGGGCAATGTGTCTTTTGTGGTGCTTGTGTTTGTCTTGACAAATTTTAGTTGTTTCCATTGTGTAGAGCTCTTAGCAATGGCAGTTATTTATGGAACAGAGTATTGGACCCCGCCTGTGCAAAAATGGCACAGTAGAGATCATGGAGAAAAGGGTGCTGTTAAAACATTAAGTGAAGGGGAGAAAAAAGTGGAGGTGGACCCATCAGTCATTCTTCCCCCTACCTTCTTCTTGGAACCACTTTTGTGGCTTGCAGACAAGGTAATTACATATCATTACCTGGGGGGTCACCGTAGGCTTTCTTTTGAAGTGCCGTGAGGCTGTTCAAGGAACGAGTGTGTCATCAGTCGGGGAGAGATGAAGTGTGCTCTTATTGGTACAATCAAGCCTAAAACTGCTCTCATGACAGGTGGTCGTCCCAAGCTAGAGTTATGGATGTCTGTCAGCTGAACTGGTAAAAGCTTCAGGGGGGAATAAAATACCAGAAATTCCAGTATGTATGTGGTATGCTTTAATGATTGTGTGCTGTTTGTGGAACTGAGGGTGTGGTAGTGGTGGCATTATTTTTTTCGGTAACCCCCCCATCCACCGACATACACACAAACACCACACCAGCCCGTGGCAACCTACTTCAGACAGACATAGAGTCTGCATCTCTATCGTGGTCACAGAGAGAGTTCACACAGCCTTGCATGCCTGTTGTCTTGTTTACAAAGCACAACTGGATTGCTAGCGTGTTAGCCAGACCCTTCGCCTCCTCACTGGCAAATTCCTCCAGGATTAGGCAACAGTGCTCTGTCTTTGCAGACTGTGTCTCGCATTCCTTCAAACAATGACAAACAGCACCAGGTCGGTCGATTTCCCCTGCATGCATGCTGGTTTGAATAAAAACCCAAGTGAATGGGTGCATGATTTTGTACCACCCAATTTACATTTTCATGGCATTGGCCTTTAATGAGGAATCAATTGCTGTCAGGCAGGCTACTATTAGAGGGGCATGAACTTACTCCAGTATGCAATGTCCACATGGAATAATGGAATTTGAATGCCGATGAGAGACACTTTATTTACTATAGACGGAGAGATATGGAACATTTCCTAATGAAAAGCACTCATGAGATCTGCAATAGCTGGAAACAAAACAAATCACGACTGAATCCCAGTGACTGTCCTATACCCTAACTGGCATGAATCAACATGAATGGGATGGTTCAGATTTGACTGTTTTGGTAAGTGAGCCCATCTTCAACTTACTTACCGTAAATTTCCACTGCCTGTGTTTTTTGGTCTGCAGTGTTTTTTTTTTCTTTAAGTCAATCAAAACAATGACATGTTTAGATCAAAAGGCAGTGGAAAGTTAATTGAGTTGCATGAGATCTGAGGGACACTAGAAGGAGGTAAGTGTCCAGGAGGTAAACACATTTATTGGCTAAACTGAAAAGGCCCTCCCATGGGCAAGGCTCAATTGAGTCACTCTGTTCATCCCTGGGATCTGTTGTCAGCAGAAAAAAAAGCCTGCAGACCAGCATGGAACAACAACATGTCCGATTTCCTTCCCCAAAGCCAGTGAAGCATGATGAATTCATCATCCGGCGTCCACACCAGCGTAGGCAGTAAATTCTTTGGGCATTCTGTCAGCCTTATTATGGGATACATCAAAGGCCCAGCAGCCCCTGGCATCACCAAGTGGCCATGCCAGAGCTGTTGACAAGGCAGTTTCAATTTGCACAAGGCCCTCTGGCTTAGTCTTTGCATTCAAGGTGCACTACTTGATTGTAATACGATAGGCTTTTTGTCAAATTCTGCAATCACCTTCTCACGGACACATAAAAGGCCATTCAGTGTGTGCGTGCTCTCAAAGAAACGCTGAGCTCATAGACAGTCATTGGTCCGAAAATGGGAAATGTGAAGAAGTGCCTCAGACTGAAGAGTAACCTATTTGAGTCTGTCAACATGTTAATACATGAGTACTGAAGGAAAGAGTGTATTTATAGTTCACAGTGAAAGTATTTAGCAGACACGTTTGTTCAAAGGGAGCTGTTGATTGGCTGTTTCAACACAGAAATGTCAACACCAGGATAACCTTTAAAGCAGTACCAACAGAAAAAAGTATTTATACCCCTTGGCATTACTTTTTAATGATATTTAGTGTTAGGGTGGTACCCTGTGTCTGAACCCAATTAAAAGGATCATGGCACAGTGTTGCATGCAGTACAAGGCGTTCTGGTTCTGCATGCATCAGCAAGCACGGAGACGCTGTTCTCTCAATGTAGCGTCAATTGTGGGCATGGTGGTGCAGCAGTAGTCTCAAAGACTGACAGCTAGTCTACCTGAATTTGATTCCTGAGTCCCAACATTCACTGTTCCCTCTTGCTCACACTGGCTTGGAATGCAGTGGTGATAAGATCTATTCCCTAATCCCACGTGCGTAATTGAAGCCACTCTTTTGCATTTGGAAGTTATTTAGTCTTTGCAGCTTCTCTCTTTCTCTCTGTCTCTCTCTCTCTTTCTCTCACTCACTCACTCTCACTCTCTCTCACTCTCACTCTCACTCTCTGACTACATTTTCTCTCCCTCTCTCCTCTTTTTCCTTTCTTTCTCACCCCTCGCCTTACTGCACATATCAGCATTCATTTAAATTCCACTGGCTCCCGACAAGCACGGCCCAATTGATTATAGTGTAGTTGCGCATTATGAAAATACTTGGTGTCTCCTGTGCGAGCTATATTCGTCACCATGGCCTCGAGCTCTTTTCCTTGTCGCTGGCCTGCCCACCTTGCTGCCAAGTTCACTCTTTGTCTGTTGTCTTTGGCAGGACCCGCCTTTCGTCTGGCGGCGTACTTCATGAAGAGGCATGTCAATCTCAGGTGCATCGCCAAGCAACGCAACAGAGGTAAGCCACCCATTGCCTGCTACTCTCATAGGTAAAGGGTGCCACTGCTCAACAGAAAAGCTGAATCCAATTTCCCCCCCTTAGACCCTAAACCATTAATCTTCAGAGGCTTGCCTGGCATATATTAACTTCAAGATTGGCTTCAAGATCAGCCATTGATTTATGCCAGTTAAGTATTGGGTTTAAGACTTGGGATTCAGCCAAATAGTTGCCATTTAGAGGATCGCTGTAAGGCAGCTCGGCCAACACAGAGAATTACTGCATGAATCATTTATTTTAGGTATACGTTAGGGCTTGTCCTGTCTCATCACATGCATACTGACGGAGTTTGCACAGAAGACTAAGGAGGAAAAAAAACAAAAACAACAACGATCAAGAGAAACCTTTCTCACACTGTTTAAATCCTCGTGACCTACGAGTAGCTTATCGCTGGGCTCTTAACTTCTCTCTGTGGTCGCAAGGGCCCGAAAATTACCAGCAAATAATGGTTAGGCTCAGTACAGAGACTGCTGAGTTCCATGTTTTTCCCTCAGATTAAAAACAGTCCTAGTAGTGGTGAACTGCCACTGTCTTTGGCAGTCTGTAATTGTTTGCCTTTTTTTTATTATTACTTTTTTTACTTTCCAGTGGAAGTCAGTTGATGCGACTTAGGCTATATTTGTCTTCGAAGGACAGTTGTGAACTCTCAAAAGTATCATATTTAATGCTCGCGAGAGAATTGCAAAAATGGACCATGACGGTGCCAAAACAAAAGTTGAGAAAAACATGAAAGGATGTAAATTTTAATTTTTTGGGGGAGGACATTTGAATAGGAAGAAAATAAGACTTTGAGTTCCCATTGTCTGGTCTGCCTTTTAGAGTTGGAGCGTGCTGCAAATATGTGGTTTGTTTTGTCAGTATTGGATGTCGTAGTCCGACGTCCATTGATCGAGCAGCGATCGAGGCATAGGGGATTTTTGTCCATTGAAGTTTTTCTTGATGTTCCACGTTAACACAATCCGACTTCTCTGATCACTCTTAAAAAGAACAAAGCTCTCAAAGTGAAAACAGCCATTTCCCATGAAGAGGGTCAGCTAAATGAACCTGGGCTATTGATTTTTTTCTTGCCGTTGTGGGCTTGTTTCAGAAACCCCAAAAACACTTCTAAAAAGACACAGTCTCTTTTTCCTGCTGCGAAAGATGAACGAAGTTGACTAGTAAGCTCTTCCAGTAGTCACTCTGTGAACCCTCTTCTCAGTTCATTTCCAACTCTGAGTGAACCTTGGCAATTCTGTTTCGGAATTTCTATTCTCCTAGTTAGTTCATCTTTGTTTTTGTTTTGTTGTTGTTCAGCAAGTGTTGTTTTTTCTCCTTCTCCTTGCTTTCTCCCCAGAGTTACGCATCTTTCCAGAGCAATTTGTTGTGTGTGTCAGCCGACCAGAGGACACAGCGATGGCACTCAGAGAAAATGTGACCCGATCTATGGTGAGGGCTGTTTACGGTCCAGTGTTTCCTCAATTTTTTCAGCCATTTGGCCCTGACAAACCAGGTGGGCTTTGCTGACAGTGTGAGGGCTTCTCTGCCGGCACCACACGCGCTACGTAGGCAGGGCTGTGTTTACATGAGGTGGTGCTCTGGAACCCAAGGTTGCCGCTTTCGGAAGCAATCTGGTTCTCAGGGATGTGGTTGGGCCAAGCAACATAACTACTTATTGAGGCATGTTCTCACTTTTCATCTCTCTCTGTATCTCTTTCCCCCTCTCTTTCTCTCTCTCTATCTCACTCACTCTCTCTGTCTTCTCTCTCTTGTTCTGTCTCTCTGTCAGTTTCATATATGGTTCTCCTAACATCTCCCTGTCTTCCTTGCTGACATATAGATGTGGGCCCCTACACATAGTGGTGGTCTTGTGTGAACTCCTTATGGTCTAACCTCATGCATGCTAATTATTTATTTTCCGGGACACTAGAAGAAGCAGTGAAACCACGAAATTGTATACATTTATGTTGTGTTTTGGATGAATGCACGGCAGCTGCTTCCTATTTACCCAGGACATGCATAAATACACACACAGACTTATTCTGCATGGATGCTTGAAGGGACGAGTGTTGAAAAGATTGTTTTGGATGTGCAGTTTCATCCATTTCATTTTCTTCCTCACTTAAACACACACACACACACATGTACCTACATAATCGTGCTAGTCAATGGCATATTTTTGTGCTGGCCCATCATTGTGTGGGCATGGGCTCAGATGTGCTAAGCAAGATATTGTTGGGGTCCAAGATCCCAAACAATGACCGTGCTATGTAGAGATACGGCAAGATGTTATGGACGACCCGGTGGTTGGGGGGGGGGTTCGGCCTCGAGTTCCTGTTCCTGTGGAAGTCCATGCTGTGTTTCCCCTCTTTCCCCCTAGATCCGCCTGTCCTGCTGTCCACATGCCTCCTCTGTCCCCGATGTCCTGTTCCGGCCACGAGTGGCAGTCCCTCCCTTGCTTTCATGTCTTCCCCATAAGCACCGTCCTCTAGGTTTCCCCTCTCTCTCTCTCTCTCTCTCTCCTGTGTTCTGCCCCCCTTGTCCTTCCACTCGCCCCTGCCGCTGGCCCTTGCCCCGTCCTGCCGAGAACCCTGGGAAATGCTCGGCGAAGCCACCCACCTTGGCTTGCACATCAAGGCAGGGAGCGGATGCATCTCTGCCCCCACCCGAAACCCCCCCCCCCACACACACACATACACACAGCCACCACCACAGCACCCCCATCTCTCCCGCCATCGCTTCTGCCGGAACTCTTCAATGGGTGCATTCTGCTATTGTTTTTCTTTTGAGAAGTTTCATTTTTTTTCTTTCCCCACTTTTTTCACTCTCTCCCTCCTCCTCTCTCACTCATCCTCTCTGTCCCCCCCCACTCCTACTCTCTCTTCCTCTCTTCTTCTCTCTCCACTTTGGCTTTAAATGAAAGCAACAATTGTAATAATTTCAGCAAAGCGCTCCAGTCGTCAGTGAAAAGTTCACATTGTGTAACTGATTTTCCAGTTGAGGGAAGCAGGGCTCTCGTGTTTTGCTGCCCCCCCCCTCCCTTCACCACCCCACCACCCCACCACCCCAGCCTCCTCCTCAGGATGTGGTTCTCTCAGCCTCGTACGAGCCATGGGGACGGGGTGGCGGGGGCTTGTGGTAGGGTTCTCACTAGCTCAAAACTCGCCGGTGGTTTGCTTGAGAGAGAGCTCAAGAGAGAGAGAGACACCAGACGAGCGGACTGGAGGTTCTCACATGACAAAACAATTATTTGTTTACCTCCATCGCTCTGCTGTAATTTGTCAGGAGGGGGAGGGGCCTGTAGTCTCTCTGTCTGTCTGTCTGTCTGTCTCTCTCTCTCTCTCTCTCTCTTTCCCTCTTCCTGTCTTACACACACACACGCACACACACACACACTCTGACACACACATGCGTGTACACACTTTTTTTGTTTTACTGTAGCCAGGAAAGTTATAAATCCAAAATGAAAAAATGTGGTTTTGAGTTGAATGAATCACATCTGATGTAAACTCTGTCCCTCCCTCTCTCTCTCTCTCTCTCTCTCTCTCTCTCTCTCTCTCTTTCTCTCTTTCTCTCTCTCTCTCACGTTGTGAAAATGATAATAGGCCGCTGGAGTTGTTCTCTCCGATGCAGTCATGTATTTGGGACAGCCCGTCCCACCACAGCACAGACTTTTGACAGTGTTAGCTGGGTCTGGGAAACGTCACATGCTTTCCAGTGAGGGAGGGATCAGACGAGAGGTGAGCGCTCAGTTCGGCCAAGGGTACTCCTCCAGTTTTGATTTAGCACGTGGTCGGGCCAATCACAGAGGTTTGCAGCAACAGCCTTCCTTCACACCTATGGCAAAGGTGTGTGTGTGGGGGGGGGGTTAAACTTAGAAATCATTATGAATCTTCACAAAAGTTGTGTGTGTGTGTGTGGGGGGGTGCTTAAGTCTTAAGCCCCAAAGAGGTGAAAGACCCACACAGTAAAACGGATAAAGCCATGTAATCATGATCTCATTCATCACAATTTGTGGCTACTTAGCAGAGTTTTTTTTAAGGAGGGGTTCATTGGGTTCATAGTGTCAGACCTATGGGCAAGCGGTGAAAGGTTCACTCTTGTCACATGGACAGAGCATAAGAAACTCATGATCTCATTCATCATTTGGGGGGTTTCGGGGGTTGTTAATGGGGTGACGTGTGTGTCTGTGTGTGCATATTTATGTGTGTATGTTTGGATGTGAGAGTGTGTGAAGGCTCTTGCGTACTTTGTGCCACTCAGACACACACACACACACACACACACACAGTGGGCTGAGTGAGGAGCCACATCCTGACGTGTGGTTAGCAGACAGGGGTCATCTGTTCGGCTCCGATGTTTCTAACTCATGATGCTGCCTGGGAGTGGAGGCAGAGCCAGTTGTTGTGGGGAAAAGTCTCAGGCATCAATGGGCACATACACACACACCCACACCCACACACACACATGCACGCCACGTACACAGCAATGGGGGAAAACCAAAACGTAACTGCCTGCAAACTCGACCAGACAGTTTATTATTCAGCGCTAATGGGACTGGGTCTGTGATGTAAGATACTTGCACGTTCCTGTCGTCAAATAAGACTGCTCTGCTATAGTGGGCGGAAGAGTAGACCTGTTCTGTTTACTGATGCGCGTGCACACACACAAAGACACACACACACACACACACTCACTCAAACTCACACCTTCATGCACAGACACACATACATACACAGACAGTGAGATGTGTGGCGAGATGCTTGTGGTGAAGTTATTTTCAAGTGTGTATGTTTGTGAATATGCGTCACTCATTGAGGCAGAGAGAGAGCGAAAGAAAAAGAGAGAGAGGAAGGAAGAAGGAGTACGAGATTTGGCTGGCTGGCTGTCCTGCTGCGTTGCATAGAGTCAGATCAAAGAGAAGGGCAGATGTGTTTTCACTGCCCCCTCCACCCCAGCCTCCTCTTGGAGAGGGCCACAGTGTTTATACACATAACCTCATCCGTCTCAGCCAGGGCTCCCCGTACCTCCACTCCTCCTCGCCCCCGTCCTACGCTACACTACACTACACTACATGGCCTTCTTTCAGCTCCAAGAGACTCACTCACTAGGGTCCGATCTCCGACACTCTAAACCTGACACACCCATGATCTCCCCATCTGTGCACGCACACACACACACACACACATACACATACACAGTGCCTCACCAGTGACCTCTCCATCCCATCATAAAAGTTGTTGGCGTTGTAGGTCGTTTTCGTTTTATTATGTTTTGTTGTTTGCCAACACACATCCGCCCACATCATGTGATTCCCCTTAGTTTTTCATAGTCATGTTCCTCAGAACCTTTTTTATGTTTTAGACAACCTTGGGACATTCAAGGAAAACTTAGCCTTAAAGGAAAGGTCCAGCGTCAGTCAACCCATATCCCTGTTTTTAGAGGTTGCCAAGCAGTGTAGGTAGGTACATTAACGATAAAATTTGGTACAACACAGACCGAATTTGCGAAATGACAGCTAACGCTAACTGAACAGGTACGGGAAAACAAAACTGAAGCAAAGTGTCCTTGCCTTCATCAGTTTGTATTGGCTGCCGTTTTTGATATCCGGTCTACGTTGTACCAAATATTCTCATTCTGATTCCTACTGACAGCACTCTGCAAACTCAAACAAGCACGGAACTATGGGCTGATTGACTCCAGATCATTGTTTTAACAAACACCCTCGGTAACCAAGACACTGTCAGTCTGTTTGCTTGTTTTTGTCTTTACCTTCATTTTTGTTATCCCACGCTTTGGCAAGGTTCTTTTCCTCACTTGTTGGATGGCAACACATGGCAGTTGGTTGGTTGCACTGGGTGTGTTGGGTGTGTTTTTTTGTTGTTGAAACATTTTTTGTGTGAAACATGAATCGGGTGTGGTCACGCCTGCAGAGGTAAGTTTGTGGGCAGGTGTGGCTTATGCCTTAATTGTTTTCAGTAGAATCAGACAAGGTTCTCCAAATTCTGCACACCCACGTCAAAGGTAAATCCAATCGGAGGTGGCAGCTGCTGTGCAGGTGTGACTCAGTTGGAGTGGGGAGGCTTTTTTTTTTTTTTTTTTGCCCATCCACTTCCATGCACCATTGAAATGTGGGACTAAGCCACGCCCCAGTCATTGACATAGCATCCCCACTGAAGTGCTGTTAGAATGTGTTCTTGCACGTTTGAGCAGGAGGATTGTCTCTGAGGTTAGCCTCCAGGGCTTTGGGTGGAGGGGAAGTTTAAAATAAACAAGGATGTCAGGGCTCTGCAGACTGATGGTTGATTGAAGTCAGGATGAAAATAATGTTTGTGATCTATATACAATTAACTGTCGGTGTGGTGATACCATGATGACACATGCCACATGTTCCTGTCGTGTATAAATGGAAAAAAACATATGATGTTGACATTTCTCTGCTATTTATATACCAGTGACCCATCCTCAATCCCTTCTATCTGTCTGATGCTTTTCCCCTATTTGGAGGGAACAGTCAGTAACCTTAATCTCAGTTTTCATTCACTTTCTTGCCCTGTCAATCATAGTTTGGTAGGATGACACAGAATAACTAACCACAGCCCTTTAATGTCTTTTGAAACATGCTTACTCTGTGGTTGGTTGTTTTTGTAACAACTGAAAAGTGCTTTCCAGTCAAAATCCAGTGATCTTTCAGATTTTGCCATTTGCTATTATTTTGTGATTAAAGTTCTATGAAAATGTACAGACAGACAGATATTTCACACAGCTGGTTAATGACTGGTGGGGATTGTTGTACACCAGTAGCCTGGGTAAAACCCCTGATGCACCGCTAGCAAATTTGGATTTGCTCTACTGGTCTGTCTGGCCATGAGCCATTGGAGCTCATTATCAAGTTGCCTAAAATTCCAACTGCTGATCCAGCAACTGCAGATTCACAACCAATGAAGGCATCTGCAGCACTGTCTATGATAACTGTGACTGATATAATTTCCTTCAAACTGACCAAGCAACAATTAAAGCTGTTGTTTACATGAACAATGCGTTTCTGAAGAGTTTAGTGCCTCAATTTCATTTCAAATCTCAAACTGGTTAAACCACTGCAATGAGAGATCAGTCACTTGTTGCCAGATCCTTCATTGATGTGGGTCTATTTCTCAGACTAGTGCTTCAGTGATTCATGTGTCAAACTTGCACGTGAAGTCCTCATATCCAGCTCCTCCCTATTGAAGACATGACCAGGCACATCGGCCGTGGCCTGGAGTTTATTTTCCCATTAGCATCACAAAAATAGATGGACGTCTTTTGGCAACAGAAAATATCGCCTGCCAATCTTTCACCAGTGTAAACTCACATAATTCATTTATCTCATGCTGTCCAATTCTTTATCTTAAGTGAGTGGGAAAAAAAAAACGTTCTCAGGCTCGGTCAGTAGGGATCGTCATCTTTTCCACTCCTTTGAAATTTCATCCAGTTCTTCAACAACCAAAAACAAAAAAAAAGAACACAAAAATCTTTATCAAGCTCAATTATTTTATCTCTTAGAGCCTGTTTGTCTGCCTTCTCATGCTTACGAGTTCCATAGCCTTTTTTAGTGCTATGGTGAATCCGACCCTAAGCTGCCTCAGTGGGGTTTTAGCAGGCCTGTTATTGAGCAGGCCATGGTGCTTGACAGGGGCAGTGGTATCGTCAGTGGCAGCGTCAGCGACAGTGCCTGGTGGAAGCGGGCATTAGTGCGAGCTCTGTCTTATTTATGGTCCTCTCCAGGCCTCAGTGCCTCGGTGGACACATTCCAGCCGCGGGAAGTTTGTATCATTCCTCTCAGATTAGTCCTTTCTGGTTCCCACAGACTTCGCACAGGCCTGACTCACGCTGCTCATGTTAATTATTCAGCTTTTAAAATACAAGCCCCCCCAACATGCTCTCACACACACACACACACACACACACACACATACCACACACACTTACTGACTGGTACTTCTTCAGTCTTCACTTCTTTGCACTCGCTTTCTCTTCATTTTGGTAGCTAATTTCTTCCAAAAAAATGCACTATTTTTCTCTCTTTCCTCTTCTTTCCCAGTCTCTCTCGCTTCTGTCTTTCTCTTTCTTTTTCTCTTTCTCTCTCTTTCCTTTGAGAGTTGGCAGACTGGGAAAGAAGCGTTTTCATAGAGCACTTTCTCAGAGGAAGTTAGCGCTGCCTCACTGTTGTCTTTTCTTTCAAGTTTTTTCAAACAGCTTGTGTAATGAATATCAAAGCATGGCCATGCAAATTGCCTTCCACATGTTTGGTGGAACTTCTCTGTGTCCGTGCCTGTAGGTGTGTGTGTGTATGTGTGTGTGTGTTCTCATGTGCATGGGTGGTGGTGATCTGTGGTTTTGTGGGTCTGGAGATCCCCTCAGAACCCATTTAACCTTTTTCACAGAGCAAGCTGGGTCCAAAACAACAGACTAGTGTGTGTGTGTGTGTGTTCCTTGGTGTGTGCGCCTGTCTCTTCTGTCTGATAGAGACACACAGAGACATTAGCTGCCCACACTTTGACAAGAATTCCTCTTGCACAAAGACGGTTGTCTGTTTCTGCAGGGGCCTGGATGCCTGTCTCTGTGGCACTGTTTAGGTGGGGGCCGGGGGCATAGAGGCTGAGCCAGAGACAGAAAGGCGGCGTGAGAGAGAGGGATAGAGAGGCAGACTAGAGAAGGAGGGAGTCAGGGAGAAAGAAGGAGAGAGTTCTGAAGTCAAGGGAAAGGAGGACAGATAGAGGGAGAGAGAGAAAGAGGTGAAGAGTGAATGAGAAACAAGGAGAGAGAGAGAGAAAGAGACAAATGAGAGAGATGGAGAAAACGAGACAGGGAGAGAAAGTGAGGAGAGAGAGATAGAGAGAGTGCTGAGGTCAGGGGTTGTGTCTCTGGAGCTCTGCCTCCCTTCCTCTCCTCTGCCCGACGCGGCGCAGAGCAGACCTCCTCGCGCATTCCTCCTCAACCGCGCTTCCAGCCCCACTGCCAAAGTCCAGGTTGCACAGCAATCACTCGGCCCTGCACTGCACAGCAGCCACCACGGCTGCTGGTGCCAACGCTCTAACTCCCGTGTTTGGTCAGACCCCTGGACTGAGGAGCAGGGGGCGGGGGGGCGTAGGGGAGTGAGGGGAAACTATGCTGAAATGCCATTGTTGCAATGAAATCCAGTGGAGAGAGCACTTTTTAAGGAGAAAGATATATATATATATTTTTTTTTTTGTCTTATTTATTTATTTTTCTTCCTTAAATTAAAAATTATATATATATATATATATATATATATATATATATAATTTTTTTATTGTTATTATTTATGTTTTTTGGCCGATTTAGTTTTTCCTTTGTTCTTTGTTCAGTTACACCAAATCACACTTAATGCCTTGTGGACAGTGTGAGGGGGTCCAGCCTTTTGTTAAGCAGATCTATTCAGGTCCTCTGGGCCCGTCTAATAGAGATGAGATGATGAGAGCGTATCCCCTCTACTGCCTTAGAAAAACAAGTTCCAGTAGCCTATAGCTAGCTAGAGGGCTGGCTAATGGAAGTTGATTGCGGTATGGCGTAGATGCAGTGACTGGGGCAGAAGACTTGTTTTTTGTTTAAGGATGGTATAATATAAAACTGCTTAAACACACTAGGTCTTAGAGGTCAACATCACACACAAACACATGTTTTGTTAGTATTCAGTCTAGGAGAGAAGCCCTGATCGATGTTCATCGTTGACTGTAGATCAACAATGGCAACATGTGGCACATGATATCACAAGGTGATACCATGCCCAAGCACGTATTCTGTTATGTTCAGTTAAAGACAGACAGCTTGATTTATGGTTGTCATTGATAGTCAAAGGCACGTGGCAGGTAAAAGGGGTCTGCAAGTCTATTTGTCTTCGTTTTTATGCTTGTGTTGACGAGGGTGGTGATTAGACATCTGGCCGTCCAAGTAGAACACCAGAGGGTTGTTGAGTTCAGTCCCATTGTGTCCATGACCAAGGCACTTCACCTCAAGTTTTATAGGAACTATAAGCTGCTTAGAAGAAGAAGCCCAGGATGTCTGCAGAACGGCAAATAATGTACAGATCAAGATACCCCATTATAATCATGTCTACAACATTCCTTTATACAGTATGTAATCAACTGCGTTTATGTATGTATAGGTTATCATATAGATATAGTCAGGGAGAACATCTGTCTGTGTGTGTGTGTGTGTGTGTTTCCACATCAGGCATGATTTGCCTTCGCCCACGCAGCCTCAGTTACCTTTTCATTTGTCATGGTAATGCTCCAACATGTTTCACAATTTGCCTTCTCAAGCAGACCCTCCAGGCCACTGCTCTGCTCGCTCGCGCCTAGGCACATAACTGTTTGACAAACATTATTATTTTAAGATGCCTTTGAAGTTTTCTGGATGAAAGGCCAGGTTAATCCCTTGCACCAGTTTTGGTGAAGCTATGTTTGTCCGGAGGCATTACGAAATGTTGCCATTTTTTTCACATGCTCTTGTGTTACAATGGGAGAAATATGATAAGTTCATAGCTCTCCCCTCAACACTCACTTATAGAAGGGCTTGGTTCTCTGTTGCTGGGACCTCTCAGATACACAACAGGACCCTAATAATAGGCTCTGGCGAGTGCTTATAGACACATGCCGCTAGACCCTGACATACACACACACACTCAAACACACACACACACACGTGTCTGCGGATCAAATGGTTGGTGGACTTGCCGAGGCATTTCATGGTGCTGGGGCTACAGAGGCAAAGAAAGCAGTTTGGTCTTACACATTCTGGCAGACAAACAGAGAGCTCTTCTTTTATAGTTTTTATTGTGTTCTGATTTGATTGCGCCCCAGAGACAGAGCAAATAAAAATCCCTATGGGTTTACTCCCATGACAATAGCAAATATCTCCAAATAATACAAAGAAACCTTTTTTGTTTTGGCGGGGGGTGGGGTGGGGTGGTTCCAACCATGTATCAACATGCTACTTTAGTTGATCTGAATTGGAAGTGCATGTAAGTGGTGGGCTCAGTGTTGTAACTGTGACAGAGGTTTGTCATTAGACTAAGTGTTTCCAAAGAATGGCCAAAAATAATATTTTTTAGCTCGCTTTAAACTTTTTTTATGCTGTTTGTCTTTTTTGAGGAGGAGCAGGGTGGACAAAGCAGGTCGGAGTATTTTTCCGGACGGGGCGAAACCCTAGATCCATTAAACAGCTCAGCAATAACAAAGAGGACCGCCCTTCAAAAGATGTGAGTTACCATCCAACGCCAGGCTTTTTCCAGTGTTGGGAGCTTGACAATAAAGAGAGCTTAGACAAGAAAACACACACACACACCAGTACTGATGCTCTTGCTTTTTCTTGCTCACAGCTATTCCCATGTTTTTCACAGAGCAAAGCAAGTAAATGCCCAGGCTGAGTCGAGGCCCCCTAACTCACTAAGCAATGACTACGGCAAGCCGGAGGCACCAGACGCGGTGCCACCGCTCTGCCTTCAGGCCGTCGGTGGGTGCACGGCCGACGGTGCCATCCAGGGGGGTGTGATGGTGAGCTTCACGGGCGCCCGCCTGGAGGGGGAAGAAGGTGAAGCGCTGGCGCCTCTCTCCAAACCCTCCAAACCCAGGAATGAGCACTCGGGGACCGCAAGCCAGGAAAGGGCTGCCAACCCACAGCAGCAGGAGAGCAACAGCAGCAGCACCACCACCACTGCTACTACTACAACCACTCTCCCACAAGCTGTGCCTTGCGTGGGGCCTAACAGTAACGACAGCAATAGCAGCAACAGCAGTGGCAGGAGCAAGAAAAGACTGGTCCGCCTGCAGGAGGACCTCCTTACGCAGGATGCCAAACGTCTCTGCCTGAGAGGTCCCTCGGAGCCAACCACTGACGTGCTGCAGTCTGACAGCTCCAAAAGAGCCTCACCGCGGAGCTCCGCGCTGGGACCCTCGCAGTGTATGCCGCCACTTCCACTACATCCTCCTCCTCCTCCTCCTCTATTGGAGGACGAAGGAACGAGCTGCACGCAGGAGGCGGAGTTTGCCGCACACGGAAAACAATCCGGGCGACTCCCTCTACGCATTAGTAACGCGGAGCAGACGAACCGGAGCAGGCTGGCCACAAGTCTAAGAGGCCTATCCGTCAAGCCTGTATCCTCTGGCTCTTCGATTGGTTCCAGACCTGCCGCCAAGGAGGAGAAGGAGAAGAAGAAGAAGGAGGAGGAGGGGAAGCCGAGCGCAGCCAGAACATCCCGACTACGGCGGCCCAAAAAGTCCTGAGGGATCTGGGCCTGTTGCAGTAAAGATGCCTGACGCCATGCAAAAATGCATGTTGCTGCATGTCCTCGCATACTGCACTTTGTCTCTGGTGCACCCACACAGTCGCAGATTCTGTCTGACATATATACACACACTCACACACACACAAACATACACAGGCACACACACACACACACACACACACACACACAGACATGCACACACACACACACACACACCCACATACTTAAGTAAGTTGAAATGTCTCCTGTGCACAATCAGTAACACACATATTCCCTGCCTGTGTCATATTACTGACATCTTTTGTCTAGAAGGAAGGCTACATGAACTGGGTCCAACAAATGGGCAATGAAAACAGACATACACATAAATAAATAAATAACCACACACACTTACACATACTCAAAACATTAAACCATTTACTGTGAAGAACTGAAGACTTAGTCCTCTACTGAAGATTGTAATTTCAGACAGCTAGGAGCCGTGGCAGACGCCCATGGCAAACTGCCCAAATCACTCTGGCTCCATGCGTCTGAAATATGAAATCTTCAGGCTTTAGCTGAGATCTATGATTGATTTCTGTGTGTTTTCACATAAAGAAAATGCCTTTAAGTAGTTTGCGTCTGTTGTCCTGGAGCCAACTAATTTGCTCGTCATGGCGATCAGGATAGAATATTTTGTTTGTCTTTTGTTGTTGCCAAACAATTTCAGCAAAAGACCGAATTCCGGCTACACTCATGATTAGAACTTAGCATTCCACTTGCATGTCACACACACACACACACACACACACAATTTCCATTTCCCATAAGCACATGACAGTGCTTACAACCTCTGCCTCTTTTAGCCAGACATTTGTGCTGACATCATCCAAAGGTCCAAAGGACTCATCTGGCTGTAATTAATTAGAATCTGTTAACAGGTGATGTCTAAACCTGTGGTACAAGTCAGTGTTTTAAGTTTTAACAAACTCTTTTGGATGTTCTGTATTAAAAAAAGCCAAAAGAACCCTAATATTTCTCTTTTTGCTCTACAGTCTTGGCATCACTTCGGTTCTCTTAATGATCTCTTTGTGTCTATGGCAAATCATGACTGCAGACAAAAAGTACCATCAATAGAAAGTGAAGTCTGGCAGTACATATATACGACCTGCCAAATGCTGCAGGAGTTTGTTTCAGTCAGTCATTGCCTGCCACTGCTTGCTGTTTCTGGACATTCAGTCTCTAGGTGCTGAAAAAGCAGCTTGAGACCATTTCAGTTATTAGCATTATATAAATAACATTGAGTTGTTCTTTAGCGTTATATAAATACATTGAGTTGTTCTTTAGCGTTGTATAAATAACATCGAGTTGTTCTTTAGCATTATATAAATAACACTGAGTTGTTCTTTAGTGTTATATAAATAACACTGAGTTGTTCTTTAGCGTTATATAAATAACATTGGGTTGTTATTAGCATTATTTAGCATTATATAAATAAGATTTTAAACACAAAGATGGGCAACTTGCCATGAAAGAAGGGCAATGAATCTCAAGAAATGACAAATTCATTTTGAACAACTTTTAATTCTCTTTTCATACAAAATATTTAATAAATATGACTTTTCAAAAAAAAAATATTGCCAGGAACACCTCAAAAAAAAAAAAAAAACATTCTGAAGTTTTAACACTAATGTCAAAAGTTGGACACAAAATGTCATTGTGGTTCCAAAGGATTTTACAAATGAATGAAATATGATGGTTTGCTTTTTTAAATGAAGAGCCTTTTGAAAAAATAAACAAACAAAAACAGTCCATGTACACAGCAAAAAAAGTCTACAGACTACCAAAGAGCAAGGCAGTTCTCTACAGTGTTCCCATTGGCCCCTTAACTGTTCAAGTATTCAATGCCTAGCTTATGACGTCATGCAAACTGAAGCCAGAGAAGTGAAATGGTGCAGCATTGTGAAGCATGTGTTACCTCAAGCACAAAGCAGACTGACATTTTTCCTTGTCGTGGGGTCTGTAGGTGGGTAATCAATAAGCTACTGAAAATTATTGTTCCCTTAAATCAATTCATGTCTTTTATTTGTGGCAAGCAATCTGTCAGCCACTGCGTTAAAACGTAAAAAAAACAACTGCAAAGCAGTAATTTTCTGTTGTCCTGACAATATAAATGTGAAAGGTCGACCTTTTGCACTGTTTTATATTTGTACAAAGACCAAAACATTTGGTCTTTCATAATTTTGGCATTTTGAAACATGAAACAAAGTTGTCATCAAAAATAAAAAAGCTGTGAGCTTACAAAGCTATCAAAACCTTCAAAACTAGACAGTACATATAAATAAAAAAGGAATGGTATTTTAAGGCTCTTGATTATTAAGTTAATAAATCAAATATACACAGTGATTAATTGGAAAATGTACATATCTACACAAAATGATCTAGATTGACACTTTCAAATTCTTCATATGGCAGCTTCTGCCGACCCCCAACCCGCCCCAACAAAAATAAATAATAAAGTTGTTTTTTTTTTGTTTTGTTTAGTTTAGTTTTTTTCCTCATTATTATTTTCATATCTGATGGTTGCTGTGGTAAAGAGCTGTAGAGGCACTTTCAGTACAATAACCAGAGGTGATCCAACCAGAGCCTTTCCAAGTAATGTCGACTCTCAGTTGATGTCCTTTTAGTTTTTAGTCAAAATAAAAAAGATAGATATATATATAAAGTAATACTTGCAAACTTCTTGCAAAATACACTGTCAGCGGGATAAGGATACGCTTACATATCCGCCTGTTCATTGTTTGAAATGTGGCAGGAGGGTACTTGAAACTAGTTTTTTTGCATATATGTGAAATGCAGCCCTTGGTATTCGGTCCAACCACAGCAACTATCAATAGCCAGTGTAAGCCAGCTTGTCAAAACTTAAATTAACACAGGGATTCTATGCAAATAATAACCTTAGAGTCAAAAATCTGACGAAACAGTTTAAGAACTACAAATCCCTATGTACCCTTGGCCTCATTCCCAATGCCAAAAGCATGGAAGAAGAATGAAGGTGGTTTGGGGTTTGTAGGGTTTTTTTTTTTTTTTTTTTTGTTTTTTTTTGCAGGGCAACACAGTTGCCTGCTATACGATATAGTCCACTCTGTTTAAGCTCTGTGCTGTTTCCAAGTCTCTGTTATCTTGTTTGTTAGTCCAGTTTGGGTTTTTATTGGATGTGCGCTCCTCCCTCTCCACGAGGGTGTAGGCCGGCTGCTTGGTGAACCGGGCCTTCTGCAGGTGCTTGTCCACGTCCTCGTCCTCCACCTCAGGGTCGTGTGTCCTAATTTTGGCGATTATGGAGTTCTTGCCCTCATAGTCTTTGATGGCCACGGTGTGGCCGCCGTGCTTCTCGATGGGGTTCTTGATCTGATTGAGTTGCTCGCGCACGTTGTTGGTCGTGTTGTCCTCAGTGGCCGCTGAAGTCGGCGCATTGCCATGGCTACTCTGTTTCCGGCGGCGACGAATGCACCAGAGGAAGGCAGAGGCCAGGGCAAGGATCCAGATGACGATGAAGATGGAGCTCAGTAAGGGGACCAGGTAGTCTGAAGAAGAGAGATTAATTCAGTATTTGATAAAACAGATCAATTGAGTACTGAATTGACACAACCTTAGACTGCTTTGTAAGTGTATTATTCTTAAGCAGGAAGAAAACTGCTTTAAAACTTAATCAGCTGAATTGTCTTTAGTAGAACAGGGATGACCTTTACTTTTCCAAACACAAGTTACATCATCCTCATTTTAACATCAAGGTTAGCAAGTGTAGACGTCAGCCTTGAAGTCTAAATTACAGATTCTTACAGATGCCTAGTTTGCCAAATTATGACACATTCCAAAGGTAATCATGGAAATGACTTTGAGCATTCACAACCCCACAGTTAGCAAAATTAAGAGAGAATGTGATCTGAACAGCACATTTTAACCTCGCTCACTCGAGAAGAAGAATCTGCTTTGTGACAAGCTGGCGACTAGTAGTCTGGGAGCTCGAGGTCTACGGCTGCCATTTTGATAAATGACACTATTGAGGGTGACCCAAGCGTCCAATTGAAGCCCTCTCCAGCTGGCAAGGCCAGAGCCCCTCCACTTCTCTTTGCATAAGGTTGCAGTAACAGGGGCTCCTTCAAGAGAGAGCGAGAGCGAACCTCAACTAAAAAGAGAGAGAAAATGACCTGGCCATGACTGAGGAGAGGAAGGAGGTGGTCTACTCGAAAACTCGAAAAGCCCCGGGCCAGAGTTTCTGAAAAACCCACCCCCGGGGCCATGGGAGAACATTACCAGAGGCCCCCGCGTTCGGTTCTGTCTCTGTTGTTCTTCCAGTGTTGTGGGTGCCTGCCTAGAAACTGCCAAAGGCGTCAGACCACTGTGTGTGTGTGTGTGAAGGGGGGGTTCTAACCAGTTTTGCCGGGCCTTCGATGAACTCGGACTTCGGTGATGGCGGCGATGATGGAGTTGTTGCCATTCCTCTTGCTCACCAGGTCAATGATCCAGTCGGTGATCTCTTTCACAGGGCTCCGGTCCATCCTGGCCTCATCAGTGGACTTAGGAAAGAAGAAGAAGAAGAGAGTGGACTATGAGGAGAGTGAGGTCTTGGCAACTCCCTACTTTAAAGCAACATGTCTTTTATTTCTTTTTAAACTATTCTAGTGTTTCGTTATATTTGCTTGGCTGCTTCATCAGCCTTGTCTTTTTAAGGGAATAAAATCTCTGCAAATTGTGCCACAAAAGCGTGTCTAATCCATGAAGGGAAGACGACCTCAGAGGCCTGCAGAGCACTCAATGAGAATTTCTTTGTTTTTGACTGCTTTCTCCATCACTCGACACTGGGCAAAGATTGCCAGGACTTACAATGCTGACGTGGATCTCGTTGCTCGCTGAAGATGAGGGCTCACAGGTGATGGTCACGGCGTGCTCCATGGACAGGTTTCTCACCAGGTAGAGGTTTCTCAGCTCATTGCAAATGTTCTCAATGCTCAGGCCCTGAAGGACACACAAAGGACATGTCACCAGGTTAAGTCATGCACCGTGTCAGAGTTTTGTGAGCACACAAACATTACAATACAACCTTTCAACTCTGCTTTTGTTTTGATTTCTCCCACGTCTTCCCTCTTCCTTTTCCTGTCATTTTGACCTTTGTTTTGACCTTGTCACTGGGGTAAAGCTTTGGGTTGGAAATGAGTTGTGGATATGTGGGACCTTTTTAACGGAAAGCCCTCTGGGAGAGTGGTTTGGGAGCACATGGAGTGAGCCAGGGTAAGACAAACAAGAGAGACATGGAAATGCGGTGATGTGACCGAGTTAACAATGAAAAAAAAAAAAAGAATCAAAGCCCCAATTGAGTTATTAAAGATGAGACTCGAGGATGATGGAGGCCAAATGAAAGACAGACAGACAGACAGTCAGAGACTTTAGGGATGCTTCTCCCTCAACTCCAATGCCAGTCACACCACACCACACTACACTCAGCACGCTCAAAGGCAGCACTGCTCTGGACACGGTCACAGGCCATTGGTGGAGCCAACCGCAGGCTCACACATTTGTCACTGTCTTCGGTCTCTCACTCCTGTTCTTCGTTGTGCTCGTCCTCGTCTCGCCTGGCAGCCAATTACAACTGGCTGGTGCAGAGCCGCCCATGGTCACTCAAGGGGACTCAAGCTCACGGGATATTGGCACTGGGTGGAGGAGGGTGGGGGGATTATGGTGTGGTATGCCCTGGGATGCAGTCACGGGATATTAGCGGAGGAATGCTGTAACTGGGGGACGATGGGGTCTGGAGCCAGGACAAAAAGAAAAACACAGGCTTCGAAGACTGGCTGAGGAGAGAGAGACGAACCTCAGCTTGGCTGGAAAACTTTCCCCACGAGGCACATCCCAGGGTCTTAAGAGAACCTGATCTTCCATGGCCCACTACTCCGCATGCACTATTGAATTAGGGCAGTGGGGAGGAGGAGGGAAGGAGAGGGAGGAGGATGTGGCCAGAACTCCCATAATTCAGTCTCTCTCTCTCTCTCTCTCTCTTCTTTTTCCCCTATCTGTTTTTGTCTCTCTCATCTTCTCTGTCTGTCTGTAGCTATGACTCACCTCTGACATGATGTCCTTGTTGAATGTGAATATGATGTTGGCACAGCTGTTGTCTTGGTAAGTGGAGCCGGGCTGGCATTTGGAGGGTGGCGGCGGAGCGATGCTGGGCCAGCACTCTCCCAGGCCGGGGCAGGGCTTTTTGAAGCACTGCTCTTCCTTGATGGCCATGCACTGTTGGCCCACGGGGCAGCCGCCGCGGCCTTTGGTGCCGATCTGACAGGACCTGGGGCCACACCACATCTGCACAACAGCAAAGACCAGGTAAGATACAAGTCAACAACCACTGACCGCCTCCACACCCACAGTCAGTGCACGGAAGACCATCCAAGGAAGAACAGCTTCAGAGACACTGGGAGTGACATACCCTGGTACAAATGACTTTGCCACTAACACACTGGCAGGTGTTGCAGTCTTCCTTCCACTTGGTGCCATCGACCATTGCATGTCCGATGATGAGACAAGGCTGACCAGTGACTGAAACACAAACATTATCATTAAATTCAGCCAAGTATGAGGACAAGCAGAGACTAACCAACTGATCACTTGAGAGCCACTACTACTGGGAATTTCCATGAAAAGTAAACTTTTTAGTCACATCTTAAAACACCACATATTAAGGATCATAGCAGATTCAGCTGTCTTAATTAATATTCATTAATTAATATTTCAACAATACTATGCATGCTCATGTTCTGTCACATTCACAACACTGAAAATGCCCAAGCAATATTTTATCTGAGGATGCATGATGCATGGAGCCCACTGATTTATCAACCACTGCATTCATACAGCCAAGGAGCACAATATTAAATGTGAGACCACTGATGCCCACCTTCCTGACAATGTATGCCAGTGCGTCCGGGTGGACAAAGGCAGCGGTAGCCGTTGATCTCGTCCACACAGGTGGCGCCAGGGGCACAGGGAGAAGACTGGCACTCATTTATGTCTGAAAGGGGAAAGAGCCAAGAGCGCTGTTATAGCATGAACACACCTTACAATTGTCACCTGCAGATCACTCAGCCACACAATCTCAATAGTCCTTGGCGTCAGGGCTGAGTGCAAATGTCAGGGTGTTAAAGAATGTTTTGTTGACATAATCTTTTGAATTACTGGTCTTGGGAAATTGCTAATTTTCCCACCATTGATTGAGAACCCACATAGAAATTAAAATGATGGTGAACTGGCTGAGCAAGTCTGACACTCCCAATCCAGTTATGCAGTGCAGGCATATTATTGTCCTGGGAAGGAAAAATCAAACATGGCATTGAAAAACTGGCTTCTTGTACATGTCTTTTACAACAAACATGCTATTAAAGAAAAAAGGTCACAAACTCAGTCACAGACACAGAGGTTGTAAAAAAAAAAAAAAAAACACAAAAAAAAAATGTCCTAATAAAAAGCCATGTACCCACTGATGAGCATTTTAATAGCCTGGGTGGGGAACGTGAACGACTGCCTGAGGACTGCAGACGAGTAGTGGTCTTGTAACCCCCACCCCCTTCCTCATCCCCCATCCAAGGCGGAGAACATGTGGTGGCCTGGGAGAACCAGAGCTGAACATTGAGGAGTCGAGCAGAGCTGCATTGGGGGTTTGGCGAGCAGCCCAGAGTGTGGCTAATTGGACGACTAGACCTTCCATTTGTGTTCCCCTATGGCTGTTCCCTAGTACCCCCCCCATGCGTCATCCAACGCTAGGATAAAGGGGGGATCCGACATGGATGAGCAGCTGATCCAAGAGGATCACCGAGCCATTCGCCAAAGGACAATGGGCTTGGAGAGTGAGGAGAGGAGAGAGGTGACAGTGACCCAGGCGCGCACACAAGAGAGAGGGGAGGACTGGGACTTACTTATGCGACAGTCTGGACCAGCGAATCCCGGGGCACACTCACAGCGGTACCAGTTGTCTCCGTCCACACATGTCCCACTGTTATAGCTGAAAAAGGACAGGGAGACCAGGGTCAGTTCCAGTTCAGCAGCACCACCCCAAAGACACACACACACACACAAGCAGTGCCAAAGTCAAAGTACAGTGTGAATAATCCTCCTGATGGATTTGAAGAAAACTAAATTGAACATGCTCACCCTGACAAAAAGAGTTCAACACTGTGAGTCATATTAATGTGTCAAACGTTCTTGCTTTTGGCCGGGAATCCCCTCCCCCCACCTTCCCTCCACCACCACCACCCACCTTCTTTTCCGAAAGAACCACCCCACCCCCCATTTATTTACCTAGTTAAAGGATGTAAAACATGCAAACTGAAAGGGCAGTGATGGCTTAAGAGCAGATGAACTCTCTCTAAAGTCATGAGTGCACAATAGGAGTCGGAGCTGAACGCTCCCTTGGAATGAGACTGTGGAAGGGAGGGACCGGTTCCCAGCACCGCGGCACTGACTGTGAGAAAACAGTCCGCAGCTGCAGCCTTATGTTTACAGGAGCTAAATGCTCTAGGAAATGTTTTGCCTGGACTTACCATGGGTGTGGATTGCAGTCGTTGGTATCTGAAAGAGAGAGAGAGAGAGAGAAAGAGAAAGTGACAAGGAGGGAAAGAAAGAGAGAGAGAGAGAGAGAGTTTGTTTTATTTCACACACTTTTGACTTTAGATGACAAGATCATTACAGAGGGAACATGTCTGTGCCTGTGAGGAAGGAATGGCTGATAACAACATTAACTATACTGCTCTCTCTCTCTCTCTTCCTCTTCTTCTCTGTTCCTGAAATGGGTTCCAGGTTTGTTATTTAACTCCCTCCCTCCATCCCCCTCTTTCTTTCTCTCTCTCTCTGTCTCTGCTCCCTTGTTTCCCCTTCAGATATGTTTGGGAATCCATATCTGCCCTGGTGCATGCACACTAGGACACCAGAGTGAGCGAGAGAAGAACAAGGCTGGGGGAGAGGGCTGATCGGCGAGGGGGGGGGGACAGAATAGTGCAGAAGAGGGGAGGGGGAGAGAGAGAGAACATCTGTCTCCACTTTCCTCATCTAAAACTTTTTTTTCTTTCTCTCTCTAGCTCATGGCCAGCAGCAGTCTACAGTGTCCAGCCGGTATGTGTGTGTGTGTGTGTGTGTGTGTGTCTGTGTGTGTGTGTGTGAGAGACAGTGAGAGAGATGAAGGGAAAGACCAAGGGCATGAAATACAAATAAGAGAAGGAGAAGAAAAGAAAAGGAAGAAGAAAAACAACCACAGAGAGGGAGGGACTTTGGCTAAAGTAATAAAGGTTACTCGGCCACCTCACACACACACACACAGTCAACCCAGCTGACTATTCTGATCTCTCATGCTCCATTTCTCAAGTGAAATTGGTCACCAATGGTCATAAAACTTCTCACTTCTTCAGTCAGAACAGGTGTGTGTGTGTGCGCATGTGTGTGGGGGTGAACACCAATGTTTTTGTCTGTATACGTGTGTGTGTGTGTGTGTGTGTGTGTGTTGGGGGTATCTATGTACATGGGTATGTGTGTGTAGGTAGGTGTGCCTATGGCATCCAGAGACTTTCTGTTTGTGTACATGTGTGTGTGGGCTTGTAGGCAGGATCTCAAGCTGTGCCACTCACTCTCTGTACAGGTGGGGCCCTCCCAGGCCTCCTTACAGACGCAATCAAAGGAGTCTCCGCTCACCACACACGTCCCTCCATTCTCACAGGGGTTGGGCAGGCAACTGCTGTTCTTTGCTGCAGAGAGAGAGAGAGGGAGGGAACAGAGAAGGTAGAGAAAGAGGAAGGGTGGGAAAGAGTGGCATAGAGGTGGAATTTAAATCCGGATCATGAGAAGCCTAACCCAGAAAAACCCAACTTGCAACATTATTTGAAAAGGGTAGAAAAAGTTCTCAATAACAGCAGCTGAAGATTAATTACAAGGGAACTGGTTTAAAAAAATTCAGCCGCTAAGAGTTTTTATTTTTGAGAAGCAGTGATCCCGAGCGGCCTGAACTCCGGCGGCGATAATCTGTCTGATCAGGCTTTTTGGGCTAGATTAGTGTCAGAGCTCAGTGGCTCTGATGAAAAGGGATCGGGGCCGAGTGTTGATTGAGAAGGGAGATAAAAATGCAGCGGGGATCTCCACAGCCTGCACCCGGAGGCCTTGCCCCCCTCCTCCCACCGCCTCCCCCTGACAAGGGTCTCAGATGACAGGCAGGTGTTGAGACTCTGCAATCCAACACCTTGCTGTCATGCTAGAGGCATACTTTCACCTCTAATGACCTGGAAGCTGTTCTAAATGTTGTCGAATTGTTTTTTTAAAAAACTGCTTCTTCCGTTGTCCTGAAAATGCCCTTGAAGTAACACGGTCACTTCTCCTAAAACATGCCTCCTCTCTGAGCATGTGTGTGTTAAAGGTCATGGCCTCTACCGTGTGGGCATGCCGAGGGGGAGGGTTGTGTGTGTTTGTACTGGAGGATGGAGGTTGCAAAGCTCACCAATGTTGCAGGTGGCCCCCTCCCAGCCAGGTGTGCACTTGCAGGTGAAGTTGTCCCCCTCGTCCAGGCAAGTCCCGCCATTGTTGCAGGTGGCCTCATCGCACTGACTCTCACCTGCGGTGGTGCACACAACAGTCAGGCTTTCACAACAACATGTGCCTCCATACACACATGCACAACATTCACACATACAAACACGCACTCGCACGCGCAATATATGCAAACATACTCACACACATACATACGTACATAGACACACCCAAAAGGAGAAAAGAGGTTTAAGAACAAGGGGCGTGGAAAGAAAGAGCTTTCTTACGGGAGTGACAGGTTTTTCCCTTCCAGCCATTTCTGCATTCGCAGTAGAAGTCGTTCACCAGGTCTTGACATGTCCCTTTATTGAGGCAAGGACTCAGGCGGCAGTCATCAATGTCTATGAGAGAAAGAGGTGCAGCAGGTGAGAAAAAGCATGCAAGAGACAAGCTCTGAACTCATGACTATTCAAACGTGCACAAATCACCCAAACAAGTACATTTTGTGAAACCCACAAACACAGAATAAGCAAGTGAGCAAAGAAGAAGATCTGACTCACTGATCTCACAGTGGTCCCCTTCCCAGCCATCGGCACAGATGCACTTGTAAACGCTGACTTTGTCAATACACGTTCCACCATTTTCACACGGGTTGCTTTCGCAGTCATTAATGTCTGGTTCAAGAACAAGAAAACATTAACAGAGAGAGATACATGAGAATGCATGTCAGGCACAACAGACTGTTTAGAACTTATGCACAATGCAGAATCCATAATGCATCATAATGCATTTCGATCATGTCCATGACCACAGTGATGTGAAATGCCATGCCTTCACCCCATGTGGCTGTCATTTATCTACTTTAAAAAGTCAAAGGTCATATCTCCTTACAGTTAGACCATTTACATGTCAGACTGACAGGTACCCCATTTCTTCCCTTTTACATGCCAGTTCTGTCAGAGTCAGTTGTTTATTTGTTTGTTTGTTTGTTTGTTAGTTAGTTGGTCTTACTCTCATGACAGTAGGTGCCCCTGAAACCCTCCTGGCACTCGCAAGTGAACTGCCCGCCAGCCTGGCTCCGGCATCGCCCGTGGGGACCGCACACGTTGGACGAGATGTAGCGCACGCCCTCGGGGGTGCTGTTGGACTTCACTGCCACCGTGCAGCTGTCGATGACTGTGTGTGTGTGTGGGAGGGGGGGGGGGATGACAAGATAAGAAACAGATCATGTTTGTGTTTGTGATGTTTAGCCACATAAAGAAAGAGACAGAGGGAAAAGAGAGAGAGACAGAGAGGCAGACAAACAAAAAACAAAAGGAGAGAGAGAGCAAGAGAAACAGACAGAGTGAGTGGGAGAAGCATCTTAAACAAACACAGACAAGATGCACAGACAAGTATTAAGCCTCCCAAATGCAGCATAGCCTTTGCCCATCTGTGTTTGTTATTGTTCTTCCTAATGTTCTGTGATGGCGAGACCACACTAATCCTCCAACAGGGGGAAGTGAAGCAGGATGATGCTTTTTTGATGCTGTTACGACTTCCTGGACAATTTCCAAAAAGTGTTTTTTTCCCTCTTTTTTGGAAAGTTTTTTGCAGTTGGAATCTTGGAAAGTGCGGGACTGGGTGACATGGCCTTAGTCAAAATTTTCTAGTTCTTATAAACTGCCTAGAAGAGTGAAACACTGCTGAACTTATCGAGCACTGCGGTTGGTCGAACTCCTCTGTCTCACTCACTCTCTCTCTCTCTCACACACACACACACACACACACACACACACCTGTATATACATGCATATCCTCGTGCATATAATATCTCGCCCTAATACACTCTCACCCACACAGACACATGCACGTACATGCACACACACACACACACACACACACACATACACCAAAAAAACAGGGAATCCCACCAAGTCATTACCAAACCAAGAACACACACAGAGCTGTGAACAGTTTGCCAGATTTTCAGTAGAGCTGGGGCAAGAGCAAGCAGGAGGGTGGAGAAGTGGGGGAATTTTTTGTTCTTTTCTCTTTTTTTTTGGGGGGGGGGGGGTGAAGAGGGTGACTGTCCAGAGGGGTTCCTCTTTTTCAGTCCAGTCCCCACTAAGGTAGCCTTACTCAGCAACTACACAATGGCCTGCTACAAGGAGATCACATTACACAGACCCAGGGAGGGGAGAGAGAGAAAGAGATAGATAGATAGATAGATAGATAGATAGATAGATAGATAGATAGATAGATACAGAAAGAATAAAAGAAAGTAGGGTGAAGGAGACGGACAGAAAAGACAAGAATAAGAGAAAGATAGGGAGGGCAATAAAAGAAAGGATGAGAGCTGGTCAGAGGAGTGAGAGGAGACAGAGAGACAGGGTGGCTCTTACCTTGGCAAGCTGTGGTGCGGCAGTGGTCCTTCAGGTGAGAGCAGTTCTTGCCCTCGTAGTCGTCCGTACACTTGCACAAGTAGTCAGAGGCTGTGTTAAAACACGGCGCTCCGTTTTGACACGGATTGGGCTCGCAGTAATCAATGTCCAGCTGGATAAAGGAGGCATGGGGAAGGGGGGGGTACAAGACAAATAAATAAAAAATATAAAGCGAGTGATGGAGGGAAGTGATATCCAACATTTTTGGAGGTTGAGGGAAGGCAGTGGAGCCCACAGCATCCTCCCTACAGGACCTGCCAGGAAATGGCGTACTAAACGCCCCGGCGAAGGAAAATAAATAAAAGGCAGATTTTTCAGAAACCCGCCAGAAATGCAAGAGAGAGAGGGGGGAAGGGGGGGGGGGGCAGAGAACACGACAGAGAAGCAGAGGGTAGTAGGATAAAGTTGGGGATTACAAGATCTTCTGTCACCTAGGATTCCATGGAACCTTAGAGGTGTGGAGAAGTGAGAGAGGGCATTTTAGTGTTGCTCACCTGACACAGGTTACCAGAGAACCCAGCCAAGCAGAGACACTGGAAGCCGTTGACCTCGTCCTGACAACGGCCACCGTTGAGGCATGGGCTGCTGGCACACTCATCAATGTTCTTCTCACAGTTCTCCCCAGAGTAGCCTGGAGGGCAGACACAGCGGTAGCCATTGACCAGGTCCTGGCAAAAAGATCAAAAAGAGAGACAGACAGAGTGACAGAAACGATAAATTTAAAAAGGAAGACATTTGCTCTGCTTATCCAAAGCAGAGAGCTGAGCAGGCAAACCCTTGCCCGTTTATAGACTTGGACGGAGGCGACGAGGATGTGGAAACAAGACTACAGCCATGAGCGTAAATCCTGACCGAAAGGGCTCCTGCTCTTTCTAAAAGGCACCGACTAATTCCTGTTTTTAAGACAGAATGATAAAAGCAGCGGTGGCTTGTCTATGAAAACAAGCTGGCCAATAACAACACAAGGAGACAAACACTGCATCAGGAGGAGAGGATACCAGCAGTGATTTGAGGAATGCGAGCTGTCGGAAAAGTACGGGACGAGGAGTAAGAATAAAGGGGGGGGCTGCAAGCATGGGAGTGGACGCCGCGCTGTGAGGGCGCTCTAATCACTGACACATTTTCCTGGCATGGATGCCCAACAATGATGTTTATGGTAACTGAATCCTTCGGACTTGGGCGGCCTTGGGTCTTCAGGCCTGATTTAATTTTTTTCCCCCTCAAGTTCTTTCATGTTCTGTGCCAACCAGAGGCACCTTATTTTGTCTGTGTGTTTGTGTGTGTGTGCTTCAGCTGCTGTGCCTAAGCTATTTTGAAATGCTGTGTAGTACATGAGCTCATTACAGCCGCAAAGGGAGGTGAAAATCAAAGTCAACCACAAGCACAAACATCAATGCAGCACTGATGAACAGAGGGAGACAGGGAGGGAGAGAGGGATGGAGGTTGAGTGTTAAAAGAAAAACAGAAGAGTGTAACACATACCCTGCAAGTCCCTCCATTCTGGCATTGGCCATCGCAGTCGTTTATATCTGTAAACACAAACACACACATGCACACACCATGAGGACACATTTCACATCCACTCACCAAATGTAAGATCATCTGACACTTCTAGAGGGGGCTATGGCAATATTAGCCAGCTAAATCATAGCAACATCCGCCAGGGCCATCAGAAAATAAATCTCCACCACACCCCCTCCCTCCCAGGGACTTGATGAGTGTAGAAGGACAGTGTGTGTGTGTGTGTGTGTATGTATGTGTGTGTGGTGATTGTACACAGCGCCCTGTCCCTGGCTTGACACCACATGAAGGTGTTAAGCATGTTAATAGGGTGAGAGTAGGCTAACCACTGAAGCCAAATCTATCGCAACACTGCCACCACCACCACCGTGGTAGACATGGACTCACTGATGTCGCAGTTCTGACCAGTCCAGCCGGGCAGGCACTCGCAGAAGTAGCTTCCGATCAGGTTGCGGCAGTTCTTGGCGTTCTTGCAGGGTCGGTCCTCGCATTCGTTGGCATCTATGGAAGAAAACCAATTACCAGGTCAGTCAGAGAACACCTTGAACACACTCCAACAAAGGAGGACTGCACTAAAAACACCCCTGTCTCTCCTTTTCAGTACACTGAGTACTGAATTAAGGCTAAAATTGCAGCTGACTGAGTGGACCTACCTATGAGACAGACTTTGCCAGTCCACTGGGCTGAACACAAGCACTTGAACCCATTGACCTGGTCTTGGCAGGTGCCACCATGATTGCATGGGTTGGGGTTGCAATCATCAATATCTGAAAACCAGGGAAAGTTTAGGTAGGTCAGATGGCAAAAACTCCACTGCCATACCGTGCAATTTGTGGTTGGATGTGTGTTTGTTTGTGTGTGTGTATGTGTGTGTGTGGGTTGGAGGAAGTGAATGAGAGAGAGAGTTAGTGTGTGTTTATTTGTGTGTGTTTGTGGGTGGGTGGGGGGGAGAGGTGTTAGTGTGGGTGTTTGTGGGTATGAGTGAGTGAGTAAGTGTGAGACAGAGAGAGTGAATGTGTGTGTGTATGTGTGTGTGGGTTGGAGAAAGTGAATGAGAGAGTGAGTGTGTGTTTGTTTGTGTGTGTTTGTGGGTAGGGGGGGATGTTAGTGTGGTTGTTTGTGGGTGTGAGTGAGTGAGTAAGTGCAAGAGAGAGTGTGTGTGTGTGTGTGTGTGTGTGTGTGTGTGTGTGTGTGTGTGTGTGTGTGTGTGTGTGTGTGTGTGTGCGCGTGCTTGCGTGCGCGTGTGTACATACTGATGGTACAGGTCGGCCCCATCCATCCAGGGGCACAATGGCATTCGTATCCTTGGCTGTTCTCCTGGCAACTACCTCCATTGGCACAGGGGTTGGAGAGACAGGCGTGCTCCGCTGTGGAACAAAACAGGGCCTCTGGTCAACATCAAACACACACACACACACACACACCTTTTTCTGTCATCGCCTGCATGCCCATGCCCCTTCTTGCCCTCCCAGTCCACACTGCTTCCCTCCGCTGAGAAGACCACCCTTGCTGCTGAGTGAGCTCATCCATGCGCACCAGACTCTCTCTTACACATACACACACACACACATTCTCTCTCTGCCTGGGCAGTCAGTGGCCCGCGGGGCCAGGAAATCATCTTTCATGCCAGGTTGAGCTGACCAATACACTGTGACTTCCATCTGAGCGCCTCGCCTTTCTTCTCCAGAGAGGTGGTGGAGAGCTAGGCCTGGTGTGTGCCTGTGTGTGTCCATTTCTGTGTGTGTGTGTGTGTCTGTCTGCAGTCGCACAGATATTTCTGCCCCCCCAATTCCCTTCCACCCTTCACTTTTTCTTCATCTTTGTTAAGGATGAACGAGTATTTGACAAATACAATTAATGACCAAGTGTGGAGGAGATTGGTATGGTGGTGGTGTGTGTGTGTGTGTGTGTGTGTGTGTGTGGGGCTGGGGGGGCGGGGGTGTGGAGGAGAGGGTCTCTATGGTTGGTTGAACATGACCCTTTAGCTGAAGGGATGCAGGATGAGGGAGCGTGTGAGAGACTGAGAGTGTGAGAGAGTGAGAGAGTGAGAGTGTGAGAGAGTGAGAGTGTGAGAGAGTGAGAGAGTGAGAGTGTGAGAGTGTGAGAGAGTGAGAGAGTGAGAGACAGAGGGTGGGGGAGTGACAGAGAAAAAAAGGGAGAGAGAGAAAGAGAAGAGGGGATGTTTTCACTAAGACTCCCACCAGCCCCCCTGCCCCTCTCTTTGCCTTACACCCCCTTCTCTCTGGGGTGTGTGTGTGTGTGTGTGGTGTGTGTGTGTGTGTGAGTGTGTGTGTGGGTGTTGGGGGCCATTTCCTTGACCTGTGCACATGGAGCTGTCAGCACCTGCAGCACTAGTGTGATCACAAGGATATATGTGTGTTGAGTGTGTGTGTGTGTCTGTGTGTTTAGGATGGGGGTGCTGGATCCTAAGATCCACCGTGACGCCCCATTTCCCCTTTAGAATCACGACCATTATACCCAATGTGACCACCTTGGTGCTTGGCTGTCAAAACAGCGAGGAGCCGCAGTTTTGGAGTGGATCAAAACAGGGGAATTAACTGACCTGGGAGCAGTGGGGAGACGGGAGTCGACAGCTCGGGGAAGCGTGCCAAGGGGCTCTCCGCTTCTCATATGACTCTAAATACAGCCCCGTCTCCACAGCAGGCCGCTAAAAGCAGAGGGGCTGACTCAAGTGGAACTCGACAACAGAACAGCCCACGAAATGGACCTCAACAAGCTTGTTGAGACGAGAGCACTTGTGGGGACCTCTCGTTTGCATTTGAGGGATACTGTTCAACAAAAAGAGCATCCGAACTTCTACACACACACACATACACAACCCTGTGTCAGTTCAGAGCAAAAAGGACTCTCAAATTGTAAGCCTGAGGCTTTTAGCCCAATAAAACAACAGGGCTTTGAGATCCAAATCCGCCAGTCTGAGCGCGGGAGCTTTTCCATGCTTTCCTGACAGCACCACGGCGAAGATTTCCACATTATATAACAGCATGTCAGTCATGAGTAAGTAATTACTTAACGTCGTGTAAAACCATTAGCGTTAGCCTAGCTGCTGACAGGAATAATGCCTTAAAAAGTCCGTCCAGTTCTGCAGTCCTGCAGTTGACCTCACTGAAACTGGCTTCTTGTCAATTGTACACAACACTGCCTGTTACTGGCATCTGTGAATTGAGGGCCTCATTCATTTGGACAGAGGACAAGAGCACATCGTGTGTGTGTGTGTGTGTGTGTGTGTGTGTGTGTGAGCATGTCTCTGCGTCATAAGGGCTTGTATATGTGTGTGTGTATGAGTGTGTGTGTGCACGCACATTACAACAAGCTTAAGTGTGTCTGCAAGTATGTACATGCGCCTGTGTGTGTGTGTGCGTGTGCCATTAAGGTGAGGAGAGAGAGGGCCTTTCATACCTCTTTCGCAGTGGACTCCTGAGTAGCCCTCTGGGCACGAGCACTGGTACTTGTCCGGCCCTGTGTTGCTGCAGGTTCCTCCATTGTGGCAGGGCTGCTTGGTAGCACAGGTGTTCAGGTCTGTCACAGGGGTGGGGGAGGGGGTGTGTAGGAAACAGGCTTGTCAGACAGAGACAGAGTGCCTTCTATAAATAGCATCTGTGGAAGGTGGTGACCGGTTAAACGTTCCAATAGACCCTAGATGCCCCCCATCGCCCCCCCATCATGGAGCCATTGTTGTAATGTTAGCTTAATAAGCAAAACACTATTTGACATTTGTTTTCTAAATCACTGTGATCTCCCTTCACCCTAACAGAGGACAAAAAGATTTGCTGGACATCTGTTCATCATGTTAAAGGCAGTGTGAAGACACTCACAGGAAGAAGTGTGTAATAATAAGAGAGGTGTGTACCTTTGTCACAGAGCTGTCCGCCCCAGTTGGTGTCACACAGACACTGCCATGGCTCCACACACGTCCCATGTACGCACCCCGGGTGAGGCTTGCACTTGTCACAGAACGGCCCTTGCCAACCATACTGGCACCTATGACAAATGTCACAAAAAACACACACTTAATACCTGAACATGTAGTTCATTTTTACATTGTTGTACATCCCTGGATGTAGGCTCAGAATATCCCAGGAGTAGCCTTGTACTGAATGCACACACAAACACCTACAGGTACTGCATATACACCCACAAGTAATGTATAGCATAAAGCACATAACATACAGCACTCCATGAAAAAGGCATCATTGGTGCACTAACCCTCTGAGAGTACTGGAGTCTGAATGTATGTTTTATTGTTTTCAGTCATATGAAGTCGTTATGTTTGAGCTCAAAGACTCCTGTCTTTCTACATATGACATGACTTTCATTTCATCCCGATCCGGCTGTTCCCGTCATTCAAGATAAGGTAGGATATCATGTTCTTGGGTTTTTGGTACTTGCACTGTCTAGGTTTGTCCCCAACGTCAGTGGCTATCTGCTCTCGCATTCCGAGCCGGCACTAATCATGGTCTGATTCAGTGCGGCCCACGTCAACTGGGATGACCAACGCCACTTTCTGTTAACCTGGGACTGTACTTAAACTCAGGCTATTTCCTTGTCTAATTAGCGAGGCTGGTGGATCTTTATGTGAGGCATTCTGTCTCTCTCTTGGTGCGCATCATTGTAAATAAAACTCTGTTCCTGATTTTTCTAACCGCTGTCTGACTTGGTCTCCTGTTCTACTAATGTAACCAAAAAATGACTATCACCTCATTGCTCACAGTACAGGACCACAGATTCAGTAACACACAATGGGCCACTTCAGATGTCTGTATCCAAAAGCAAGATCCGTAGCACACAAATAACAAATAAATTCTCAGCCAATGACCAACATTCAGATACACATCTTCATAAGAGTCTAATTGTTGTTCAGAACTGTTGACAAAAACCAACTGTCCAAAATTATGAACTTGACTACATATATTACACATACATATATTAACTACCTAATCAAAGCTCCTCCAGGGTAGATCACACAAAGCTCTGCACAGATTAAAGAATGTGATGATTCAAGATTCTTGAGTGCATAAATGATTCTGACTAACAGTGGTCTAATCTACTTATTTTCTTTCTCCACTCCCTTCAGACAAGGAATCAGATTTGTTCCTTTGACACCAGAGGTGGTTTCAAATAACACACAAAGCACCCAAGATAGGCAGGACCAAATCAATAAAACTTCCTACATAAGTAGGCAAAGAGAATTATGTGTCCCAGATTTACTTGCCAAAGGCTACTGAATTGAAAACCACAAGACATGCAGTATGATTTCCAAATGATATTAGACTCTCCATATGCCTTTTTTGTTTGAATCTCAGCAGACAATAGTATTTTTATGCTGCTGGGACTTCACTGGAGAAAACCCAACAGCTCTATTCAACCCAAACTATTTAATGCTCGACCATGAATAACAAAAGAGCTGGGGAAAAAACGCGACCAACTTAGGGCTCCGCAGGGACCTTTTCTCAGAGCTAACATTAGCCAGTGGCAAGACACTCTGTGTTTCAACACAGTAACGGCGGCTTGGCGCGGCGACAGTGCGGACAGATGAGGGGGTGTTCTCAAGTTTGCTGACTGCGTCGTGCCTTTCGGCCGCGCCATGATTTTCAAAGGCCCCGGCATTTCGGCAGGCCTCCCCGGTCCATGTTTTCCCACGTACCCCCTCCCTCCCACCTTCCTTCCCCACTCTGTCTCTCTCTCTCTCTACCCCAGGCACAGCGCAAGAGAGCCCTCTGACCGCAGAGAATGTCGCAGGCAGTAATTAAACAGTGTCTTCCCAATCCTCAGCGCTGGAGTATGTCTCCTTTAAGGCCGGGCCCGTAATTAAAGCTCCTATCTCCGACTTCCAGCGATAACTGGGGCTCCTTTTAAAAAGCAGCCCTGATGAGATAGTGAGCAAGAGAGTGAGAAAGAGAAAGAGAGTCCAGTACGACGAATGGACAAGGAGAAAACAAACGGCCCTCTGGGAAAAAAAACGAAAACAATTAGCCCTGGGCAGCGGCTCAGCTGTAAAAATAAACGCGGTGGTTAAGCAAACCCCAGTCTGTGATTAAACAGCCTATTCGCACACACAAAAAATAGACAGGACTCGAGCATCTCTCTCTCCCTGAGGAAAACGGACAACAACCTCCAACAGGATCACTTCCGGCCCCTCTGCTTTATATGATCCCTGAGACACACACACTGAATATGTGTGTGTGTGTGTGTGTGTGTGCTGAGGGGGGCGGTGGGGGCTATGCACTTTAAAGGAAGAGGTCACACAGTCGGGGGGAGACGATTTTTGATCTCTGGAAAATGTGTTGGGCTTGTTTTGCTCTGGTCTGTCCCTCTTTGCGACCCTTAGACAGATACAGTGGAGCGGTGATGTGCTCTCTGTGGCACTTGTGTGGTACACAGGCTCTCTTGAGGCCTTGCTCTGGTAACCCACACTGTGAAATTGTAAATGGGAGGCATGCAGTAGCAAGCTGGCCTTTACTGGAACCTTTTTTTTGTGATGTATGATAAAAAGGCTTTACACGCTGAGGACCAGACCATAATGACTTGGGAGATCACAAGCTCTTTCTGGGCATGTCTGGTGTAATACGGCAGCACTCCAAGGAAGCACATAAAGAATTGCTTTGGCTCTGGAGAGAGAACTGCACTTGCCTGAGGCAGCCATGTCATGTAAGTCAGCATTTTTAAACCCAATGATAATAATAAAAAAAAAAAATAGTTTGTACCAAAACTCCAATACACAAAACACCTAATGGCTTTGTTCCCAGACTACAAGTTTGTTCCTGGCCAACAATAAATGGCTTTACTTGTGACAGTCTCTGCATTGGCCTCCACTCAAAGAGGTGAAGCAATAGCCGCCTGCAACGTTTACCTTAGGCGATGGTGCTGAATAGACTGATGATTAATTAAAGATAGCGTGGCCCCACTGCTATTTGCCCTCCCAATCAAATTCACTTGGCCAGTCAGTTCAATGAAGTAATCACACTTCCCAAATGTGAAATCAGTGCAGACATCTATATTTCTTTGCTGCTTAGAGACTGTATTTATACTGGGGCCTATAAACTGAGACCCAAGCTAAATGATTGCATTAGTAAAACACTGTCAATGTGTGTGTGTGTGTGTGTGTGTGTGTGTGTGTGTGTGTGTGTGTGTGTGTAGACTTTTGCAGCACTATCCCCTTCAGTGCTCTAACTTGTTTTGATATTCATCTCTAACCGGCTTCCCCCGAGGCGAATCTCATACAGCAGAACCAAAACACACAGTTCAGTACATTTGGGGGCCCGGTGAAGAGAAGAGCTGATGCACTGATAAATCCCAGCAGCGTGTACTGCCAACAATTTAACTGCACAGAAATCCAATAAAAATCCCACCAAGCAACACCCACAAAGCACACAAACAGCAATTTTTAAAAGGAGTACAACTCCGTCTCGACACCGCTATCTCAACAAGGTAAACAGCTGAAAAAGCCACGCGACTTGTTGACACCATTTTTTATTTTCACCCCACCAAGAGATGCTACAGCATCAAGACTTTAGGACAGAAGAAATGTCACAAATCAAGAATCAAGTTCAGACACAGAAAGCTCTGTGCAACGCAAAGCTATTCAGAAAAGCTAAGCAAAACTGGCAAAGAAGTTCTCAGGGGAAAAAAATGATAACTTGACTCCCTATGCACCACTTGTAAACAGATCAGTATATTCACCCCTTGCTGAAACGGCCTTAATGCATTTAAGTACTGACAGCAAAGACCAGCACTATGTCCTAAATGGAGTAAAGGTCATCCCAGCAAGACAAGGAGATTGTTGTGAGTAACTTACCGACATTCACCTGGCAGGTCACAAGAGCCGTGCTCAATGCTGCAACCTTGTTTGCAAATAGCTAAGGAGAAACAGATATATATAGAGAGAGAGAGTGAGAGAAAGAGAGAGAGAGAGAGAGAGAGAGAGAGAGAGGAGGGAAAAAGGGTGGAGAGGGGAATTAGAGACATGAGCGTTATCTGCCCCCATGCCAGAGCTTCTATGTGGAGTCTGCCGAAACACTCGTGGGAACATTTGTGGAATGCGGAGGAAAATCTTCTAAATCCCCCACTCAGTAACTTACTTTCAGCCAACTCTGATTTCACACGATTTTAGCTACAGATGAGAGAAACTTCCACTTGGGCAGCGGGCAAGAACACCAGCTACATTTTGACAGCAGTGATGATTAACTCAAAAGGGGCTAACCCCCACCCCACCCCACCCCACCCCCTTCTTAAAACATCCCACTTAGGTTTAACCCACCCTCTTGTCTTCAGTCAGAGGCAGCAAAGCCAGGGTGGCCAACTAGCCGAGCCTACCTACCTTTGTTGCAGTCTTGACCAGACCATCCGTCTAGACAGGTTTTGTTGCCGTTTTGGTCGCAGTTGAAGTGTCCGACAAAGTCGCTGCGGGGTCGGCAGTACTTGTTGCAGCCAAAACCATAGTAGTGCTCTTCGCACGTCACCCGGATCTGGTAGTCGAACTTGGCCACGTTGCCATTGTGGGACAGCTTCTGCCATGGATGGTTGGGGTTGATCATGCCCGAGTGCAAGGCCCTCTCAATGATCTTCCCCGTGGAGCCTACGCACATGCACATGCATGCACACAAACACACACACACGCACACACACACACACCAAAACACAAGTCAGACTCAGAGAGAGAGAGAGAGAGAGAGAGAGATAGAAGGAGAGGCTGAATCCCAATGTCCTTGCTAACCCTAAGCTCTAAACCCCGAGAGACTTAAATGGCATGATTAAGCAAATCATGAAGCCAATTCATGTCAGTTAAGACTTTGAGTGTTCAGGGCTTAGGGCAACATAGGGATTCACCCACAGAGAGAGAGCTAAAAAGATTTGAACACTACAGTGCTGACTTTATAAACATGGCTGCCAATGCAAGTTACAAACTGCTTAAGTGCAGTGCAGTCATGCATGACCACAACTAACAGTCTGCCATTCAAATGTCTTCTCTCTCTTCCGCACGGTCACTTGCTTTCTGTAAGTCAAGCAGCCACTTAACACTCAAAAACACCTTAAGCATGACTACCTCTTGTCTACACAAGACAAAAACTTCATCCAAATATATCAATTTCACCTGACATCCATGCCCTTCCTGGTTACCTCAAAGGCTGAGATTTAGTTTTGTTCGCATGATGCTAAACCAGCACTGGTAGTTGTTTTCTGTCTGAAAGTGACTTGACTTTGTTCTCCATACCAAAGCACAAGGAGTCTGACATGACTCTAATGACTTTTGTGACACCTGACTCAAGAAAATGGAATGTCCAACATCCTCATAATTCTCCGGCAAACTTCCAAACCGGCAAAAGAGAAACGTCTCGTCTATAATCTTCCCCACTCATTTTTGCTGGTCTATCACTCAGACGTACCCTAAATACCACCCACTTCACAACCACAACATAAACAAACAGTGTCTATGGCAACATTTAGCAACTCTCTCCTACCACAAGAACTATCGGCTGTCTCAGCTTTCTAGTTTGAGTCGCAAGTTAGAAAAACCACATGGCCAACACCTCGTCTGTTACTTCACACTTCTGTGAAATCGAACCACAAAAACTGAGTCATTTCGTCAACTCTTCATCTGTTACTTTCATGCTCACCCACACACAGATATGAAAAACACAAACACACACACACACACACACACTGTACTTCTCCATCTACTTCACCACTTAGTGAGCAAGTGGGTGTGTGTGTGTGTGCCGGAGTGAGAAGAGAGAGTAGCGGGGGAGGATGATGTAATGTCATGGGATGACCCGTTTGTGTGTGTGTGTGTGTGTGTGTGTGTGTGACTGTTTACTATACTCGGGAGAAAGTGGGCTGACGAAATCACGGCAGACTATCTTTTTCAGAAGCCTCAGGAATCCCACACCCCACTGGGGCATTTCACCAGCAAGCTCTGGCTTGTGGCTGGTGCCAAGCGGCACGTCCTTGCTACCTGCTGCCCAAGCCACTTGGTTGGGAGGTGAGGACGAGCAGTCAACATAGCAGGAGGCAGCTAGGCTACTCCCCCAAACCTCATGCTTGGCTTCAGCGGCTCTGCAGTTCCAATGAAGCCCTTCTTGGAGCTGATTATACAGTGAAGCTCATAGTGAGCCTCTATGTAGAGGAAGCAGAGTGATCAGTTTGAACGATATCTAGGACAAGGAAGAAATGTTTGATGTTTTATGATTTTGTCATCTGCTACTGACTGTACAACTCACATGTCACTTTCCCTGAACTCTTGGCACTGGTTATGTGTTGGTCCCTCTCTCTCTCTCTGTGTATGTATGTGTGTCTCATGTCTGTGTGTGTGTGTGTGTGTGTGTGTGTGTGTGTGTGTGTCTGTGTGTGCATGTGTGTAAAGGCCAATGGCTTCCAGTTTGCAGAGGAGGAAGTGTGTCTAGAGGGAGCTGCTGGTCTTTAATTGGGGTTATTCACACAGAGATCCTAATGGACCTCTGGAATACGGCAAACAAACAGCCTGAGGCAGAGATCCACTAAAGACAGGAGTCTTTTAGCTACCTCAGACAAGAACAAACCACCAACTGGCTCCATCTAAACCCTTGCAAACCAAAAACATACAACCATGAAATAGGGCACCCTACACTTAGGCCTAAATGAAATTACATCAGGAGAATACATTTACGGGAAATAATATTAAAAGAAACACTGGGCATATTCCAATGTACTTGGCTTTTCAAAGGCAAAACATCAATAAAAGCACAAAAGAGAAGCCCAAATATTAAAACAAAAGAGGCATAATATACTGAGAAGTCAATTTGCTTGACTGTGTCTTACACAACCGTTTAAAGTCTAAAACCTAAAACTTTTTTGGGGGGGTTTTCGATGTCACCAGAAACCATGTTAAGCCTTCATGGCCAAATGGCAGACTCTGCTCTACAGCCTTGCACTGCTCACAGGCCAACAATCAAACTCAATGATATTAAACCCCATTCTTAGCACAAAACACACTCTCACTCTCTATCACACACAAACACACACACACAGAGGCAATAAAACTGTCTCTGTGGCGTAGTGTTGAGCTGCAGGGCTTATGGTCCTTGAGTAGGGAGACAGATGCACCCTGTGCAGCTCCACGGCGACAGTGAGAGCGCACATCGCCAGCCTGCAGCACCTGCCGTCACTCGTCAAGGCATCTGAAAACATTTTCATAGGCATGAGAGCCCTTTCACCCCAGTAGGCCTCCTCCCCTTCTCTCTCTCTCTCTCTCTCTCTCACACACACACACACACACAACAGCAGCAGCAGCAGCACCCAGCAGTAAATGCACACACATACACACACACATACACACACACACACACACAGACCTAACTCTTTCTTTCCTGTCTTCCTCTTCTGCGTTCCTGTTGCAGGCACCTGTCAGCACACTTGCGTTAGCGGCCATATGGGAGGGAGCGAGGGAGTGAGAGAGGAGGGGAAGCAGAAAAATAAACTTCCATTTCTGGTGTTAACCAGAACAACTCCCAAAAGGCTAAGCCAGTGTGTGTGTGTGAGTGTGTGTGTGTCTCTGTGTCTGTGTGCCTCTGTGTGTGTGTTTTTAAGAATGACATGCCTTACAGTGAGACATACATGCAAACAAAAAGTGCCATCCTGATACTTACTTGCACTTGTAGTGTCGTTATCGAAGTCCAGGGCTTCCACTATCAACGAATAGGATCTCTGCAGGGGAGCGAAACAAGAAGGCTGGTCAGAGAAGGCTTCCAAAATGCCAGGCAACAACATCAAACAGGAGTTCGCATGAGGAAACACACTCCCACACCACCCTCAGTGGCTCCAGTATAATCAATGTGTGGCCTACAGGCAGGTATGGGAATCCTTTAGCTCCACCACAAACATGCATATGCCATCATGGTGAGCGTGTACAGGCACAAGGTGAACCTTCTTTGAACCATCCCTTCAGATTCAAAGCTTTTTTTTTAAAGGGCTACAATGAACATCATTGCACCTTCTAAGCCAAGCAGACAAGTAGATGAGAAAAGCATAACAGTAATGACAGAGAAAGAGAGAGAGAGAGAGAAGACGAAGCACAATCATCTCTGTCATCGCTAATCATCTTAAAATCTCAAATAGCCACACAGTGCACCACCACAAGCAAGCATCCCCGGCTCAATGGACGCTGCCCCGCACACAGCAGGAAACCGTCTGATACACACAGTCCAATTGCCCAAGTGTCTACTTGTTGTTGACAGAGCACTGGGTCACTCAGAGCACATATGGTTTCATATTTCCTACTCTCTACATGGATCATGTCCTTGGAAGCACAATGACACCCAACCCACACATACACAGACCCAAAGAAGGAACATTGGTTGTGCCCACCTGCACTCTTTAACACTTAAGTGTCAATGAATGAGATGTTTTTTCTCTCTCTCCCTCAGAGTCATCAAAAGGAAATGCTTATCTTCCTGCGTCCGCGTGTATGTGAACACCTAGTTATGACTCCAGATAAGACGTCAATGATGTCACAGTGTGGCTCACGTCTGTCAGGCCCCGTCATCTGCTTCTAAGCCTATTAGTCAGCCAGGTGAAGGAGCACACATATTTACACACACACACCCACACCTGTAGGCTGATGGCATGCAAGAACCTACAGTTTCCCAGGGATTACGAAGGACTCAGTTAAGCAAAAGACTGAAGCAGATGTTTAAAATCACACACACACATACACACACACACACATACACCAATCTACTTTGTGATTAACAGGCCTTTCAAAGTTTTTCCCCTTTTCCCTATTCAAGCCAGACCATTCTTGAGAGGGGATCTGAATGAATGTGTTTATCTGTGTGTGTGTGTGTGTGTGTGTGTGTGGAGAGAGAGAGGGAGGCTTTTAGCGCGACTCTCATCCAGGATGGGATCTCTAGAGGGTCTGGCTTCATTTCAGCACTTCTGAAACGCTTTGTCTGACTTAAGGTCATCGCTGCTCTCACTGCTATCAGGTAACAGAGCAAGAAATAAGCCCAGCTATGCTGCTCCACAGGAGGACAGAGACACACACAGGATGTGTGCATGCCTCTCTCGCTCCCTGTGTGTGTGTGTGTGTGTGTGTGTGTGTGTGTGTGTGTGTGTGTGTGTGTGTGTGTGTGTGTGTGCGTGTGTGTGTGGTTGTCTTTATCTGTGCATGTGTGCGTGTCTATTTTTTTCTCCTTTTAACTGAATATGTGTGTGTGTGTGTGTCTTCACAGTACCAAGTCATCCACTTCCAGCACCTACTTGTCACATTCACACACAGTTCTCTCTCCTCCCAAGATGGACTCGCTGGAATTTCCAAAATAATCAAGATGGTGGCTCACAGAATACTGGCAAGCTCAAGACACCCCACCACCACCACCACCACCCCCCATCGCCACCCTCACCCCTCCACCACCACCCCCCTGCACACAAAGATGGCTCCTCTCCCTTACAAGGGCTGATGTGCTGGCATGCAGCAAACAGCCCCAAAGTTGCTTTATCTTCAACAATCAGGCCTCAGTTATTCAGAAAAAGCAAAAGATTGTCGCTAATGATGCCGAGCTATTCTGAGAAGGGAAACAGCTGTGTGCTCAACTACTGATATGGCCGTTGCTAATGATAAAGGATCAAACAAGCTCATGTGTCCACATACTCACATTAGCCTACTTTGTGAAACACTGTGAGCTCTATTCACCTCATCAAATCACCTCATCAATCAGTATAGCAGGGTTGTGTACAGTGTGCAGAGAAAGGGACTGTTCCCAAGTGAAATCTGCTGCCTGACTGCCACAGTTCATCTTTGCCAATTAAGACAGGGTGTAATGCCTGGGAAAATACTTCAGATTACAGTTTGGACAAGCCTCTGCATGAGAGCGACCAGTCCCTTTTTTAAAAAAATCAGTAGCAAACCAATATGAGAAACAAAGCACACATGAGTCATCAACAAATCACCTGTCAAACGAAATCAAAACAAAACAGCTAAGTCATTAGAGTGAAAAAATACACTGTATAGCATGGAAGTACTAACAATAATTTTCTAAAATGAAAAATTCAAAAGCAACTTTAAAGGGATGCATTTCTGCATTCGCCAACAACACATGTATCAGATGGTAGCAGATGAACAGTGCTGGCCTGGATGGCAAAGCCTGACTGATTCATCTCACTCCATAACTCACTACCTGCTTATCAGCTGCGAATGCCTGCTGCCGCCAGGTTCATTTTTCCCATGCTCGCCATTGACCCCTCTGTCTTCTTTGAACTCTCTCTACCACCCTCACCACCACCACCGCTTCCCTCCTCCCCACTCTACCCCTTATCCCCAACCCCCCATCCCCACTCAGACTCTCTGCTTACACTGAAAGCAACTCCCCTTTTTCCCTTTTTACCACTGTTAAACATGGTCTTATCGGACGGGACAGGGCTGGCTGGCTGGTTAGGTCAGTGGGGCCCAGTCCAGCAGCCGCAACACTGCAGACAGCATCTGATAAAAAGGAGCTGCCTGCCGCTGAAAGGCCTTCACAGTTGCACATCAGTCAGAGAGAGAGAGTTTTTGCCTGTCTATGAACACCCAGCTATTCACTCATTTCTTACTCTGTGACATCCCTCCCTAAAGCCCCCCCCCCAGTGAGCTGCCCAGTATAAACAAGGCCTGAGAGTGTCTGTGAGAGAGCAGGACTTCCTGTAAAGTGCTTCCCCTTTGAGAATAGCCAGAGCTTACGGAGTCAGTGACCTATAGAATGAGCCATGTCTGAACTCAAGTTTACACACTTGGCTTTTTTCTTTCTTTCTCTTTTTTTTTTTTTTGCTGGGTGTGGGGGGTGGCTCTGATTTTCTTGAGTCCCAAAAAAGTAACACATTCTGCCATTCACTTCATCCCTTTTTAATCCCTTTTTAACTGACTATATTGGCTTGCTATATCGGTGAAAACACCTGTCTCCTAAGCACAAGGTTTAACAAGGGCTGGGACCTGTGTACCTGCTTTCCTAAGTCATTAGTCACCAGCAGTTAGATCTGCAGTGATAACTGATAAGTTAATAAATGCTTAGGGTGACAGCTACCATGACCCACTGTTTGTAGCAACAGATTAGGCCAATGATCTTATCCCCTCTTGTCACATATCTGTGGCATATTCTGATAAACAGGACAGGAAGCCCTTGTTTACCGTGTGAGATTCCTATGAAATGTAGGGGTGCTCTCGTAAGGACCTCCTAACAGGGGCTTTTCCTGGGCCCTTTGTGATTGGATAAGGAGCTCCATTTCTGATAACAGGCTTTTGTCACTCAGCGGTTTGCACATATGCCGTCAGACTCTGCCACCTAACTGCCAGCCAGACTGGGTGGAGGGGGGGTGAGAGGAGAGACAGAGAAGTCTCCTGTGAATGACGGGAGCGTGACAACGCCAAAGGTGGAAAGCAAAAGCCATGGCGTCTGAGGCTTTGGCTGGGCGGGGTGTTCAGTTACCGCTGGAGAGCACACAGCTCTTGAGAGGCACACACAGTTCTAGGGCCAAGTCGCTTTCCTCTCTCTTTCCAACTTGGAAAGCTAAGAGCAAACTCAGAATGTTAAGAGTAAACCCATGTCTCAACGCTGACCCACCACTGGGAAAGGGGGGCGGGGGGTCCGCCTTAAATAAATTTGGTGCTCCCTTAGTGTGGTAAGTTTATATTCTTCCTTTCCATTCAAATACTGGTATCTTGGAAATGCCAAAATGCCTCATGTCACTGTGAGCTGCAGTAGGCCCTGCACTGAAACAAACAAAAAAACAAAAAAGCCCCAGAACCACAACAGGAGTATGTTTTGATGGGTATAAAATGATATCCCCATCAAACATCCATGACAAACACACATACCCACAGGAGCACCTCATGCAGCCCTGAGGAGGGAACCTGAGAATGCTGTCCTCCTCTCCCTCACTGGAACAATTTGCACACAAGTGTCGCTTCAGACAGGACTATAGAAAGCAAACATGTCATTAACCTCAATTGCCAGTAGCCCTTTCGCTCCAGGCATGTGCTCTCAGACGAGTCACCTCGCTGCCCTGTAAACACAGATGGGTGGTGGAGCTATATAGTCCCCATTAACTGCAGTGAGAAGCCGAAATATAAACAGTTTTCAAGTGAAAAGTGAAGTTAAAAAGAACAGAATGTGTGTGTGTTTTTAGAGAATAATGCAAACACAGAGAAACAAGCTATGGGGGTGCGAAATATTTTGTGGTCCCTCCACACGCACACACACACACGCACACACACACGCACACACACACACACACACACACACACACACACACACTCACACTCACACTCACACTCACACTCGGGCAATAAGGAGCAAATCATCTATGATTCAACCATTCCCAGCTGTACCATGGGACATTGGCAGCGCACATCATTCTGCTGAAGCCACTGCTATGTGAGGTAAGGTCACAAGCTTGGTTGGGTTTGTCTAGGAGCCTCTCGCATCTCTGCTGAGTCGAACTCTGCTTCCTGTTGCTTGCCCTGGACCAGCATTATTCCTGGATCGACTCCATTATGCTCCGTAATCCTCGCTGTAGCCAGTTTGGGCAAGCCATTGTCCCTGGTTAATATTAGCTGGGCCTAGTTCTGTCTGGGTGGCCATTCCAAACGCTCTCTCACTCAGTCCAAACTGCCTGAACTGTACACACCCAACAGCAATGCAACAACCAAAGCAGAGAGAGAAGAAACTCTGCTCTGCAGAAGCCAGTAACCAAGAAACAGGGGAAATTGGATGACAGGGCCATTATTTATGTGGGATATGAACATAAAACGGCAGTTTTCCTGAAGTGAAGTGGAGCTATGCAGCTGCTGGGTGGTTCCTCTCTCTACCTGGCTTGGGAACCTGCGGCCAAGCTCATTAAGTACAGCAGTTACTGAGGGTGGTAAGGTTAAGAGATGAAATAGCTAAGATTCAGCCAAGCGTGACTTTCACAAAGCCCAAGCAACGACATGAGGCCAGCTCCAGGCAGCCCAAAAAAACTTTATGAACCACATCCAACCGCCCAATCACCTGCTCAGCAACACCATCTATCCGCAACAGCCAATCATTTCAAGGGGAGTACAATGGATGATATGAATTACCTCAGGGCACATCACACAGGGAAATTAAGTAATTTAAGAGTGGAAAAAGTCCTGACAGGCTTTGGTCCAACAGTAACTTAGGTAAACACGAGCAGATAAACGTCACCAAGAAAATTATAAGTTCCACGCGCACTAATACTAAACTGATTCAAAGTTGCCCATGCGTGAGGGTACAGAATGATGTAACGGCGTGCCGAAACACGAAATAGAATATCTCCTCCTCGCGTTACTTTATTCTAAGCGACTATCCGTACCAAACCAAACCCTGTTTAAATTTTGCGCCAAGTTTAGCCCATGATGGAAAAAAACTGTCCGCTGATGGGAATGTGGCCAAAATACTCTCTGGAACAGAAAACGAGAGGTTGATCGTTTAAAATGTTAATGTCAGAGGTAACGTTAATTCCCCCCAATTCATCTTTTCTTCCATCGACGACCATAATTGAGCTAGCTGTAAAAATCATAAATGGGGTGACACCACAGGTTGGACATAAATAGATGCGATGTAATTGGACACGCTCATGCCAGTGGGCTGTACATTCAGCCTTATTATGCACGTAGTGAGCGCATGTTTAACTCCGACTAAACCTCTGACATATTATCCAGTCATATGTAAATATATAATTCTCAATCCCACAGATCGTCATCGTGCAAACTTGAGTGACCGTTTAATCCACCGCTCAGCTTCCTCTAAACCTCCAAGCGCGAGACAGCGCACGCCTCCGTTTAGAGACAGCTCTGCGGCTAGCTATTTATTATTTTCTCTGTACAAGAAATGTACATTGTTGAATACTGGCGTCAAAACAAGCTATCTACGACTACAATTAATTCCTGTCTCCCCTCGCAACTGATTCCAATCATAATTTCCTGAGCCAATAACATCTTCAACTGTTGAGGTGAGTGCCGTGACCTTACACAAATGGGACCGTGCGGAAGTTATCGTAAATAGCTAACAGAAGCGCCTATTTGTATTGTGGTGAGGGCAGAAAGATTACAGTGAAGGTGAGCAGAAGGGCGAAAAAGCTGACCATGCATGTGGTGCTATCTTGTTCAAAAGCTTCGCACACCTCGTCCTTCTTCATTGCCAAAGAGTCAGACTAACACCGTCAGACGACCTACTGCAGCCGTTACAGCTTTGCGCAGAGAAATTAAATCATTCGAAGTGATACTATACCCCTACATTAGCCATCTGACGTGTTGATACACATTTCTTGACTAATCTAGTCTGATAAAAATACAAAGCGACTGAAAGCCAAAAACGCAGGATTAACACAGGATGCAGCGTTTCTTGAAAACGGCAGTTCAAGGGTGAGCAGCCCCTGTAGGGCAACATGCATAGCGCACAATACACCAATGTACTAAGAACTTGCGCAGACAGTTACCGCAGAAAACGATCATGCAACTGATTTATCAGTAGCCCTTGGGTATGGCAACTATACTATGAAGAGTGAAATTGTAAATAGAATCAACAGTTTACTGTAGCAGTCCAGTTGCAAATTACCGTCAACAGAATTGCGAACATACTTCCGATTATATTGTTAATAGCCTACGCTGCTGTGATCTAACCTGGATCCACATCAGATTCTACCGACAATGGAGAACACAGTGGAACCCATATTATCAATGTAGTGCTGAACGCGTCCCCACGTGTGTTTACCGCGTCCGTGTTGAAGTACCAGGCGGGTACGATCAGCGCAGGCACCGCCGCTCCGTCTATGTTCACTTCACATATAGCTTGCAAGCGTGTACTCACCGGCCAGGCAAAGCTGAAAGGCAAAACAATCCGGGATTTCTCATTCCTCAGAGTAGTTTTCGAAGAAAATGTATTCCCTCCGAGTACGGGCGTAGATCCAGTTCCAAAACTACAAGGCCCAGCGACCGCAGAGACACGACGCACGTATTCCTTCAGACAAACTTTGAAATAAGTATCACATTCATCCTTGCACTTTCGGTCATCCGAGTTCCTTGTCCCATCACAGCACAAGCCGTTCTGCAATTCGCCATTCACGTTCTGCATCGATAATATTTGCAACTCGAATTGTCCCAATGCGTCAGACACCTGTTAGAATAAAACAAAAACCATGAGAAAGGAGCACCAAGAAAGACATATAACGACACAAACATAGTCTTTGCTGTTTTTTTCTGACTGTGCAACGCTCAAACACAACGATTACACATCGGTGCAACTTAGCCCGGCTGAAAGTTATCTATCCTCGTTCACCTAAAAATATTAGCCTACACAGGGTACCCATACAAAAATCAGGCAGCGCAGCAAGCCAGTCTGTCGGTGTGGCAATCTTAAATCTAAAACCGATGGTGTGTCTACTGAAGAATGCATAAAATCTAAAAGTGTACAAAATTGTGCAAAATAATGTTCATCCTTCATAAATCTTTCTTTCTGCATGTAAAAGATGTAACGATTCATGCTTTAACCAGTTATAGGCCTGTCTTGTCAGTACTAGTAAGAATCCACATACCTTCGCACACAAACACAGTAAAAAGGCATGATAGTAAAAAGCTGCGAACACTGATCTCCGTCGCAAAATCATGCCGTCTTGTTGGTGTTGCTGCTTGTTCTATAACTAGACGTCTGGCCGACTCCCGGCACTAATATTCCTCTTCGATTTAAACATGCAAGGACAGAGAGCAAAACTTTTTGGAAAGAAAAACGCCACAGGTTTCCCGACGCAAAAAGTGACCCTCCTTTATGCACTTGTTGTCTTTGAGATTCTGAAATTGTTCTGTTATTCTTCTTTACTTTCTCTCCCTCACAGCAGCGAGAAATCGTTACACCGGAGCCATGAGAGCGCCGTCCACAACTGAGACCCAGCAGTAACTATAGAGCAAGTTCAGCTAATGGGGGTGGCAAACGCATGCGTGCAGTTTAATATTCAAAAGATGGGGCGTCTAGTTTAGAAGCTTCAGCGCCCGCCCCTTCTGTAGGAAACACCGGTCTCATGCACCTTAATGTAAACGCAGTCACAGTGAGCTATATCATGCGTAATTTCCATATGGTTTAGCCTGGTCAGTGCTTTTGGAATTCGTATTATTTTATTTTACACATTTCACCCTTAAACTAGAAATGGCGTGAACACATTCATTGCGCCTGTGTACATACAAATATCTAATTCTGTGAACCGTTTTGTAGCCTAATTCTTGTCTTCAGTTCAATCACTGTCAGATTAACACAGTGTTCTTAATGTTACTTAAAAGTAGATTATGAATATCAGTTGTTGTCCTTTGTTTATTTGTGTAAAATTAGTCTCCCCCATCCTCACTTCCCCCAAAATCCACTTTCTCCTTAGTTCTTAAGCCAGTCCCCCAAATGTGGCCCACCGGTACCACTGAAGGGCAGTAGGTCTCATTGTGTTTTCTGGCAAGGTGTTAGAAAATATGTGATAGCATTGCATTCAGGATAGCTATTCATGTTTTATCAGCCTGTTTATGTCCATTATAAGCATAAGGAGGGTTTTATTACAGGTGAATAAAGTATAAAAAGCTTAACTAATAGATATCCCCACAAAGTTCCTCAGCTAATTATTTACATTAAGGCAACATTTTCTATTGAAAGTTTTTCTGAAATGTCAGGTATGAATATGTAAATGAGGCATCATTCACTTCAATATATGCAATAATTATCTAAATTTTGGCCTGTACCATAAGGGTAAACAAGTTAAACAGCCTAACCTATATATTGTCTAGATGCCTACACATGCACCTGTACATGTGCACTGAGACAAGTCCCACCTTCCTCCACATCATGGACAAGGCACAGTCCTATTCACTTTGTATTGAAATGAATTGATGCATACACATGGGGCTTTAAGAAAGTGCATCCCAAAATTGGCTTGTTGACATTCAGTTTCTCTTCACAAAAAGTTTATTTGGTTGTTAGAGGTGCACTGTAAGCCCCCTAGCCCATGGCCTAAAATGTATGCAAATGATCAGATATTTCAGTGGTTAATGGCTCTACATGTATGCACAAATGATTTCAGAAAGCTTGCAATGCAGAAAGTATTGTCTTAATGAAAATAATCAGCTGGGAAAGTTTTGAGGGGATATCTATTAGTAAAAATCTTCCCATCATCACCCATAATAGATCCCTCCATAGGCTTATAATGGGCATACAGAGGTTGATACACAAAAACCCACCACCAATGCAATGCTATCATTTATTTTGTAACTCTAGGATGGTATACTAGTCCAAATATCACTTGCCTTACTGCCCTCAAGATTGCAAGATTGCCCCAGTCTGTTTACTGCCCTCTAGTGGGTGTGGCAAAACCCAGTACACCTATAACTTCCAAAAAAAGGTAGGTCAAGGCAGTTGAGCTTATACTCTCCAGACCAGCTCAAGTATGATGACTGCAGTTCTAGTTTATGTTGGAGATGTAATTGTATTCCATGGTATGCTGTGACTACACACATAAGACGTAATGCTTTTGCACCTACAGCCAGTCTGAAACAATTACAGGTTTACATTTACTAACCCAGGTCAGCTTCTAGATAGATAAACAGGGTCAATCAGTAACCAGTGAGGTATTTCACCATCATCTTTTATGACTCATTTTGTGTGTGGGAGAGACAGCGATCCCCACTGATAAGTGGAGCAGAGTGACATGTGTGTCTCAGCACTGCACAGACTTGCTGCTGCTATTGCTGCTGTCTTATTGTCTTAAGTCAATTTAGGTGTTATTGTCATGCACACCTGCCAAAGAAGAGAGGAAATCTCTTTATTTCATATCTCCTTACTAATGACTGAAAATATCAAGCCACAAGCTAAAAATACTAAAGAAATGAGAACTTTGAGTGTGGTGGTGCCTTCCGGACATTGAATTAAGGACCGTCATTTCTGTCTGTCTTAAAAAAAAACTTGACTAAAGCGTAAGTGAGGCATGCAAGCACTTTCGGAAAGAGGGTGTTTGAGTTATTGAACTCTAGATGCCAGTCTGCTGTTTCCTGTGGCTGAGGTTTGAGATGAAAGGTGTGTTTGCTGCCTTTGTCTGTGCCGAAATGCCTGAAAACATTCCAGCCCCTCAGGGGGGCTCATGTTACTCGCTGTATTCAAATGGCCATTCTGAGCGTAATAAGGGTTAATTAGCGTAACTCTTTAACTGCCAAGAAACTTTGCTGGCAATCCAGCTCAGTTTATATATATATATATATATATATATATATTTTTTTTTTTTTTTTTTTTTTTTTTTACTCTGAATTTAAATGCTAATGCACATTTTGAGCCAAGGCACTGCCAAAGATTTCCCCATATCTAACAAACTGGTATTGAAAGAAGGATTCAAGGGGAAAATATTTTTGACTTGTGTTTCAAGAGGTTTTGGAGTGTAATTGCTGGTATCACTAGCCTGAGGTTGGGGGGATGGGGGGTGGTGTGAATTCCTTTGGTCCTCTCGGGGCAGTAAGCGGTGACCACTGAATTTCAGCATCTCCTCTCCCCCCTCAGTGGAGGACTGCATGTCTCCCTGGCGACCCCCTTGGGGCAGGCCAGTGCAGTCCACTACTGTTGTGGGTGTAGACTATGGTCGTCTCTTGCATAAAGAATCATCCATGTTCACCAGCAGCGCTTAGAACACTATTGTAGTATCACCAGCAGTGATAGTGTAAATAAGTATGGTGGGATCCAGAGGTCTCTAGATTGTGTGGGAGGAGCCACTGCCTGTTAGGTGTCTGGATATGGAGACTAGAGAAGCTGGGGGAAAAAAAACATCTCTGGCAACGCTCCACCACATTTGAATTCAGGTCCATTGATAGAGAGTGCTATGCAGGGAAGCAAGAGAGCAGGCCCTGAAAAATGTGTGCAAGATATCTTGTAACTGTAATGATAGAGCCTGCTTGCCTTCAGTTAGTAATGTTGTCATAAGTAGCATTATTGGCTGTGTGTGTGTTTGTGTTGGTTTATAACTTCATTTTCACACCTCTGTCTGTCTTTAATGAGCCCAGGATGCAATTGCTGGAAAATGAACCATCCGTTCTAATGCTGCCTACTCCTAAGGATCTCTCTCTCTCTCTGTCTCTCTCTCTCCACCCCCCACACATACACCTGGCAATTTGGATTAAGTTTTATGTTGTGAAATTAGGCTTGACTGTAGGTCACTGAATCATACCTCACCACATAAGCATTAAAGGCAAGAGTCTTGAGTCTTATGGTTTCATTTATTCAAAACTTCCCTGCCTGCGGTTTCTGTAGAGCAGGTTATGAATGGACTGTTGCTTTTGTATATAATTGCTGGTATAGTTATGAAAATAAATGTTGTAAGCTATTTTATGATGTGCTATTTATCATAGAAGAAAAAAACTCACCACCTTCATTTCCACCACTAGTCAGGGAGGAAGGCAAAGTTCCTTAAGTAAGGTCATTACCTGCAGCATTCAACACACACTAAATCTGTGGTCAAATATTTATCAGATGGATAAAGCACCTTCCTCCCGTCCCCCCAGAGATAAACCTTTCCAACAAAAATCATTAATACGTGCCTCTAAAATGTCTACTACTACTACTACAAATAATAATAATAATAACCACAATAATTATTATTAGTAGCTTATTATTTCAAATGAATCCTTATTACGGACATAATAATAATAATGTTATTGTCCCCTGACTGCAACCCCTCAGGGAGACAGAGGCTGAGGCGTCTTGCTGTGTGCTGATTATGGGCAGGTGTGCACTGCACAATGAGAGACAGTGAGAAGCCCTGATCTGTGCATCAGTGACTTCAAAAGGCCAAGCAGCTGGCCTCTTGGATGGTGCCGGAGTCGGACAGTGCTGGCAGGCGAAAAGAGAGTGAGAGCAATTTAAGAGGGGTGGAGGGTTTTTTTTGTGTGTCCGTGTAAGTGTGAGTGTGTGTGTCTGTGCGTGTGTGTGTGTGTGTGTGCATATGCACACACAGTGGTGGGGAGGGTGACAGGGCTGAAATGTCTTTGGGAAATAGTGACGTCCTAATGTTGTTCCAAAAATAACACTGTTGTGGACAGTCAACATGTGCACCACCAGGGAAAGGGAGAGGAAGACGAAGGGAGGGAATAAAAAAGAGAGAAAAAGGAGCAGGGGAGAGAAATCAAAGGCATACTGAGTGGGTGGGAACACACAGACAACCCAACTGGACGAGACCTTGGCTGAATCCTAATGTCCCGACTTAGTCTGAAAGACTCAACTGGCAGAAATCAGCCAAATCATGAAGTCGATTCACGGCAGTTAGTTCTTGAGGGTGCAGGGCTGTAATGCTTGAGGACATTGGGATTCAGTCATTCTGCTAGAGGAGAGTGGAGCTGTGTGGGCCTTGCCAGGGGGAGATGATGGAAGTGTTGGTCACGAGTGGACTGCACTGTGAACAACCTCTTGGTGGTGGGTTGTGGAGAGAGTGGTGGCACTAAGAGGCATGGGGGGGGGGGGGGGTGGGGGTTATTGAGCACGACCCACAAAGATCTTTCTGTGTGTTTTATGTGTGTGTTTTTACGTGTGCGTGTGTGTACCACTATTATGTGTGTGTAATCTGCGTATGTGTGTGCGTGTGTATGTCGATGGATGGAATGAGAAGACCTTGGGGGTCCAAATTGTGATCCTGGCCAGATGACATACTGTAAACCCTATGGTATTTGGGGGGAGTGAGAGAGAAGTAGGCGAACAAGAAAGTGCTCGGGAACATCGCTCTCTCTCTGCCCGCCGATCTTCACTTAAGGTTTTGGAACGTTTACCCTCTTTGTTTATGAGAGCTGCTTTTAAAGAGCGTGTCACTGACAGCAGCGCCGGGCTCATCTGAAATAAATATTATTCTCCCTTGGGGATGCCACTCCATTCTTATTTTCAACATTTATTTTAAGACTGGCCTTGTGAAATGAATAATGGATATTTCATTGAAGTTTGAGTGAGTGAGTTTATGCCAACCACAGGTCTCTTGCAGACAGGGGCCTGTGTGTGTGGGAGAAATTTGACTTTTTAATATATCCTTGACCTGTGCAGCAGCGGTTTTGAAAAGCAGAGTGCGGCATTCTGGGAACAATAATGAGAGTGTCTGGCTGTCTGAGAGGTGGTTGGCAAGAGAGGCATAGAACGAAATGCAAAAATCTCCAATTTTTAAGAACAAGGAAAATCAGCATGTCATTGATTTTTGTTGTATTGTGGACTCTGTGACCCAAAACTGTGAAGCATTTTTTCCCACTTTTAGATTGTAGTTGCAAGCATGTGATGTGACCTAAGTACGTTGGCTTGTAGATAAGCACAGCAACCTTGTGATTTTTTTTTTTTTGTGTGTGTTTTTACTTTTGCTGAAGCTCAGCTATTTTGGTGTGTGTGAGGGGTGCAGTCCATTCTCCAGACATTCAGGGTCAGGGTCAGTAGACTTCTGCGTTCCCTTCTCTCTCTCTCTGTCTGTCTCTGTCTCTTTTTGTCAGAGCACAAAACTGGCCACACACAGCTATTCCACATGACCCTTGATCAGGCTGCCCGAGGGTGAGCAGATAACGGCATGTAAGCAGCCTTAAATCTCCAAACCACAACAGTCAACAGTCATCCTTCGTCCAGCTAGCGAAATCTCTGGCTTTGCCAGACTACATTCCTACCCGTGCAGATAGGCCAGACCTGATGGGGCACAAGGTTAGGTTACCACAGCAGAGATAACGCTGCAAGTTAAGATAACCAAAGTAAACGGGAGATGGAAAACATTTTGATTGCTGCTTCATCAAAGGCCAATCTGTGCACGTGGGCTCCAGAGAGATGTAGAGGTCTTCTCTGAGCATGGGATTGAGTTTGAGTGACTCAGCGTGACTTTTAAAAATAATGGAAATGTTTATGATGTTGTTTTACCTTTTTCTTTCATCTGCGTGGGACACCGCCCTTTGTGGTTGTGTCATTATTGTTGGTTTAATTTATTTCAGTCAAAGTCAATCAATTTCAGTTCAGTTTGAAATTGAGGATGACCGATTCATCAGCAAGGTTTTTGTTGGCAGTACTGCTTGTGATTCAGCCACCATTCACTTAGCTGTGGTCAGTATGCTTTAATGACCACCGTGGGGCAGGGCCACATTCCGCCCACAACAGTAACAGCAAGCCTCTTTGGTTGCTTTTAGCATTAGCCACCGTCCACATCCTGGGTCAAGCAGGTCAGAGCTGACTTCATCCAACAGCAGCAGCGGCTGTTCCCTTCCTGCCCCGATAGATTTAGAATCTCCTAGTTTGTGAGTTTGTGTTCCTAGAGGCCCTCTGGAGTTTATACTGGATCGTAGTCCCAGTGTACACAACGCCACCTCAAGGAGGCCTGAGTAAGAGACAGATGTGTTGACAGCTTGGCCAGGTGACTGCCCTTCAGTCCAGACCAAGTATGGCAGTGATCGAGGCAACCGAGGTAGAACACTTACACACTGGCTTATGAAGCAATGGCAACAAACCACCCTGGCTGAAACACACACACACACACATGCACACACAACAAAAATTAACTTCACATTATATCATTATGGGGCTATTAATAGAATGAAAAGAAGACAAACAAATGCTGCAGATTATTATTAATTTGATTTTTTTGAGAAAAACTATGAGGTGAAAACATTTCTATATTTAAAGTTATGACATGGTTGTGTTTCTGTTGGCTGAAAGCTGTGCGTGACCTGACTGTAATGACGCCGGGGCAGAGTACAGTGGCTAATAGGTTTAGTTTTTAGCACGTACGTCAACACTGTCATTAGGGGAGAACAGATCCGAATGGAGATCAGAGTGACTGAGTGAGTGAGAGAGAGGGAGCGAGTGTGTGTGTGTGTGTGTGTGGAGCAGCTCGGCTGGCTCTTTCAATTCATTCCTTTCTTTAGCCCCCCCCCCACACACACACCCCCCCATAGTCCAACATATCCTATTCCCATGGATCCAGTTTCTGACATTCAGTTTCTCTTTTGTAGTGACCAATCCCAAATAGGCAATAGCTCTCTTTTGATTTGATAAGGATTTGCATGGTCAACACAAAATTGATGTTTTGTGTTGTTGACGATGCCAATATGAATATTCTGAAATTAAATCTGCTCATTTTTCATCCTTTTTTGTCATGAGTGCCCATGTTTGTGGCTGCAGGGCCTCACTGTGCTTCAGTGTCAAATCTAGTCAGCAAAATAATTTCATTGTGAGAGAGAGAAAGAGAGACAAAAATGCTAAAGTGATTACCGTGGCAGAGAGAGGTAGGGGGGGGTGGAAGTCAAATGACACAGTGTTTGTCCAGTTCTAGGAGTATGAGGTTCTGGTTTGTGTGTGCGTGTGTGCACAGCCCTGTGAATGTGCTCGCTTCATGCTGATCATTGTGTCCTCTCATGACTGCTTCACTTTCCCGTGAAGAAAGAGGCACTTGGTCACTGCCCCTGATCTAAGCACCTCTGCCGTGACCCTCTGCCACCCAGGCCTGTGTCCAGGGATGGTGCCACCGTGAGATCCTAGGAACCCTCTCTGGGTGGAGGGAAGACTAGAAGGATCTGTCTGTGTGTCTGTCTGTCTGTCTTTTTGAACGCATGTGAATGAATGGATACATTAACACGTATGACTGTGTGATAGGGAAGCGAAAAGTAGGATTATGTAAGTATGTAAGTTTCATTTCTGGTTAATCTGTCTATTTTTTCTTCCATTTCCTCTCTCTCCCCCTCTCTTTGCCTCTCTCGCTCATGCTGAAATAACAGCAGAGTTCCCACACTAGCTTGAAGTCCCCAGCTTACACCAACCCTGGAACCCAGGGAGATCCGTTGCTTGCTCACCATGCCCCTCAACAGGACAGACGCCCAATGAGGTGGAACACTGTCCTCCTTGGACAGGAAATAGCCCGTTGACCCTCACGAGGCCAATTAGCCATATTTCCCTTTCACAGGAAGGGGGACTGATTGTTTTCACTCCCTTTCAATCCCCGTCTCCTGTCCATCCCTCTTTCCTCCTTTGCGTTCCTCTTTTAATCATTCTCTCAATCTCTCTTTCTGTCTCTCTATCCTTGGTACTGGTACTTCCTTTCACTAGCTTCAACCCCCTCCTCTCCTTTCTCCACTCCCACACTTCTGTCTTTCCCCCCCCCCCCCCCCATCCCTTCTTTTACTCTCACATCTTATGTGATATCTTGTCAATTCCTGATGATTCATGTTAAGGGCTGAAAAATGCACAGATTCATGGTAATTCATGTATCCTTACAGGGAAGACAAAAAGGGAAAGGGACAGGAACAGAGGATCTACCTAGTCTTTCAGAACACATGAATAAATCTCCTTCACAAAAAAACATTGCCAAAAGCTACTGTTTTCCACTCAAATTCGTCCACTGAGTTTCTGCTTTCTTCACATGGCAAATGAATACTTGTATCACCAAAGTAATTACTGCATGAAATAAGTTATTGCAACAAGTACAAATACAATACACTTTGGCTATTTCATAACTTCAGAACATTCCAAATATAACTCTCTCATGCTCTCGCTCTCTTTATGTGTTTGCATGTGTGTATGCTTTCTCATCAGTGAATTACCCTTAAAAGGGGGAACAGGGCAGCCAATTAACCCCTCTTCCAGACACAAGTGCAAATATCTTCAATGGAAGTAGTTGTATCTGAGAGCTGACTGCTCAGCACCCCTACCCCCCCCCCCCCACCCCGCACCCCCCACAAAGTGAGTGTGTGTCAGCCTGCAGCTTATATCAGAAATGTTTGCAGGCCTCCCCCAGTATTACTAGCAACACACACACACACACTCACACACACACACACACTTCGGCCTCTCCTCCCTGCTTACCCAGGCAGCAGTAGGAGGCATGAGAACTGTCAAACAAACCACTTTCTCACTCTCCACTATCCTCTGAAGGCAGACAGACCCCCCTAGTCCAGCTCTCTTCCTCCTGCATTAATATCTTACAGTACAGTCAGCGTACAGTCCCTGTGCTTTATGTCCTCTGTGCGCCTCTTCGCTCTCTTGACCATATCAAATGTATATCACTGTTTAGCCAATGATGGCAGTGTTTTGCCAGTTTTACAAATGAGCCATTCATTTAGCTGTCAAGGGGTTAGTCATCTCTCTGTTACCGTATAACATCCATATTGTGAACTTTGAGATTTTGGGTCATATTCATGATAACAGGTTTGGTGTGTGTGTGTGTGTATGTGAGAGAGAGAGAGAGAGAGAGAGGATGGGCTGCAGGTGTCTCTGCATGCATAACGGCCTGATAGCGTGGCTTCCCCTCAATATTCTTGTCATCAGATTGGTCGTCTACAATTTGTGAACTATACTGTTAAATGACAGGCATTGTGAGCCCAAGTAAAAATATTGATGCTGGCAAAGTGCTTGTATGCTTAGCGGCTGATGATGTAGCGGTTTTTCCATGACACTTGTGACGATTACTTCCAAATGGTCCTGTCAGTATTTATAAATCTGACCCAGACATTCCATTTTCTTTCAAAGTAAACCGAAATCCACTGCAGTGCTTAGCCCTACACTCACAGACACACATTTGAAGGCTCAGAATTGAAGGGGAACAGGCAAGGCTGGAAGATGATGTATGTTATTTTAATGCTGGGGCAATCCCCTCCCCTCCACCCCCTCTTTCCCATGGAATGCACGAGACTGTGAGGAGGGATCGGATTTATTATGTTTGCTTAACACAGCAAATTGAAAAGCAAAATGTTTTTGCAAGGAACCAAATCTTGACCCTCCAGTGGACGCTGTGGAGTGGTGGTTTACGTCACTTGTGTCGCACAAGTGACCTACTGAGCTCTTTAATACACCACAATTAACACAACGTGCAGCATCATAATGCCAGACTTTGATAGATCTCCTCAAGAGCATGTGACGTTGATATCTCTTAGATTGTCTGTTATAAACAGGTTGTAAAAGATGCCTGATATGGCAGCAGCTCCTGAATTACCTTCTTGATTTTGAAAGACAGTTATAAGGCATAATACAATAGAATATAAATGAATCAACGAATTGTAATGGTTGGGACAACCAAGTAATTTAAAATGAATCAAATTAATATAAAAATCTGATTAATCAATCAATTTTCAAATTATTTCTGACAATTTGAATCTGTTAATAAAATGTTTTATAACAGCACATAGTGGACAGATCCCTTGGCAGATAACTGCCAAGCTATAGAAGGTATGAACTCTACATCCCTAGATAGTTAAATATTGTCTTGGAAGTATTCAAATCCACCAAGCATATCAACAAACCTGTTTTTCTCAGAACTAATGAGCCGGTCTTTCCTGCCCTGTGTCACAGCATTCACTGGGACCGTTAGTTTGCTGACGTGCGTCAGTTGTTTAATGGTGGCCCAAGAATGACGGTGGTGGTGCTGGTAGAGAGGTGGGTTTGCTAGTGATGACGTTTGCTGTTTAGAGCACTTGGGCAAGGCATTATCATATAAACAACAGGTCACACACTCTACAAAATGGCATGTGTTCATTTTATGCTAAGAACCATATATTCTCAATGGATCCTTAGTATGTATCCCCATTTAGCTCAATGTATTTAGATTCAGGGATTCAGATTCAGGGGTTCCTTCTTCTGTAAAGCGCCTTGAGACAATTCCAGTTTCAATAGCTTGAGGCAGTTCCAAGACCAGTTGTTTAGGTGCTATATAAATAAAACTAAATTGACTAAATGGTATTTATAGCTATAGATGTGTTTTTTCAACTGTATGCTACATTCACCCATGGCATAGCCTTCGCGGTCCTATCGTTTGTTTTATTTTGGGGCCAAACTGGCGCATCGCCACTATTGCTGTGCCTCCCACTCTCAGGGAGTCGCCCCGAGTTGCTCATCTCTCTGGGAGAGTCTGTTTACGCTCGCTGATATTTCAGAAATGCATTTCCCTTCACACAGCTCTGACAGCAAAAACAAACACTTAAAGGCGGGGGGAATCTGCAAAAAGATAGGCTGGAGCAGAAAGCTAATAACTGACTCCATAATTTCGCTGGAATTCGGTAGCTATTCAACACTATAATTCAACAATCAATCTTTCCCATGAAAACAACTTGATATGAGTGCAGACGGTAGACTGGCCAACTTCTTCCTCTCTTTCTCTCTCTCTCTCCCTTTTTTGAGGTACTGTTGTAAAGCTAATATACAGTGACGGTTGCAGAGTTTATTTTAAAAAGTGGTGGAGGCAGAGTGAGTTATGTTTTGTCATTCCTACAGGCCTATTATTGGGGGGTAGGGGGACAGATCTGGTCCCTATGAGAGTCCATAAACAAGGTGCTTTGTGGTGATGAAGTGCTCTCGGATGCAGCACAGGCAGGAATGTGGACTCGTTTCTGAGAAACTGGACTGTGTCCAGAGAGTTTGCCGCAAGTTCTTGGGGATTGCCAGCCACAGCAGAAGGGCACCATAAATTGGAGTAAATCCACTTCTTGTAAGCGTTTCAAAGGCTGCACCACTAACCCAGGAGTTAAAGAGACTATACGGAATGAAAGGGAAAAAAATCTCCCATGAACATCTCCTCCTGACTGTCCAGACGGTGTGGTGTAGACTGGGTATTTCCCTTATCAGTTTGCTGACCTTCACACAGCCAAGGGCCTCATGGCCTGGGAGTTATTTTAGACGTAGTGTCCAGAGACATTGACTCAGGTCAGTTGCTAAACAAGCATCCTGCAGTCACATGTAAGGCTGACAAAGGAGAGAGCTGGAGCGTGGTGGGGCTTGAAAGTGGTCGATTGATAAATGACACCACTGTCCAATCTGGGACTATGTTTTATCACCTGAGTTTTATTGCTCCCAGGGCCTGTAAAATACCACCAAGGTCCTAGGATGGATGAAGTCTACACTTGAAGATGTTTAGCAACCTCGTCAGTCACTTGAAACAGAAGTGCCAGCTGAGTAGATGAAATGCATGTTTGATGATTTGTGAACAGGAACATGCCACCTGCTTGCTCTCTCTCTCTCTCTCTCTCGCTCTGAGGAGACACTTAGAAGATTTTAGATCAATATCTTCGCTCCTTCACTTCACATCTCACCCCCCCCCCCCATAATAAACTATATAAGAAAGCTGAAACTTGAGATAAAATGTGTTTCTCGTTGATAGGGCACCGAGACAGACAGGCCCAATGAGACATGACCTTTTGCTAATCAGCCAGCCTACATAGCACTGATAAGTGGAGAATAGCTATTGTGAATTTGGCAGGAGTCTTGCCAAGCACACAGCCATGTGAAACATGTGAGGAGGAGATGGCTTGGAAGGCTGTCACAATGACATCTGCATAGGTTCACATGCCAAGACAAATGATGCTTTTAATGCAATCCAGACAATGATTTAGGGTTAATTAGATATGTATGATATTGAGATAAAACAATGGCTCCCAAGCCAGCAAGCTCAAACTGAAGGCCAGGATTTCAGATGCCTTTTAAGCATTCCAATTCCTGAACATTCCAGTTCCTGGTGTCTCTTATTATTTGCTGTTGTAAATTACAAAATAGTTTCAAACTATCCTGTTTTTCTGACAGTGCTGCATGGGCTTAGGGTGATTTAATGTACACCATTATAAAGTGATTCGCTTTTAAATCATTGATATTGTTTAAATACCCCATGGTATGCTAAGGATTTGGTTTTGGGTTCAGACTAAATCTGTTATAATGCTCTTAAGGTAGAATATGCTATAGCTCTTAAATAATGATACCTGTGGTCATGTTAGCATTAGCCAAATACAGTTACATTACAAAGCAAGGTCATTCCTAGTTCAAATTTAAAGCACAGTTATTACTAGGCTATCTGGGATTAAACAGGGGTAAGCAAGCCTGACAGGATCTGCTGTTGAGATGGACAGAGCCTTTTTAATGTGATCATTATTCAGCTGACATTTTAAACCCAGTCACATCCTTTTGTTTTAATATGAAACAGAACTGCCTGAATACAAATGGATCACTGCCCTACTGTCCCATGTTGCTCTTCCAAGGAAAAACCAGCACTCCTTCAGCCATTTACTTGGATGGACCCTTATGAAAGTTTCTTCCCCAGTGGTAATCAGTGTTGAAAAGCAAGAGCAGTTAGAGTGTACTGTGTTGTGAGACAGTACACACAATCTGTGGTAAAAACCTAGGCTTTGAATCAACTGTTGACATTGTTCTCAGGGTCTATTGCTCTGTCCCACATAATCAAGATTTTATTCTAAATGAAATATTCAGTATTTGCCATCAGGCTAGTGGCTTGAATGTGCTGAATGAGGTGGCAGTGCAAGGCTGGAGAGGCTATAAGAGAGCTTAAGATTGAATCTCTACATACATCACACCCTGGGATAATCTGGATAATCATTTAACTGCCAGCCTAAGGTCAGAGCACATTTTGTGAAGAGGTGAGTGGGCTCTTCCTGCCGATAATCTTTCAATGCAGAAGGAAATGAAATCTGAAATGCTATACCTCACTGTGAGTGTGTTTGAATTTGTGTGTGTGTGTGTGAGAGAGAGACAGAGGTGAGGGGGAGGGGTTTGTGTATGTTTTTAAGCATGCATCAAATAGTTGTATAAAAATATATAGTCATCTAATGGTGCTTATGGGCCACTCCCACCAGTTTTTCTATGAAGGAGCCTGTCTGTCACTGCCCCAGTTGACGTCTGCTGAAAAAGGAGAAAGTACTGGCGAGTCACAGGGTGTTTAAATCAACGCAGTCTCGATGCCAGCAATAAAAAGACTGCTGCTCTGTGTGCACTTAATTCAATGACAGACCGAGCAAATGCTGTTTACTGCGGTGAGTAACCGGAGCGGGTTCACTTACAAACTCTGGAATCTGAACTTTACTTTTTTTTTTCTTCCCCCTCTCTTTCATAAGATAATGTTGTTTGTTATAATTTCATCAGGGCAAGGGGAGACAAAAAAGCTTTGGTTGTCCAGTAATATATTGCATAGATTTTTGCATTCACAGCATGTCAAGGAGCAGGGAGTCCCTTTTTTGTGATAAATGTCCTATCACTTTAATATCCTGTTCTGTTCCTAAACCACAAGTTAGTCACAGTAAATTAAAATCTGCACTGTTTCCTTCACCCTGTCTGCCACTGAAATGTCTCCGTAAGCATGTAGGCGCTATGGGTAATTCCGTCTCAGGTCGTATTTTAGAGCACCAGGGTATTTGCTGCAGTCGCCACAAGTTCTCGTCTTGTCTACTGCAGCCAGATTTGAGAATGGAAAGGCAACGTGCGAATGTGGCAAAGGCCTAGTAAAGACACGCTGCCCTGAGAACAAGGCAGGACTAGTTTCACATCTCAATAAAATCTTTTTTCAGCCAGGCTGCGGGTTGCTCTTTCCCCTCAAAAGTGTGTCTTCCTTTTTTTTTTTTTTTTTGGGGGGGGGTGAAGGCAAGGTTGCTTGCACAGTCCGACTCTTTTTTGTGTGTTGTTTTGTTTTTGTCTCTCTTCATTGTCTTATGAGGACTTCTGAGGTCACCAAGCATGGAAAAAAATGCCAATTTGGAGACAGCTTCTTTGTGTATGTGTGTGTGTGAGAGAGACAGAGTGTGTGTGTGTATGTTTGTGCGTGTGTGTGTGTGTGTGTGTTTGAAGCCTTGCAGTGAATCTGGAGACATCTCGTACTCAGCTGGAGTCCTAGGCTGTCACTGTGGACTGTATAGAGAGCCTCTGAGGTGGACAAATAATCAGGAGCACTAATCCTCTCTGTGGAGCTCTGCTCATGGCCTCCTGGAAAAAAAAATAAAAATCTGGAAAAACAGCCAGCCCCTTATTGTTGAGTCTGAGAAGGAACCCCTCTCCCATCTCTACACCACACAAACCCATAAACACACATGCACAGACACACACACACACACACACACAGACATTGTCTTTAAAGGAACTCCTCTTCCACCTCTACACACATCCCCCCAAAAATCATATTAATTCTGGCTCAATTAATCCCAAATCCATTCTCATTGGACAGCAATCATTCTGCCTGAGCGATCTAAAGGCCATTGTCACCCGGAGCACTTGAAGGATTCTTTTGTGTAACAGAAGAATGGGCGGCTGACCCTTGAAGGCGGAAAAGTGGGGCCATCGAGACTTGTGTGTGCGTTTTGCCGCTCCGCTTTGTGCCACGTTGGGCCACGCTGCATCAGTGGATCAAGTTTCAATCCTAGTGGCCCTGAGTGGCGTTGAGTGAACGGGTGAGAGAGAGGGTCCCTAAACTCTAGAGCTTTGATGATTGAAATGAGACGTCCAGGACCCTTCCCCACACAATGGCGCCGTCAGAGCCACTGAGTAATGTGCTCCATATGAGTGGCCAACATGTGCCCGTGTGTGTGTGTGTGTGTGTGTGTGTGTGTGCATGTGCTGGTGTTTATGTGTGCTGATGTGTGTGTGTGTGTGTGTGTGTGCATGTGCTGGTGTTTATGTGTGTGTGTGTGTGTGCATGTGCTGGTGTTTCTGTGTGTGTGTGTGCATGTGCTGGTGTTTCTGTGTGTGTGTGTGCATGTGCTGGTGTTTCTGTGTGTGTGTGTCTATGCATGTGCTGGTGTCTGTGCTAGGTGCCTGAGAAAACCCAAGTATGACTACAGTGGTTTGTATACTAATTATCTATCAGTAGTTTCAAGATGCTACCAATGCCTTTCCTTTTCAGTAGACTTGATTGCTGATTTAAACAAAGGGCGGTCAGATACAACAAGCTCTGGGCTAGGATAGATTTGGGTGGGCATCCTGTTGCATCCTCTCTTACCCCAGTCTGGGCCCATCCCTCAGTAACATTGCCGGAGCGAGCACTATTTGTCTCGAGTGACCTGACCAGGCATCTCATCTCAGAGACTCTGAGTCTGTCTCTGGCCTGATAGGATAATAGATGAGAGATTGAGTCTCTTCCAGCCACTGTGGTTGGGATTCTTCAGGGGCAGTCTTGCTCAACATGCAGCAAACCCACCCAGCTTCTTAAGGCCTCCCATGCATAGGGGCCCCCCGACGTTCTTGCTTTTGAAGCCTGCCTGCTGCCGGTCACCCCACTGGCCCTAGAGAAGGTGAATCTCAGATGCTTGTCATTGTGGTCCAGCATGTGTGTGTGTGTGTGTGTGTGTGTGTGTGTGTGTGTGTGTGTGTGTGTGTGTGTGTGAGTGTAGAGCGAAAGAGAGAGAGAGAGAGAGAAAGACAGAGATTGTTGTCTGTGTGCGAAGGAGACATAGTTTGTGTGTGTGCAAAAGAGAGAGAAAATGTGTGTGTGTGTGCTGTATGTGTAAAAATAGAATGACAGAGAAAGAGTGTGGGGCACCACTCTAACGGGCCCCGTGTGGGAGCATGAGGCCCTCCTTCCCAGCATGCCCTGGGGCAGCCCTGCAGTATGTTAGGTCTGAGAGGAAACAAATGTTCCTCACACACAAATGACAAATTACAACTGCCAGTGCAGACTATTTGACAAATAGCCATGTGTTTTGCTTTGCCTTTCTCTCTCTCTCTCTCTCTCTCTCTCTCTCTCTCATGTTCTCCATCCACCCACACTCTTCTCTCATCCTTCCATTTCTTCGAATGACTCAACTCTTATTTTCTGGAGTGATTTCATAATGGATGGCACTCCTCTGTGGGAGACGTCTCCTCTCAAGCAATGAATAGGCTTACCTCCAGTAATAACCATAGAGCTCAGTACTGCAGGTTTGTTCAGATCTTGCCACCTTGCATGTTTGCCTTGTAATTATGCTATCAAACATGTGAAAGGAGAAGAATAGACTGACAACCTCATATCAAGCTGTTCCATTGCGTGCCAAAGGCAAGCTGTTTATTGTAGTTTAAACTCATCAAATGAGCTTTGTAGGTAAGTGTTAATAGACTTTAAAAGAGGTCTAAGAGGTCTTCATACAATACCAAAGATCGTATAATGTTTGCTAAATGAAAAGTGTGCCTCTATTACTCTATTGCTTCTTTTACGAAAGTTTAAGCCCCATTGTACAGCATGTTGTGGACATGGTTTGCCTTTACAGTCCATCGCAACCCTTAAGGCCTGCATCCCACCCTGATGTCAGCTTGCTCAGAAAGGAGACCTTGCTTTTAGTGTTTCTAGGTTGTGGAACCAAATGACTGCTGACTGCTTTTAAATTCTCTACTTAAAAAAACACTTCTTCTGGCCTGTGTTTGGTAGCCACTGATATTGCCTTTTCCTTTTTACTTTGGATGGTTTCTATGCAGCTATGACTGCCATGTAAATACAAAGCACTTTGGATGGAAATGTGCTACAAATAAAATAATTTACATACTTACTCTCTCAAATTTATACTTATGCTTAGAACTTCTACTTATTGTGCCACCATTGAGTATTCCACATTGTATTGTGCACTATGAAGTGAGTGAGTGGATGTGTTCAAACACAGGGAAGTAGTGCTTCTCATGCCTCCCACGCTGAAGCCATACTAAGATGAACCTGCACAGGGAGAGTAATGTGTGAGGGGCCAGGCTGGGAGTGTATACAACCCTCCGAAGGATGACGGGTTGAAAGGTTTACAAGGTGCTGATGACTCCGAGGAAGCCTCCTCCACACCTTGGGGGCCTCTCCAGGCTGACTCCACCAGCTCAGGATGAGCTTGAGGGATGGGTACCTCCGTGGGTGCTGATTTCACCAGCACAGTGTAAGTAAAAAGTAAAAAAAAAAAAAATGACTGATAATCAGTAGACACTTCTATTACAAGCGTCATAGACTTGTTGAGGTGGATTTGGGAATTGATCCTGGGTTTTATGATAAATAGTCAATGATATTTTAATTTTACGCCACCTCCACCTTTACCATACCCAAGGGCCTCTCAAAACCGACACTTCAACTACCACACATAAGAGCCCCAGTTGAGATGGTTCACCTGGTGTCGTTGTTACTGTTTTTCAGGGGAATATGGTGGGCGGATTCCCCCTCATCAGAAGTGCCTCTTGGAGGTGGATGGTTGTTTGCACAGCTGATCGCAGTTCGATCCCAGAGTGAAATATATGACTGAGTTTGTTTTCTGAGACGGTCCTGGTGCTCGGCTTGAAGTTCATATTTATTTTATGAGGGAAATATGTCAATGTGGAGCCAGAATAACTTTTTCTTTTGGTTGACAGTCCCTTAGCGTTCAATCATGAGAGAACTCAATTTGTTCCATAGTGTTGAAGTAGACGATTGCTCTGGAAGGAATGAAGTGAAAGAGGTGGCCTGCCATTACCAATAAAGGAAGTTCTGGACAGAGGCCCTCACTTGTTAAAAAAAAAAAATCTTTTAATCAGGTCTCATCTGCCTTTGCCAAGACTATCCGTTAGCCAATAAAAGAATTTAGATCACTGTTTTTGCTTTTTGTCCAATGTTAACATCTTTCAGAGTCTGTCAGATTTATCATTAAAAAAAGACTATGAAATAGATTCAGATCAAGATCCTACACAGTTGCCACAGTTGAATATAGAAAGAGATTATCTTTACCTGGATCTTTTTTCTGTTGTATTCTTCAATCAATCATTCTACAAATGATGAATCTTTTTTTTGATCAATCATGTAATCAATTATTCATAAAGCAGTTTTGTATAAAATTTTTCTCTCTATGGGGCCAGTACGCTGACGACAAATTTTTCTTCTATCAATTAAGCCCCTATAAGCTGCATCTTCAGAGAACATTAAGCCTGCTGCAGACACTTTAAGTGCTTTTAATGTGGTCCACAGATGAGCATGGTTGGCTCCCAACATTATATGGTACTGGATGTCTGCCACCAACTATGCCTTGAATTTTCCAGATCTATCTTCCATCGCTATAAATGTGCCCTCATACCTAAATCAAAGGCTCACAGGACACTGAACCCTTAAGTATGGCTTAGTCTGTACGTTATGCACGACACCATTCATGTCTGCAGTGGCTCTGTAGTGTACACAAATATGAGGAATTAAGTTGTTCCATCTTGATGGCTTGTGAGTTCAAACATGCCTGTTAAATAAAGTATATTCAGCAGTGCATAAGTGTTGAAAAGTGTGTGTGTGTGTGTGTGTGTGTGTGTGTGTGTGTGCGTGAGTGTGTGTGTGTGTGTGTGTGAATGTGTGAATGTGCGTGTGTGTGTGTGTGTGCGTGTGTGTGTGTGTGAATGTGTGTGTTTCCCTTTACCTTTCCACCTACACATTGAACATTGATATTTAACCATAAGCCTTCTTAAATGCATTTGCACTCTCCATCTCTCTCTTTAACACACACACACACACACACACGCACACACACACACACACACAAATACACGCATTAAAAGACTCACTCTTTCTCTCCTGCCTGCCTGCTCTCAGTTATTTGCCGGTTGCCGTCATGCAAAACAAACTTTCATTTTCCTGGCATTTTCATTGGGAATTTGTGCTAATGGCAATTGCTCCGCAAAAGACCAAATATACCACAGAATGCTCTCTTGCCTGTCATGCCCAAACCAGATCTGGCACCCTCACTGTATATTAAAGACATGGTGAGACATTAAAGGTGTGGAAACATCGTGCAGGGCTGAGGGAGGACCACTACGACAACACCCCTTCAGTGCCCTATGATCGCCATCTCATCCATGCTCTTTCAGAGTGTAGAAGGGGGGAAAAAGTGAAAATCTTGTGTTTACATCATCCTGGGCCGATGTGAGAATGTGACTGCATCTGTGTGTAGTGGACCCAACTCTCTGACAGGACCATGCTGTTGTTGCTCTCCGTTTTTCTGGCCAGACGACATGACATGGGACGAGACATAATGAGGCTTCAGCCCCCCAACACACAGACGCAAACACACACACACACACCAGCGCTCCTGATTAGTGGGGGAAGTCCCGTGTCTGAGCGTGGTGGTGTTGAGTAATCTGGCCTGGGAGTAGGTGGAGTGGGCAAGAGCTCTATGAATGCTCCCCTCTCTTCCAGGACACTTACTGCACCACTGGACTGCTACCACGCCGACTTGGGCTTGGCCTTCCAGAGTCAGAGAGCGGTGTTCTGGAACACAGGCGACGATTGGAATTCTCCCTTTCTCTGCACTGGAGTCTCCTCCACCAAGTTGTTGGATGAGGGAGAGGAGGGCATGGAGAGGAAAGCCATATAGTCACTGGGCCGTAACAGAACGCACTGCATAAATGGAAGGGAAAAAATGAAAAAACAAACTCTGGTTAATTAAAATCTTTACGCCAAATGCTCAAGTTAAGAAACTGCTATTCTAATGTCAACAGCCTCGAAAAAAACAAAGGTTTTGGTGGTAAGACTTCTTGTGGCTTTTCAAAGCCTTTAAAACCCAGGCAGAAAAGAAACATTTCTACATAACGTATCTTAACTGTTACCACAAAAATGCATATCAATCACTTTAGGATGTTTGTGAAGCAGATGAGCAAAATAGCCCGGAGACAGGCAAATATTTCAATCTTTATCAATCATCTGATGCTCTCATTCCAGCCCATGTGTTATTACACATTATGCAGTCTTTATGAACGCTGTATTAATGAAAACAGACAACCGCTTCTGACTACTGATGGATATGAATTACGAATCCATTCTGCCAGTCTCCTGGGACACGTGGCTAGGGGCAATGCAATCTCAACTGATTGAATGTATGAAGTGGTAGTAAATCATTAATTACATTGAGTAATGGAGACAAAGGGAGGTTGTAAGGCAGGAATTATGGCGCGCTGAGAAAACAAAAGAGGATGTGGTCAGGGGAGTTAGGCTAACGGGCAGAATCCACTCATATCTGTGGCCGGCTGGCGGACCTAATGCAGTGCCAATCACCGGGGCCGGGATGCAGTTAAAGACAGTGCGGGGAGACAGTCGCGGCGATGCGCTACGTCCTCCCTACCCCTGTCTCCCCTGTGTCAGTTCTCCGGCCTTGGCAGAGGCTTTACCATGCAGCCCTCCTTAGGAAAGAACTGATGGGATTCAAATGAGAAACCAGTACATGGAAGAAAACATGACCAGAGCTCGACAGATTTACACCAAATAATTAGACCGGTAATCAGTACATGTGGTATGCTAAAATCGCTAAGCTTATCTTTCATACTGACACTGAGGCTAAAGACAACCTGCTCCTCAAGGCTCCATACCAAAGCCTGCGCTACCCTCGTTCCTCCATATATGGGTAAACGGCAGGCAGGCCGAGGTGTTTTTTTATCACTTCATGATAACACAGTTTGAAGCTTAGGCTCTGTATAAGTAAATACCATGTGAACGCAGGGCATGTTCACAGGATTATGGGCCTTACACCCTCATCCACGAACACTAGCTTAGTGAATGTTGTTGCTCTCTATCTCACGATCAGCTAATCAGGGAATTTAACAGAGCTGGATGTTGAATGTGTATTTGTGAAAGATTTGAATCAGGGCACTGTAGAATATGCGCTCAGGTGTTCAACATGCCGTCAAATGGCAGAGGCTCTGCAAACATAGCAAAGTAGTGAACACAGGACGCAGAGTCTTGAATCAGACAAGATGCGTGCAGGGACGAGAGGAACGAGCAAACGCCCGTGATGAGTGAGGCTTTTTTTGTCATCTGAGAAACGCAGCTTCTCTGTGTGATTTGGTGAACGATCTAAGCTTTCGATGCTGGCGGATGTGACTGGCATCAGTTCCCTACTGATCGAAGTCTTTTGGTTTGGCTTCCCTCTCGAGAGTCCCCCTTTTCCCACAGAGTGCACCAAGTGGAAGCATTCATGTTATATTCCAAAGTCATTTGTCACAACGGGAAGCTCTGAATGTTTGACTTTTTGATTTATTCAGCATAAATGCATCCAACCACATCCGACGCCTTCCCAAGGGCACAATTACTTTTGTAGGCATTCAAATTGCTTGCTTCATAGTGTGTTATTCTATGTTTTTTTTCTCAGATCACTGAGTTACCCATTCTTGTCCAAGTGAATCCACTCCCATTACTTAATCCTGTGTAGAGGAAAGGAATTTTTCCCCACGGGCAAAGATTGGTGTGCATCGTGATTGCCATGGAATTCAAGGAAAGATGCGAGATCTGCATGGCTAAGGAGTTGCAGAAGGAACACCTCTGTCCCCAGGGCATGACACTTTGATGTAGAGTTGGTGTGTACTCTCACCTTGGCACTATGGGGGCCCTTAACCAACACTCTCTCTCTCTCTCTCACTCTCTCTCTCTCTCTCTTCCCCTCTCTCTAACGCCTGACCCCAATCAGGCATGGGGGGTTGGCTCCTCACATAACGTAATCAGACCGTCTGGCTATAAGCACCAAAGTTGCAGCTGGAGCAGTGTAGGGTGGTGGTGGTGGTGGTGGGGAGGGGGCATTTACGTCCGGCACAGCTCCCCTGGTGCAGAGTGACAAATCATAACTGTTAGAAGAGGGTTGACCCCTGAGCACCTCCCCTGTTAGGCCCACCGTGTCGGGTTAACCCAGCTGAGGGGCACAGGGGGAGCTAAGTTGTGAACAGCACAAATGCACCTCAAGGCTGTGAGCTACTCATGTTCCTGTTGGTTCATACCTTTGGAGTACTTACCCATAGACTGTATCTAAAGGATATACCCCCCACTCTTTCTCTACTTAGATTGAGAATTCAAATTAGAATCATTTTCTAGTGGCCTGTGAGAAAGACTCTGCATTTTCATCTACATGGGCCTAGTAAACACACACATGCACACACACACTTGGATCAATACTATATTCACTATATACTGGTACTGAACTCCTCCCCCCTAATCGCTCTCAGTCCCCTCTCCCCACTCACAGATGCATACTGAAACTACTGCAAAGCACTGCAATGTATACATGCAAAATACACACAGGAATTACAGTGCACGAGTGCTGACATTTTGTTGTTTTTAGGCTTGCAAACACAGGAACACCAGGAACACAAACAGCTGGTTACACAGACACACACACACACACACACACAGAGTGTGGTGACATAAAGCACTTCCTAAAATAGCCCCCCCCCCCCGGCACAGAGCTGATTCCTTTGGGTCCTGTGGTCCATGTCACAAATCATCACAGAGCCGACAGTGTCTCAAGAAATGTTTTTCATGCGTCAGACAGTCCGTGCGAGCGAGTGAATCACGACTTTTGTGACGGACATCAGGTTTGTTGCCGTCACTGAGGAGGTCCAATAAAGAGCACCATTATGTCAGGCAGTGGTGGAAAGGCTGGGGTGAGCCGGGGCCTGTCTGTCACAGTTGAGTTTGAGCTTAGCACAGGTTTTTCTCAGGCCGCAAACCGACAGTTTGTTTAAAATGGATGCTAATATGTTTACAAACATCCTGAAGAGGGGATTTCTGTAGACATATCAATACAGATCTCTCTCTCTCTATCTCTCCCTCTCTCTCCCTACCTCTCCCTTTCTCTCTCTGATCCTTTGAAGGGTAAACAGGAAACTTGAGTGTGTTTTGACCTGAGGTCTTTGCCATCTGCCAGGGTTTGGTACTGGGAAATGAGGATTCTCACGCCAAACCAGACTACTTAACTGTTCCACTTGTAATCTCAGTTGGCTCAACTACAAAATGACCACAGTGTCCTGAACATGAAAGTTGCACTCAGTATTTGAAACAGAAATGAGACAAACAAGCTAACTAGCTAACATACATACGTTGAAAGCTTAGATACTATTCTAACAGAATAAGAAATATTCTTACATTTTCATATGGTGCTGGATCTAGATCACACTGCACATAGGACATTACCTGGATGGTTTTAAGAAAAAAAGGTGTGTTTTCTGTTCCTCACATGGCTCTACAACACTGAATTAATTATATCGGAGATATTTGAGACAAAAATTGGAAACTTAGAAGAAGTTTTTACCAGTAGCTTTTACTGGAATAACAATAAGCTAAAAGAATGAACTATACGCTTAGTCAATGTGCAACACCTTAGTGTTAATCCACTCCATAGGCTATATTTTTATGGTAATGATCTAAATGTGAATTAGATATCACATTTAACCTAGGGAAAGAATTCCTGTAGATTGTATCTTCTCCAATGCTTTTGTCCTACATTATAATGAAACACATTGTTACCAATGTCAATATCAGGGAGAAATCCGAGTTGTCTCAAACCAATGATTTGTGTGCATTTCCGCTGTAGCAAAAAAATGTTGGCAGCTGAACAATTGCCCCATTGAGGTGTGTAACAACCTTAAGGGGCACACAGGGGTCATAGAGTCAAGCCCCAACAGCCGCCTTTCCCAGGGCCTATAGGGTTTTTTTGCCCCTGTCAGTTCAGTTCATCACTGCCTGTGAGAGTAGGGGAACCATCCCGCATCAGAAAAGGGAAGGAGACAAAAAAAAAGCCTCTTTTTTTGGTCGGTCATGTTCCAACAAAATGGAGATGCTAAAACAAGGAGATCAAACAGGAAGAGAGCGAGCGAGCGAATGAACTAAAGATCCGGTATCATCAACAAGCTTTGACCACAACCCCTCCAACTCTGATCCTGTATTGGTGTGGTTTGAGGTGCATAAACAAGTGGTTGACACAGGAGATGTTTGCCATAAAAATCTATCACAAGTTTTGTGCTGAGCCAAGCCCTCTTTGGTCTTTCTATGCCTCTTTAACATGCCATGGGAAAAGGGCGTTTGGAACCATTTGGGGAAAAGGACTAAATCCACATGTATATGTATACATGCAGCACGTATTGACTGAAGGTTGGCTGCACTCGGGTTCATTAGAGCATGTGTATTTGATCACTAACATGTATTTATTTTATTAGTAAACCGTCACTCTTGGGATAACAGGGTGGCAAGCGAGGGGTGCGAGTCCGGGAAAAACACAACCACTTATTACAGTCTAGACGCAACATAAAACCATGCAAATTGTACCAGTAAGCACTCGCAGACACTTGTGGAGAGCGCTGTCGCTGCCTGCGTAACGCAGTGTAATGCAATGCAGCAGGATGGGCCTGCTTGCTATGTCTTGTGTAATCCATCAGGACAGCATCAAGGCCACCAGGGCCCTAGTACAATAAACACAAACCAAAACATGCTCTTCTCCAGGTCACTTCAACTGTCATTATCACTGGCCGTCACTGGAAAGACTTGCCGTGGAGTTTATTTTGCCAGACTTTGCTTTGTTTGACTGCTTTTCAGAGGGAAAAGAAAAAAAAAAAAACAGAACTCAAAAAAGACTTTTTTTCCCTCTTCTAGGTCTGTTTTGGCACAGTCCTTGCCATTTCAGGCCATAACTGCATTCAACATGCTTTTTGTGCAAGAAATATATTTTTCTTTTCAAATGCCATTAAGATAGAGGCCATCGTAGTTCTTCAGCATTCTCCACAGATGGGGTCCACCTACCACTTTATCATTTACAAAATCACTATGCTTTTATTTATTAGCTTAAACCCTAGTAATGGCTTCAGAAGAGCTGATATAGCACTCAATAACTTTTCCCACACTTTCTCATTTCCCGTAGCTCGCCCAGGACACAGAGGCACAAGGCAATATCTCTCCACGGTTCATCCTCATCATTTCATTTATATTCTAGGGCGCGTATCCTGTCTGAGGATTCCCCTTGTCTCGGCCACTCCTCACAATTCTGGAGATCGGAGGGAGAGGATGGGGGGGAGGGGGTTGGGGTGCAACAAGACCAAAGTGAGAGACAGAGAGAGTGTGTGATGAACAGGGTGGGCTCTCCTTGCCCCCCCAAAACACAAACACACACACACACACACACACTGTCCGATAAGGGACTCAGGGGTGGTGTGTGGTGATGGTGGGGGGTGGAGGTTGTAGGTAGGGAGAGAGAGAGGAAAGAATCCGCTCTCTCCTCTCCTCTCCTCTCCTCTCTCTGCTCTCCGGAGTCTGGAGGTCTGGCTCTCTCTTCAAATAGCACAGTGTTAGATGGGGAATGTGCAATTATGGAGCCTAGGCCTTTGATCCAGGTTTTTCCATCAGGCCCAAATTGTCCTCACATTGAGTGCTGCACTGTATCCTTGGGCACTCTGTGTGCGCAGCTTGCCTTTCATGTACACCCCTCTGGAACTCAAGGCATCCCTGCCTGAAAACTGAGCTTTTCTCCGGCCAGGTTCCAGCTCAGGGAGAGAGGGAGGGGGGGAGTGTGGGAGAGAAGGAAAGGGATAGCAAGGGGTGTGGAGGAACTTTCTGTGTTTATATTTGATTGTTCTAAAGGAGTGTTCGATGTAGAAGAGTGTGAGCGTGTTGTGTGTGTCTGTACTCGAGAGGGTGTCTTGTGTCGTGTCTTTTTTTGGGGGGTGGGGGGGCTTTGCACTCTTTGTTGGCTGTGCCCTTCTTCTGTCTGTGCCTCTGTGTTGTATTTAAGTTGTTAATGCAAATGGGATATGTTCACCTTTATATCTTTACATGTTTATGTTTGAATAAGAGAGAGTGTGTGTGTGGTGTGTGTGTGTGTCTGTGTGTGAGAGAGATAGAGAGAGATAGAGAAAAGAGACCAAGAGAGAGTGGGAGAGAGAGCAAGAGAGTGACTCTGTTGTCCTTGATTCCTTCCATATGCTGCCATATGTTATCTGTGCTCCACATAATAACTTCCACCTCTGTGGGATTAACCCAAGAATTTTATAGACTTTCTTTCATTCTCTTACCCCCCACCCAACACTAGCACCACCTCCTGCCCCATGCCACCCCCCATCCCTCCACTCCTCTTCTTTTTCCTCCTCTAAATTACAAGTGGCAGCCATAGTGTCCGACTGGGGAAAGGCACAGCTGCACTCTCTCCCTCTCCCTCTCCCCTCTTCCCTCGCTCCCTCTTCGCTTACCCTGCACTGCGGGATCCCCCTTTCTTGTGCTAATGGCAGAGCGCTAAGCCAGGGCACCTGGTCCTGGTCAGGTGACTCAGGGCCACCGCTGAGGGTCACTGCGCACAGAGGCGCTTGGCTCCTGGTGCTGTCCCGTCTTGTCCAGTCCTGCCCTATCCTGTTGTGACGGTGGCAGGCGATTGGGCGGTCACTCGCTGGGGCGGCCATTTTAATCTGATTAGGATCAGGAGGACATGCTCTTCCTCTCACTCCCCCGGTGTGCGTGACTCAGTCCTCTGACATGATCTAACAAGAGCTCTCTTTGATTATCAACTGCAAAGCGGGAGCAGATGTTTATTGTGGCCATAAAAGAAAAAAAAACGAAGAGGAGAAACAGGAAAGGAAAGGAGGTGTTCCTCATCCTCGGGCGGTGGCATGACTCCCCTGTGCTGAACATGAACCATCCTGTGTCCGAAGTTGAGTCAGAACATGGGTTTGTTTGTTTATTTATTTTGTTGGTTAGCTAGTTAGTTAGTTGCTGTTTTTGAACAGGACCCCCTTTGCTTGAAAGTTTTGGGAAGGTTAATCTCAACATACATTTGTCTAGAGAGCAAAAGAATCTGAGAGAATCTGAACTGTGAGGAGAAAATGTTGATGACTTAAGACTGACCAAAGCCTCTTAACTTGCGGTGGATACTTTTCAGTCGACTTTCTACTCCAACTGGAAGGGGACTGTGGGCTAGATCAAATATTTCCATTGGTTAGTGCCCCTTGCACGAAAATATGACCTCTGCCAACACACACAAACCCAACAAAAGTACGAAAAAGCAAGACATATTTGTAATGGGCCCACATCCTCTCTTCAAAATGAAAAATGAGTGCTTGTGTACCTCGTTTTAATGATTAACATGCAGATGGGACTTGTTCAATTACAGGATTTTGACTGTCTGAGATGAAAAGATTTAAAAATGTGCCTGACTGGTGACTGGAGGTTACATACAGTGTGAGCAGGTGCTGCTTGTATGTAGGGCTAAAATCTGATGCCCTCTCCCCAGCCCCACCCCAAGCCCTGAACTCTCAAAGATTTGAATCAACTTCATGACATCACGATTCATGCCAGATAAGCCCAGGGCTAATAATTATGAAGACAGGGAAAAAAGTTGCAGGAAAAGAAGAGGCCAAAACCAGACCAGGGATCCTAACAATCTCAACGTGGACATGTGAAGCCATTATCCTTATTGCCATCAGTAGAAATGGAAGTGCCAGCACAAGTTCTGTCAGAAAGACTCCAATACAACGTCACCCATACATACATTTCTCCTTGCCAGTCTGCACCTGTCTGCATAAGGACTGAGCTAACATACTTTATCTGCTGTTTTTAGGAGCAGAATTTTTGAAGGAGAACGGTTGGTCCACTGTCCACCCCTGCAATTTAATCTCAGCTGGATATGCACAGTTCTATTCGTTGAACCATGGATCCAGCCAGTGCCAAAGACTCTAACATATTGTCTATTTTTGTCATTGTTAAAACTATTTATGGATTAAATCTTTTGTTAACCTATATTCTGCTTCCTTAATGGTAGAAATAAAACAGAGGAATTCTCTGAATCCAGCTTCCTACACAGAGAAACTCGTAAAGACGTTGTCAATTATTGTGTGCCTTGTAAATCATAGCTAAGGCACAAAGATCTAGCAGATAACATGTTTGCTTGTACCATGAGACCATAGTAGTGTAGCAGTCTTGTAAAATATGCCACAATTTGTGGTTCTGCGTTGCAACAGCAGTCATAAGAACTGAGAGTCTATGGAGAGTTCACTATGGAATCAGACTGAGAGAGTTCCCCACGTTGGCCATCATTTATGATACTCATCTCTTCAGACTTCTCCACCATAAATTCCAAATTTGGTCGTCCTCATTGAAAGCTCTCAGAGAACTTGAAGGGAGTCGCCAAGTCATGCAAATAAATCTCTTGCTGAGTTTGAGATGTGTGTGTGTGTGTGTGAGAGTGTGTGTGTGCGTGTGTGTGTGTGTGTGTGTCTACGTGTGCATGTTTTTCCTCCCCTCCTCATGATCATGTACTGTGGTACTGAGTAGGGAGTTAGTGTGGCCATAGCTCTGCATGTGTTTTGCATTTTTGTCTGCAATGGCAAGCCATAGCAGGAGGGAAACAGGAGGTTGGACTAGATCTTAAATCGACAATGATGCTTTTTTTCTTTTTCAAAGTGTATCCGGGAGCACAATGGTGGCGAGCTGAGGATTCCTAGCCACTAAGATTCCACATGGCAGAGGAAAGAATCGAATCAAATCAAACATTAATAAAAAAGCAGGCTGGCACAGAATGGTCTCTGAAACCATACATGCACATTATCCGCAGATTAAAAAGGGGAGGTTTCGGCACCGCACGGAGCTGAACAGAGTGCACTTCTCATCCTTGGCAAGTTATAAGTCCAAGGAGCTGGGAGAGAAACTTCATAAGATTCACAACAGCAGCAGCAGCAATGCAGAAGCAGGCCCCTCTTATATTCAGAGCTTGGGTCTGTCTGCATGGGAACTGCAGCGCTGGGTCTGGACGGTCTGGCTAATACAGAAGATTTGACTTCACATAAACAAAGAAATGTTAACGTCTCTTGTGCATAAAATGCTTACGTTTGCGCAGAAAAGGAGAGCCCTGCCTGATATCAGGGCCTTGCTCCATCAGGGCTTTGTGAAGCAGAAGTGTACTTTAAGAAATATGGCTTTGGTCTGCAGAATGTGGATCTTTATTGTGCTTGGCAGCTCAGTGTAGAGCAGAACTGGAGACTGGGCCTGTGTGATGAGAGAGAGGGTCCTTACGGATACATCCCCCAGTGGATGACTAATGAAGAGGAGAGCGGTTGTCCCCATCTGTGTATACACACACACGCACACATAGACACTTTCACACACACACACACACACACATAAACACACACACACATTCACATACACACACGCACACATTCACATACACATACACACACGCACACATTCACATGAACACACACACAAACACACGCATGCACAAACTTTCACACACTCACTTGCACACACACACACACACACACACTTTCACACACACACTTGCACACACACACACACACACACTGCGGTACACACACAGTGTAGCATTGGGGCCGCAGGCTGGCCACATCCAGCACCTAGCTGGGTAAATGTGAGTTGTCGGGCTGCGTTAAACGGTCGCTGGAATGCGATTGAAGTGGTCTGTGGTGCGGCCCAGCGGACAAGGCTCCGTGGCGAAGTCCTCTTCCCTCGCTGGCCATCTGCCAAGCCCAGCTGCCAGAGCCTACAGGGAGGTAAAAGAGAGAGAGAGTGAGAGAGAAAGAAAGAGAGAAGAAGGGAGAGGAGAGAAATAAAAGAGAAAGACTGGAATTAAACACTAATGGGTAGTCTCAGAGAGGTGTGGAGAAGTCTAACTGGACATCCATCAGCTTACAGTTTCTCTCCCACCATCCCCTCTAGTTTTATCGCTTCAGGCCTTTGGAGGTGGGGGGTTGACTTGACTGAGAAATAGACTAAGCTAATTAAAAGGCAGGATGGCTTACTGTTAAAAGCATACAATGCAAAGCCAAAGCTGCGACACATTAGCAAAGAATGAAACGATGAGAACTGGATGAGTAGTGTCAAAAGATGAGTCAGTGGGGGAGAGAGAATTAGTCTCTTAGGCGACATCCCCTCGAAAAAAAAAGAAAAGGGCTGAGAAAGAAAGAGAAAAAGCACTCACTTACACACTCGCTCACACCAAAGGGATGGCGTGTGGTATGAGTTAAACGAGCGGAGTGTCTCGGAGTGACACGCTGGGGGTTTGTGTTGTCTGCGTGGGCCGTGATTAATGAGCTAATAAAAACACCAACGACAGGAGCATCTTGACTGGATTTGCCCGTGTGGCAAACGTCAAAAGACAAAGGGGCTCCAAGTCATCTCTCTCTCTCTCTCTCTCTCTCTCTCTTTCTGCCTCTCTCTCTGTTTCTCTCTCTCTCTCCCTCTCTCTCTCACTCTCTCTCTCAGACGTGCTGAGGGCTTCAGGAAACGCCAGTGGAAAGAGAGGAGATTTCGAGACTTTGTAGCACATTCCCTTCTGATAAAAATGTATTAGTGGAAAGACAAAAGGGAGGCGCTCGCCGAAATGAAACAGAGCCGGGCTTGGTGCCGACGAGAGCTTGGCGGTCTGCCCTTCAAAGCCACACATGAGCGTCTTTAATTGCCAGACAGACCAGAATAATTCTTTCGTAATATGAATTTATACAGTCGTTTTAGCAAGGCCGTAACATGCTGACAAGAAAACAGCGAGGAATATCAAGGCCGAGTGCCTTGAACACAGAGATTGGACCCAGGGAGGAGAATGGCAGTATTGGCAGTATGAAGACTTGAACTTCACAGCACATAGTAGTATGAATGGATTGAAGAGGAAAAAAGCAAAAAGAAAGAGTGAGAGATGGAAAGAGTTTATGTATGTATGGAATTAAAAGTTTTGAAGCGAAAAAGAGAGACAATTTTTGCTCTAAACAAGAGGAAGAGAAAGAGTGAGAGATTCTAACTGTGTTTAAGAGAGTAATGACGTGAGAAAGAAAGAAGTTTAATCTTGTTTAATCTTGAAAGAAATTAAGCTTTAATCTTGTTAAAGTATGCTTTGCAAGTCTATCTCTCTCTCTCTGTCTCTCTCTCTTTATCATGAACTGTAGTTAATTTTGTTTTAAAACTCTCTCTCTCTCCGAAGTGACGGCCTTGCCTTGGCTCTTCTCAAGGGCCCATCAATTGCAGGCTTCAGATGCTGCGTGGGGGTGGGCCAAGGCTGGACGTGTTTGTGTCACTAGGTCTCATCTTAAGTGATTGATGTTTCGTCGAAGGTCAGGCCTCCCTATTGAGCGGCCCTGCCTCTTCCCTTGACCAACCCAGAAGGTTAGACTCTGAGGTCTCTTGGTCGTCCTGCTGATGATAAGCCCTGAAAGTAAAGACACAGAGCTAATTTTGACAAACCATCTTCATTAGTCTAAGGTCCAGCTGGGAGAGGTGGAGGTGAGATGATGTTGTGAGAAGCTGCTGTAACAGCTATCATTCCTAGAGGTCTGAGAATCCAAGAAATGTCAGTATACATGTCATGAACAGTATCAGTTGTCATTCCTAGAGTTTCATGAATGTCACAAATGTTTGCTTAGCTGTAAACATTTCATGGACAAATTTCAGTGCCTGTGTTACAAAGGGGAGATTGGTAAGAAGTGGCTAGTTTTAAAAGCATATTCACACCCATGGAATCTCCTCTGAGCCATCACACACACATTTTCTCTCCCAACCTACGTTACCTAAGTTCAGGAAATCTCTGAAAGATTCCTATCAGGTTAGAGGCATTTGTTCAGTTCTTCCAGCACTTCTTTTTCCCCCTGAATCAGGAACATCAGAAACTTTTCTAAAAATAGCCAGACCTGTCCCAGTGCTGATCCATGTTCTGCCGCAGGAGTGCGTGTAACTCGAGCAGCAAGATCCATCTGCTGCTATCATTATGGCTGCGCCTCAGTGCTTGCTGGATGATGTGTGTGTGTGTGTGTGTATGTGTGCATGTGAATGTGTATGTGTGTGTCTGTGTATGTGTGCGTGTCAGTGTGTGTGCATATGTGTGTGTTCACGCGTACATGTCTGTCTGTGTATATATGTACATGCATGTGTGTGTGTGCGTGCATTTGTGTGTGCGTGTGTGTGGTGTAGGGTGCTGAGCAGGGCTGCTGGTTGGCGTGCTGGATATATATGATGAGTCTCCTGACTTATGGGAGGCCCTGTCTCTCTTCCCCTTTCTTTCTCTCTCTCTCTCTCTCTCTGGCTGTGGCTGAGGGGCCTGTTTGTCCACACACGCCTGTTCCACGCTGCATGTGTGATGGATGCCCCGGTCTCAGGTGAGCAGTAATTTCTACTGATGGCTCCAGGTACAGGGTGATGGGGGTTGGTCATGGTGGAAGGAGTAGGTGGGGAGGAGGTGGTAATGGCAGCCGGGAGGACTGGACTTATGATTATTATTTTTCTGGATGATGATGATGCAACGGCACACGGCATGTACACACACACACAGTTTTTCCAGGAGCATGTGAGTGAGACATTTTCTGGAAGGGGGATGAGATGGGCAGGGGGCCCCCACGGGTAGTTGGAGCCAGGTCAGCCTCAAAACATCTCTCTTTGGCCGTATGTGTATGTGTGTGTGTGTGTGTGTATGAGTGTGTGTATGTATGAGTGTGTGTGTGTGTGTGTGTGTGTGTGTGTGTGTGTGTGTGTGTGTGTGTGTGTTAGGGAGGGGTTGCTCTGCCACTAGCTGTAAATCTTAGTTTAGTGCAGTGCTTAATGTTAACGTGTCTTTCCAGGGAGTCGGCAGCTAACTGACAAACACCTGCAATTTGCCAAGTTGAATGGAAGAGATACGAGTCAATTACTAGGCGCTGGCAGAGGACCAAAGAATGATGGTCAGTGTGTGTGTGCGTATGTTTGTGTGCCTGTACATGTGTGTGTACACATGTCTGTTCATGAATATGTGTGTATGCATATATATGTGTAGACATGTGCACACATGTCTGTTCATGGTTTTGTGCATTTGTGTGTGTGTGTGCAGTCCCATATGCCTCACACTGACACTGGCTGATTCCACAGGGATGTCACAGATGCTAGAGGTCAATACCTCTCCAGCTGCCCTAGTCACTTAATCTCATAGAGAATCTACAAGATGTGATTTCTTCTATCTGGTCAATGCAAATATGCTTTGGCCTTCGGTGCAATCAACCTGAGAACTGCCTGTTGTCACCAAGAAAGTGGAATAAAAGAACCATTAAGAAGATCCCACTCTTATTTAAGCACTGTTTTTAAGGGCCTAAAGCTTGCAACATATTTCTCCTCATTCAACTAGATATGATTCAAGAAAATTTAAATATGATATCCCATAATATGACAGAGTTATTTACCTTGATTTAATTGACTGAAAAACCAGCCATTGTAGCCACTGCCATTACTTTAAGTTTTCCCAAATGACAGTGGTTTCTCTCGATGTTCAATAGCATAACAGTGAAAACCAAACTTTAAAACTCTTATAGGCACTAAACTGCAGGCTTGGGCAGTGTGGGGAAGAGGATTTGATCAGCTGAAGCAGCCGCCAAATATCGTTAAAGCTCAGTGCCATTAAATTGAGTCAAAATATGCAGCGAGACACACGCTTTCCCTTAGACCTGAATATATTCTCTCCACGCATGGCTGACAATAGACTAATAATTATGATCATGGGAGTAATTCTGTAATAATACTGTAATCATGATTACAGGCTGAGGACATCCCAGAGATCCTGAAGTCATTCGGCCCTTCTCCGGTCTCCGGCACGGAAATGAGGGGAAAGGAAAAATCTAAAAGCTTCTTGTAGAGCTGAATTGCACTGGCGGGCCTATAGGACATCCTTCGGATCTGGTGTATGTTTGGGAAAGGCTGAGGGTGAAATGGTGGGAGTGTTTCAGAGAGGAGGATGAGACCAGGCTGGATAGATGAATGGGCTTAGCAGAGGGATGAGAGGAGCCAGGGGATTCGGCCTGTGGGGGGTGGAGGTAGGGATTCCTCATCATCCTAGTAACTGCAGAGAGAGCTTGCCTGTCTGTCGGTCTGTCGGTCTCATCGGTGGTTATCCTCCATCGTCTCTGCTTTTCCCATTTGCCTTCCTAAATCCCACCCCCACCCCCACCCCAGACTGTGCCGGTGTTTGCAAAATAAATTCAGAGACTTTGTTCCAAACGTCCCAGTGCAGCTCGGGCAAAAAACGCATCTTATCACAGACCAACAGCAAAGTGCCTACGATGACAGACAGAGAAATGAACAGACAAAGAGACTGACAAACAAATGGATGGATGGATGGATGATAGTGAGAGAGAGGGATGCAACTCATTTTTTTTACTTGCATATTTTTGGTTTATGTCATCACTTTATCATTCCATTACAGCCCTCAATGTTACATATACACAAAACCCAACATTCACTGTTTGAATCAAACACAAAGAGCAAACAATGAAAAGGACAGTGGAATGCTTTAATTGCAGTAATTAGCCTTTGCATGTGTAATTATAAGCTTCCTACAATTTTCTTTTCATAAAGGCAAGGCTGTTATTAGTTTATGTGTGGGAAGCTGTCTCCTCAAAGATGCAACCTCAGAAACCGATAAACTTCATCCTTGATCTAATAAATAATGTTTGCCGTGCTGAAGAGCACACAACCTAAACCTCCAGACTTATTACAGACAGATTATCAGGGATGACGGATGACTGTGTAAATAGATGGCATTACTAGATAGGGTGTTTTAATTATGTCTGCCTGGTCTCTATATATGCTTGGTTGTCCCGTGTGAAAGTGCTTTTGTCTGTTTGCCTTAATGGAGACAGTGTGGCAGTCATGTATGTGAGAGTTTTATATTGTTTTGACAGTAGTTAATGACAGTTTATATGCTTGTCTCTTTGTTTTACTGAAAGGTCGTCTGCCTGGTATTGTTGAAAGTGGGTGAATGTGTGTTTGAATGTTTTATTTGTGTGTTTGCATATTTGTTTGTGTCTGTGTATTGTGTGTGCGTGTGTGTGTGTTTGTGCATGCAGATATTGAACTTGCGTGGGTGAGATTAGGGTAAATTAGGAAAATGTATGAGTCACAGGCCGTACTGTCAGAAAAAAACAATGGCATCTCCAGTATAGTGAGACAGAAAGAGAGAGGGGGAATAGAGCGAGAGAGAGAGAGAAAGATAGAATATTTTGGGAGGAGGAAACAGAAGGGAGAGAGGTGGGGGGGAAGAAAAGTCAAGAGACCCAGACAGGCTAGGACAAGAAAGAAAAGAAAATACCTAATTGGAATCAAGTGTCCTGAAAAAGTGCGTGGGCGACTGAATTCCGCAAAGCATGCTGGTTTCCTTTCGCAAGAAGGCGGAGGATTCAGGCCAGGGTGAGAGTGAGGGGCGGTGGGGTGGTGTGGTGTAGGGTGGGCTTGGATTGGGGTGAGTGCTGTGGCGTGATGGGAAATTGGCGGGGGGGCACTCTTAGAAATTCCCCCTGTATACAGCAGTCTTTATTTTAGGGTGGTGAGTTTAAGACTGGTGACAGAGTGCCAGGATGCAGGCCAGAACACAACAGGATTTCCATAGACACCCTGATCTGCTCACTTGCACTTCAGTGTCAAGCAAGGCAACCCAGCCCAAGCAAGGAGGGCACTGCTAACCATGTTTGTGTGTGTGTCTGTGCGCGCACGTGTGTGTATTTTTGCTTAAAGGTGCAGCGATTCTCATCCAGGACATATTTTGGCACATACAGCATTCTCCCTCGTCACTTACAGTAAGAATTTCTTCACAGCCCTCCAGCTGTCTGTTGCCTGCACTGTAATGACAAGGTGGTGTTTGCATGCAGTCCTGGCACTGCAAGTATGAAACCAATATGGTGGCTGGAACCGTAAATGGTTCCAGTCAATTAACATACCCTTTTGCAGTGCATGTAGGTGCGGGTGTAATCTGATTGGCTTTGGGTCTTAAATTGACCTGGCCCTTCACCAGAACTGTGGACTTTACCTTTAATCAGCTAACTTGAAAAGTAGCCAGTTTTCGAAGAAAACAAATTGAATTTGGGCATAGGATTTCCAACACTCAAACCGCCCATTCTAATGTCTGCCACATGGATCAATTGCCCCCGTTGTCCCACGGGTGATATCAGATGACGCTAATTAAATATCGCATTCTAAAGCATCCTATTTGTCCGTATACGTGCCTGAGAGTGGTGATGGCAGAGGAGGGAGGAAACGGGGGTCCGGAGAGAGGGAGAGTGGATCAAATGGGTGGGTCAAAGGTCACCTCCTGCCTTTTAAGTCTATGGGCCCTGCGGGCTCCCCGACGCTGTTGATGCACTCCTTCAAGCGGTTTCTCATTACCGGCTCATTGGCGACCAGGCCACATGATAACACAGAGAGAGAGAGAGAGACAGACAGAGAGAGAGAGAGAAAGAAAGAGAGAGAGAGTGAGTGGGGGACTAATTTGTCAGCTAATGCTTTTAAAGTGGCAGTTGCCAGTCAATGCAAATGACATTTGAGTCCCCCACAGCGGGCATAATGTCTAAATGTCTAATGTGGAAAGAAAGAGAGAGAGAGTTCAGAGAGCTTTTATTTTTTTTCAGAAAAGGAAAGCAAATTGGGTGCAAACAAATAAAAACTAGAGGGAGTTATTTTTGTTCCTTTTGTCACTTTGCAGAGAGAGGGTATTTAAAGCACTTTTAAAAGTCTGCATGTGGTGA